>NC_069408.1:33777245-33801597 GCF_026875155.1 Cherax quadricarinatus
ATGCCTTTTCCAAATCCATAAATGCAAAGAAAACCTCTTTACCCTTATCTAAATATTGTTCGCCTATATGCTTCACTGTAAACACTTCGTCTTACCTTTCCTGAAGCCTCCTGGTTCACCTGCGATCCTGCTCTTCGTCTTACTCTAAATTCTTCCAATAATAACTCTACCATACACTTTACCAGATATACTCAACAGCCTTATTTCCCTAGAATTTTTACCCTCTCTTTTGTCCATTTTGCCTTTATACAAAGGAACGATGCATGCTTTCTGCCAATCCCTAGGTACTTTCCCCTCTTCCATACATTTATTAAATTAAAGGACCAACCATTCCAAAACTATATCCCCACCTGCTTTTAACATTTCTGTCTTTATCCCATCAATCCCAGCTGCTTTACCCCCTTTCATTCTACCCACTGCCTCACGCACCTCCCGTAGACTCACAACTGGCTCTTCCTCACTTGTTTAAGTTGTTATACCTCCCTCCCCGATGCACGAAATCACAGTTTCCCTATATTCATCAACATTTAACAGTTCCTCAAAATATTCCCTACATCTTCCCGATACTTCCAACTCTCCATTTAATAACTCTCCCCTCCTATTTTTAACGTAGAGCCATTCGTTCCCTAGGCTTTCTTAACTTAATAATCTCACTCCAGAGCTTTTTCTTATTCTCAGCAAAATCTCTTTACAGTTTCTCACCCAGTCTCTCATTTGATCTCCTTTTACATTCCTTCACCACTCTCTTAACCTCTTTTTCTCTCTCCATATACTCCTCCATCCTTGCATCACTTCTACTTTGTGAAAACCTCTCTTACTACTCTCTTTCCCTCATCATTCCACCAATCGTTCTTCCCTCCGCACCCATTTTCGTATAACTACACAATTCCTGTAACTAACACCGCATTCTTAAATCTATCCCATACCTCTTCAACCTCATTGCCTATACTCTCACTAGTCCATCTTTCTTCCAATATTTGTTTATATCTAACGCTAACTGCTTTCTCTTTTAGTTTGTAATCCTTCACCTCTCTCTTACTTGCTGATGCCATTCTCCTTGTTTCCCATTTACCTTTTACTCTCACTGTAGCTACAGATTACAAATGATCTAATATATCTGAGGCCCCTCTATACACATGCACATTCTGAATTCTACCCATCTGTCTTTCATCTACCAATACATAGTCTCAAAAACTAGTGTCATTACGCCGTATATCACATAGTATAATATCCCATGGTCTTAAACTTCTCCAGCATTTAGCTCACGATTTATTTATGACTTGGATCCTTGTAGTTACTTAAAGACTGTTTAATAGTATCTTTGAAGGTAATCATTGCTCCTTTTATCATTTATCTTTTTTTTCTTAAAATATGTATTACCTATTACCAAATCCCTTTCTGTACAAAGTTCAATCAAAGGCCCCCCCCCCCCATTATCATTTACATCTGGCACCCGAAACTTACCTACCACACCCTCTAAAATCGTTTTACCTTTAGCACTCATGTATCCCACCACAACTATCTCACTCTCTCTATACACCTCGTTTTTTCCAGGTGCACGAGCACTTATTATAACCCACTTTTCTCATCAGAGCCTTATTTTAATCCACATAATCCTTGAATTTATGCATTTATATTCCCTCATCTCCTTCCATAACAGATCCTTTATAATATTGTTGTTACCACTTCCCTAACTCTAACTCTCTCAAATATTCCTGACCTAATCCCATTTATTTCTCCCCACTGAAACTCCCCTAAACCTTTCAGCTTTGTTTCGCTTAGAGCTAGGACATCCAACTTATTTTCATTCATAACATTGGCAATCATCTCTTTCTTATCATCTGTACTACATCCACGCACATTCAAACATCCCAGCTTTATAAACAAATTCTTTTTATTTTTAGTAATTTATACAGGAGAAGGGGTTACTAGCCCATCCCTCCCGGCCTTTTAGTCACCTCTTACGACACGCATGGCTTGCGGAGGAAAGATTTTTTTCCATTTCCCCATGGTGATGAACGGAAATAGATAAGAACGAGAACTACTGTATTTAGAAAGTAGAAGAAAATTCAGATGTGTGTATACATATACATATATATGCATACTTTTACATTTATATGTATACATGTACATGTATATGTATACATGTAGTGTGACCTAAGTGTAAATATATATATACATATATATATATATATATATATGTATATACATATACATATATATACATATATATATATGTGTGTAGTGAGAATGGTAAGGCACTGCGTACCTTGTTACAAGGTTCGTAGGTTCGAGTCTCCTTCAGTCAGAGATCAGTGTTTGTGTATATTTCGCCTGCTCTTGCGAATTCCTTGCATATATATATATATATATATATATATATATATATATATATATATATATATATATATATATATATATATATGTGTGTGTGTGTGTGTGTATATATATATATATATATATATATATATATATATATATATATATATATATATATATGTTTGTGACTTGATAAAACTGACCGTGTAAGCGAAACGTCAATAAAGGGCAGCATTATACTGCATTTGTGCCCATTGTGTCGGTATTTTATGCTAATTACCTCGAATCAAGCGTTACCTAACCTAACCTGACCAAACCTTACTTAGCCTGATGCAACGGTTTTTCGTTAATATCTCCCAAAATACAAATTTGCGCAAGAAACAGTTATTTGTTGCATAATGTATATAGTTGTATGTATTGAAAAGTATAAAATATTGTCAAAGTTTTGCTGAACAGTTATTGATAAGTCTAGCCAAATTCAGAATACAAATCACAATATATACTGTATTGTTACCATGCTTCATTTTCAGTACAACAATTAATATGAGAAGCTGTATTGTGTTTCTGAATAATCAGAGTAACTCTGAAAGTCGGAGACCACGAGATGTAAATATATTTGTATATATTTTTAACTGAGTTGTTTTGATAACAATACATTAAATTTTTTTATAAGCTTTTCTAAATATGTTTAATTTTTTATGATGGTGTTTAGTAAACATTGGTGTTATGAGCACACTTATGGTTACCTGGAGGTTATTCCGGGGATCAACGCCCCCGCGGCCCGGTCCACGACCAGGCCTCATAGTTATGACCTAGTATGTATTTATTTAGTCTTTGGGTACATACGATTTTTTTAGTGTTCTTGAGGGCATATGTTATGAACACATAAAGTTCATTACGTAGATTTAACCTAGGATAACCTAATAAAGTCTGAGTTCAAATTGAGGTGAGGATGGTCAGCTGTTCCTTACAAGAGGAAACGGTTTAAGTTAGAATGTACTGTGTTTTTTCACTGTAAGGTAGTTGAAGTATGGCGTACTCGAGAAGTGGTTAAAATACAGATATATGCAGCAAAATGAGTTTTCTATTTGTACAATGTTTCATCTATATGAGGCTTTATGTACCTAATAAATCCTCATGAAGGTGAAACTTCATAGTAATAAAGGTCTCCTTTTGTTGTGTGTCTTTTTAATCACTGTACAGCCCATCATTTTAATAGCAGACAACATTTCACCCTTGCTAAGACAGTCAATTGGATGACTTAACGAGCCCTTAACAGTGAATGTTTGGAGTAGATAGTTATAGTGCGCACAGTGGGTTCCCATTTTCTGTTCGTAAGTCAGAATTTTTTTCATCTTATTTATATTACATTTTTTGGCGTTGTGGTATGTAATTTTACTAATTTGTTATTTTTTGTTAATGGAGGACAATGTAACTGAACCTAATTAAACCTAACAAATCTAGAAAAATTCTGTAAACCGCATGTGAGAAATCCTCATATAATTTAAGAGGATAAGTTGCACTCCTAAGATGTTGTTGCTATGGTGTGTAGAGTGGAGGCGTGGGCTACTACCAGGGTTGAGTGGTGGGAGAGTCGTGGGTGTGAGGGAGAGCACCTTGGATGGGGACGGGGGAATTGATGATGGTGAGGTGAGCACCAGGGGTGGCGGGGAGCACATCAAGTGGTGTGGGAAGTCCCCAGGGATGCCAAGGGGAAGCCTCCGCCCCAAATATAGCCCCGCCCACACGCGCCGCCAGCATAACCCCGCCCACACGCGCCACCCGCATAGCCCCACCTCCACCCCCACTTGTTCCTTTAGGGGGTAATCCTGGTGAATGACTCTTCGTTCAAGGAATTGGAGCTATCTGCTTGGAGGGTGTTCCGGGGGTCAACACCCCCACTGCCTGGCCCCCTAGTGGATCGAGGCCTGATCAACCAGGCTGATACTGCTGGCCGTACGCAATCCAAGGTACGAACCACAGCCCGGCCGGTCAGGTACTAACTCCGCTGTTCCTTCTTGAAAACAGCTAAGGGGTCTATCGGTAATCACCTGTATACATGATGGGAGGCTGTTAAACAGTCTTGGGCCCCTGACACTTATTGTGTTTTCGCTTAGTGTATTTATGCCATCCCTGCTTTTCCTAGGGGTATGTTGCACCGACTGTGGAGTCTTTTGTTTTCATAGGGAGTGATTTCTGTTTGCAGATTTGGGACCAGATCCTCTAAGATTTTCCATTTGTAAATTATGATGCGTCTTTCTTGCCTTCATTCCAAGGAGTATGTCAGTAGTATATCACGTAGGAGTCCGATACCTGGTGTCACGGGTCAGATAAGAGAGAGAGAGATTTCGTTCGGATTTTTAACCCCGGAGGGTTAGCCACCCAGGATAACCCAAGAAAGTCAGTGCGTCATCGAGGACTGTCTAACTTATTTCCATTGGGGTCCTTAATCTTGTCCCCCAGGATGCGACCCACACCAGTCGACTAACACCCAGGTACCTATTTGCTGCTAGGTGAACAGGACAACAGGTGTAAGGAAACGTGTCGAAATGTTTCCACCCGCCGGGAATCGAACCCGGGACCTCCGTGTGTGAAGCGGGAGCTTTAGCCACCAGGCCACCGGGCCACTGTGATAGTTGAGTTATGAACTCGTGTAGTTCAGCGAAGTTAAACTACACGAGTTCATAACCAAGCACCTGAGCTCATAGACACCAAGAAGCTCTTAAAGATATGGTTGGTTGACGTCACGACCATCTACCTAAATAAAACCTGGCAGAGCAATTGTGTATTACTCCAACACCTCCATTACATTTCTCAAACACATCTACAACAATTTTGTAACAGCTGTGGCTATATTTTCTCAAACTCATCTACAACAAGTACAGTTCAAGGGACTTCAAACGTTCCCAGTAATTAAGGTGCTTGACTGCGCTTATACGTGCTGTGAATGTTCTCTGTACATTCTCCAGATCTGCATTTTCATCTGCCTTGAAAGGGGCCATTAAGGTACAGCATTATTCCAGTGACTTGATGAGGACCTAAATTGGCTTGCCGTACCTTATTTTTGAAGGTTCTCATTATCCATCCTATCATTTTCCTCGTCAATGTAATAATGACATTGTTGTGATCCTTGAAGGTGAGATCCCCTGACATTATCACACCTAAGTCCTTCGCATTAGGCTTTTTTCACTTTATTGTGTGGATAGAATTTGATTTTCTACTTCGTTCTATCTTTTATTTCCTCAAGTTTTCATTTTTCATATTTTCTGCAGCCCAACAGAAAACCTGGTTTATATCCGCTATCCTACTATTTCTTTTATCAAGCATCATTTTTCTCATTTCTCATTTATCTCATTTCCAGGAAATTACGTGTATAGTGTAGCTCACTAAGCATCTAACTTTTAAGTGGGTGCTTGACTTTCTGTTTTTCGTCCATCTTTCCGTTCTTTATTTCGCTCATAAGTCGAGAAGCCCTCATCCGATCGTTTTTTAATTTTCAACGCTTGCATGCAGTAACCAGGAAAAGATAAGAGCAACAGACATGTCTAGGTACCCTTTGGGCAAAGACGTTGAACCCATTCATAGAATACTGGAATGACTCCGATAATTTCCAAAATCCTCAGTGGCGTAGTGAAGCTTCAAGCTTTTAGAAAAGATGTCTCCAGTGTGTAGGTGAAGTTTCAACTATGTATTGTAGGTATAACTGTAGTGTAGCTATAATGAGCGTGGTGGTGTAATTATAACTGGGGGGTTTCAAACTGGTTTAATATTGGCTGTAATGCTGCAATTGTAACTCTAATGTATCTTCTTGAAAAATACTTATCATTATCATAGGCTTGGGTGGGGGGGGGAAAACACACCCACCCCGCCGTGGCTGGACGGGTCCACTGGGGGCCCAAACCCAACCGTTATTTTCCCCCCGGAGGACCTACCCCAAAGCTCCACTGGCTGACTCGTGGTTTGGGGTGGCTTGTTTTTGGCTGGCTTGGTGGTGATTTTCTGGCTGACTGTCCAAACGACTGGCTTATTCTGGCTGCAAATGCTCCCAGGGTTTGGGAATTCTACTTTATTGTTTTAAAACCCTTGCTGCTTTTTATAAACACGTTTCTGTTTTGTTATCCCAAATGCTGCTCCTTTTTTGCTGGTTATGTTTTGGGTGACACCAATTGTATAGAATGACACTGTGTGTGAGGAAAACAAATGTAGGGGGGGACACTATGTGTTGGGGATACCTATATAGGTGCTTTAAATAGGGGGGTGTGTGATGAGGATTCCCCCGCCATGGCGGGGAGGGGGGGTAAGGCAAGGGAGTTTTGGTCTCATGGGGGGGGGGTTGTGGGGAAGGGTAAGTGCTATAATGTTGGAGGGGGGTGGTGGGGCGGTTCGAGATGAGGGGGGGGGAGGGCTGTTTAAGGTTGGTCAGGAGGAGGGGGGGTTGGGGAAACATGACCTTGTTAGTGAGAATATTCAAAGATTACTCGCTAGAATTTGAGAGGAATGTGTTGCTTGCGGATGTAAAAGTGATGCCCGGGGTGGTCCCTGTGGGTGTGAAATGGTAAAACTGTTGTGTGTTCCCCCTTAGGTGGAAGTGTGACTTACGTGCATTGATGTTTTTTAGATATGCATCGCTTTTGCATCCGCATCCCAAAATAAACATCCTCAAACATCTGCATCCGCGGATTTAAATTTTTACATCCGAAAAATCTCCAATGTTTTATCTAGGGGTGAGGTGGTGTTTCTATTTTTAAATCTCTGCTCTGTTTTGTAGTGTTTCCAGGGATATTGCCTCCGCAACCCTGGTCAGACCAGGTTCCCGGGTTTTAAATGGCCTGTTCAGTTGGCTGTGTTGTTACATTTGAAAAAACGGGGAAGAGAAATTTGGCTAATAAAAGGCAAATTTTGGGAAAATTTGTCAGTGTCTGTTTTGTAAATTCAAGGATCATTTTTGGAAACTCCCCTTATTTTAATGAAGGATTGAAATGGTTAAGGGCACAATAATTTGCATTAATGTGTTTTGCATTATCTGTGCTTTGTTCGGCGATTCAGCGTTTGTGTTGAACGAAACGTTAAATTTCCCTGAACATTCTCAATTTTTAAAAAGTTTGGTTTTTTATTCTTTTTCTGGTATATATTTAAAAAAAAAATCTGTAATGCGTAGCTAAAAAAACCCCCTAATATTATATTTTGTGGGTTTCCCACTGAAAGACTTGGTTTACACGGATTGAAAGTATGCGTCTCCTTGTTGGGTGCCCCTCTTATTAAATTTTGGTTTCTCTTAAAAGGATGATACGCCTTTGACGATTCTTTGTCTTATCTGTTTTAAAAAATGAGGTAATGGGCCGGTACCGAACCTACAGTATCAGCTCTTCATGGCGAAGGTTCTAATGTTGACTTCATCTTTGTTCTTTCATAAAAACGCAAACTTTGAAAGGTAATTTTGGAGACGTTTCTGTTCGCCCGGACCTTAACAAGTCAAAAAGGCGTGAAAATTATTAAAAAATTTAGGGGACTCTCAGTAAAGAGAAAAGGGAAAAAATATAGCAGAATAGGTGCAAAAAACAAAAAAAAAAAAATCGGGGGGGGTTAGTAAAAACGCAGAGTAATTTAACGCATGAAAAAATTTACGTCTCAAGGGGGGGGGGAACAGAATTTTTGCAGGAAAATTTTTGGCTTTTATTCTCCTTTACTTGCTTGAAGTTGATCTCCTGCCATTTTTGTTTTTTCTTTGCACTCACTTTATGTGATTTACCTTTTTTTCCACTTTAATGTTTTTTATCATTATTTCAAAGATTTTGTACTATGTGAGTCATTGTTTTGGTTATTGTTTTAATTGTTTTTTGGAGCGCTGTCTGAAATCTGGTTAGGAATTTATTAATCCGTAAATAAAAACACTGGGCAAAGATTCCTTTTAATACACGTTTCGCCCGCCCGCTTTATCATAAAGATTTGGGAAAATAATGGGATATTTGCTTTTTTGTACTCGATAAATCCCAATCTTGGGCGAAACGTTATATTTAAAGGATCATTTGCTGCTAGTGATTCTTATCCTCGCTTGTCGGCTTTTGCCCTTGTCAATCTCTTTTAAATCCCTTGATATGTTTTGCTATTTTTTTTTTTAAAAATATATCTCATGAGTTAGGCCCGGGCAGAGTAATAGGTATGCAATCATTGACTTCTTCATAGTCAGGTTGGAGTGTAGTGCCAGCAGAAGTGTTGTATATCAAACTGTATGCTGTTGTTGCTTCTTGCTCTGCCATTTCATTTTGACAGTTCATTACTCACATTCGTGATAAATAATATTTTACAGATTTTTGTAGAGTTAGAGTTCATTAAATTAAATTAAAGAGAAGTGAGTTAGTCAGCTCCCGGTGACGCAATCCATAAAATTAATAATATAATTAATAATCCAACATCATGGGTGCTTACTGAACTAGTGAGTGCTTCATCATAGGGAATTAATATATAAATAAAATAATAGATATTGTTTGGTTTTTGATCGCTGATCAAGTGGAAAAACAAAAGAAATATTTCGTAATGTTTGGAGAGTGATACACAAAGGAGGGCAAGTGCAGGGGGGAGTGGAGGCTATCTTACATGAAAGCAAAAAAAAGTAAGGTTTAAACTTAGTGTTTCCCGGGGTTTTTGTGTAGAGACGGGTTTTTTCACGTGAGCGTAATGTTTTATTTTCGGGGTTTGGCTGGCTGCTTTCTGTGGCACAGGGGTTTTTGGGCGAGGGTGTGTGTTCGGGGGGGGGGGTGATTGAAATGGTTTTGATTACCTATTACCAGAGCCCGGGCCCCAATGTTATCCCCTCACTGCATATACAGTGTTTATTTTAACTTTATGTTAGCATACAAAATGAACTAGAATTTAATGACTCATATGTGTCGATAAGTTTTAAAACTAACAATCTAATCCTTCCTCTTGCATCACCCGCTCCTTTATTTTCAACAAACTTCCACTATTTTTTAAAAGACGCAATTTCCAAAAAAGCCACAATTTTTTTCCCCACTCCACAATTTTTTCCCCCCAGGGTTTATTTCCCGCTCCCCCCTCCCTCCTCGTCCTCACCAAACCAAAACACTGCAGAAGAATTTTTTCTTGCTTTTCACAGCGTGAGGGTATTGCGGCAGGAATGTACCTCAAGCCAACTTTCCCATGGGGAAATATATTGTGGTGGCCCCCCAATTCGCTCTAATTTTATTTTGTAATTTATTTATATAATAAATATTTATATAATATATATATATATTATAATATATTATATTATTATATATATTTTATCACACTGGCCGATTCCCACCAAGGCAGGGTGGCCCGAAAAAGAAAAAATTTCACCCTCATTCACTCCTCACTGTCTTTCCAGAAGGGGGGGTTTTCATACGTTTTTAAAAATGCAACATTTAAAACCCCTCCTTCCGAGTGCAGGCACTGAAATTCCCCTTTCCAGGATCAAGTCCCGGGTGCCGGGTTTCCCTGAACCCCCCCATAAATGTTACTTTGCTCACACTCCAACAGCACGTCAAGTATTAAAAACCATTTGTCTCCATTCCTCCATCAAAAAACGCTCACGCATGTGTGAAGCCAAGCCCCTCGCGCACAAAACCCCTTTTTCCCCCCCCCTCCAACCTTTCTGGCCGACCCCACCCCGCCTTCCTTCCACTACGATGATACACCTTTAAGTCATTCTGTTTCGCTCCCTTTCTCTACATTTTAAAAAATACCCCAACAACCCTTCCTCAGCCCTGTGGAAAAAAGTTTTGGGAAACCCGCACCTCCATAATTCCCAAAACAAAACGAATTCTCTGCATTATATTCCCCCCACACATTGCCCTCAGACATGCATCCCCACTGCCCCCGCCTTCCCCTCGCTGCAACTTCATCCCCTGCTTCAACCCATATAAGAGCTTTGGTAAAACTTATCTCTACTTTAATTTAATATATTAATTATATATATATATATAATTTATATATATATAATTTTTATTTTAACAAGTCGGTCGTTTCCCACCGGGGGCAGGTGCCCCAAAAAAGAAAGAAAATCCCAAAAAAAATATTTCATCATCATTCAACCTTTCCCACCCCACCTTTATCACTGTTTTTGCGGGTCCCCGTTTACAACGTTTAAAAGCAATAGTTAAAAAAACCAAATTCCTCCAAACTCCAATATCCCAAACCCTCCTTTAAATGCGGGCACTGATTCCCCATTTCCAGGACTAAAGTCCGATTTTAAATGAAGAAAACCTTTTTCCCTGAATCCCTTCACAAATATTCCCTGCCACACCCAAAATCGTCAGGTCCAAGTTCATCGCTCCATTCACTCCTATCAACACGCTCATCACCTGGGAAGCCCCAAACCCCCTCGCCCAAAAATTTCCTTTACCCCCCTCTTCCAAACCCCCTTTCGGGGCGCCCCCTCCCCTTTTTCCTTCCCCTAAGTTTTATATGTTTCCCTTATTTTACTTTGCCCATTCTCTCTAAATGACAAACCACCTAAACAACCCCTTCCCCCTCTAAATAATCTTTTATTAACCCCACCCCTTCTCCTAATTTCCACATCCAAATTTTTCTGCAAAAATTTTTTACACCACACTTTGCCCTTAAACAGGACATTCCATGCCTCCAACCGCCCCTCGCTGCTGCTTTACCACCCAAGTTTCACATCCATATAAGAGGGTTGGTACTACTATCTTTCATCATTCCCTTTCTTTGCCCCCCAAAATAACTTTTTTTTGACTCCACATATCCCTCAAGCACCACCCCTTTTTTCCCTCATAAATTCTATGTTTAACCTCACCCTTATAAATCCATCCCCCGACCGCAACCCCCAAGTACTGAAAACATTCACTTCTTCCAATCCTCCCCCCCAATTTTGATACCAATTTTTTTATCAAATCATTGAACCCTCACCCCTTTACTCTTTTCTATGTTCACTTTCAATTTTCTCCCTTTTTAAACACTTCTCAACCAATCCACAACTTTTGCAATTTTTTTTTTAAATCCCCTAAGCCAGTACATCAGAAAAAAATAACGTGTAATTTCCCCTTTTTGAATTTGATTCCCCATAATTTAATCCCCCCCCCTCTCCCGAACACCCAAAATTTTACTTCTTTTACAACCCCATCTTAAATATTTTAAACAACCTGGTACAAAACCACCCTGTCAAGCCTACTTTTCCGGGAAGTATTCTCCCTCCTTCTACAACCCCTAACCGAGCCTCCTACCCTCATAAAACTCTTTACAGCATTTATAACTTACCACCTTTCCAAAACTTGCAACTCTGCCACATTGCCCCTCTATCCACTCTATCAATCCTTTTTAAACCATAAATGCAATAAAAACTTCCCTACCGTTTACAAAATACGTTACATATATCTTAAATGAAAAACTTGATCACCCCCCCTACCCACTCTAAAGCCTCCTTGTCATCCGCATTCCATTTGTTTTACCTCTAATTTTTTCTTTTATAACCTTACCGTAACTTTTCTGGTATACTCAAACTTTTTCCCTCTTTTTTTTTAAAATCTTTTTTTGTCCCCTTTCCCCTTTATAAAAGGGACTTCATGCTCTCCCCCCAAACCCCAGGTACCTTCCCCCCTTTAAAACATTTATTAAACCCAAAAATACCAACCACTCCAACACTATTCCCCCCCCCCCCTTTTAACATTTTTTGTCATGACCCCTCAGTTCCAGTGCTTTACCCCCTTTCATTCTCGTAATGCCTCACGAAACCCCCCCCACTAATTCTGCTCTTCTTCATCCAAAAGATGGTATATCCCTGGCAGTGGGAAAATTACCGCCCCTTTCTTCCTTTCCTTTAAAATTCCTAAAAAAATTCCGCCATTCCAAAACCCCCCCTCTTCCCCCTCTACTAACTCCCCCACTCTGTTTTTAACGGCAAATCCATACTTTTTCCCAGGCTTTCTTAACTTGTTTAAACCCTCCAAAAAATTTTTTTTTTTTCATTAAAATTTCTTGACAATGCCTCTCCCACTCTTTCATCTTCTCCTTTGCACTCCCCTTTCCCCCTCTCTTAAACCTTTTTTTTACTTCCAATACTCTGCTCTTCTTATAACATTTGCTTTTTAAAAACCCCCTGTAACTACCTTTTTCTTTTTATCACACCCTTTACTCATCATTCCCCCCAAACACTCCTCTTCCTCCGCCCCCCCCCTCCTATAACCACAAACTTCTGCCCACATTAATACTGCATTTTTAAAACTTTTCCCAACCCTCTTTAACCCCCCCCCCTATCATCTTTTCCTACCCCCCTTTGCAATAGTGCTAATCTCGCCCGAACTTCCTCCTCCCTTAGTTTATAACTTTCACCTCCCTCTTACTTTTGTTGCCACCTTCCTTTTTTTCCCCCCTACCTCTTACCTAAAGTAGCAAACAAATAAGGTTTTCATTCATTTTCCCCCCTATAAACAGTACTCCCGGAGCCCACCCCCCAACCTTTTTTTCCACCCAAAACAAATCTAACAAAAATATTTCATTTTGTGCTACATCATACCTTTTTATTTTTTTTATCCCCTTTTTCATAAAATAGTTTATTTTACCAAATTTCTTTTTACACTACCAATAAAAGCTCCCCCTTTACATTTACCCCCGCCCCCCAAATTTTCCACACTCCCTCCAAACTTTTTTACCCCATTTGCTTGAAATCCCCAACCCCCCTTACTCCCCCACACTTTATTCAAAAACCCCCCCGCATTTATCAAAATTTCCCCGAATCCCCCTCTCCCCCTCCTTACCTTCTTTTTTCTCCAGGGCATACACCTTACTATAACCCACTTTTCACATCCAATCTTTTTTTTACCCACATAATCCCTTTAATTTTTTGCATTTGTAGTCCCCCCTTTTTCGCATACTTATCCTTTAAAATTTTTGCTACTTCCTTTTTAGCTCTAAAATCTATTTGAAAAACCCCTGCCCAATCCCATTTTTTCCCCCTCCTTGAAATCTCCCCCCCCCTTCAGCTTTGTTTCACTTTAAAACCAGGACATCCAGCTTTTTTCATTATAACACCACAATCATCTCTTTCTTATCATTTGCACAACATCCACACACAGACTTCCCACTTTGACAATTTTCTTCTTCTTATTCTTTTTAGTAATCTTTACAGGAAAAGGGGTTACTAGCCCATTGTTCCCGGCATTTTAGTTGACTTTTACAACAAACATGGCTTACGGAGGAAAGATTCTTATTCCACTTCCCCATGGATATAAAAGGAAAAGTAATAAGACCAAGAAGTATTAAGATAAAATCAAAGAAAACTCAGATGAGTGTGTATAAATAAACGTGTACATGTATGTTGTGTGACCTAAGTGTAAGTAGAAGTAGCAAGATGTACCTGTAATCTTGCATATTTATGAGACAGACAAAAGACACCAGCAATCCTACCATCATGTAAAACAATTACAGGCTTTCGTTTTACACTCACTTGGCAGGACGGTAGTACCTCCCTGGGTGGTTGCTGTCTATCAACCTACTACCTATAAATATATATATATATATATATATATATATATATATATATATATATATATATATATATGGAGGTACCACCTCTAGAACTGTCCTAGGGACCCTCATCCTCAGAGAAAAGAATAAACTTTCTTCAGGGAAAACTCAAGGTTCTCCCTGAAGCTGTTTGATAATTTTCTCCTACCACCCCCTATATTTCAAGTATGTTTTATTTAAAGACAAAATACATTGGCCAAACATTCACAAAAATACAACAGAAAGTAAAACAACATAGGTAACTCAGAGCTACATCTCGCATACTTCGTCCAGCTCCCCGGCGGTGGGCCGCATGCCCAGAATGCTGCAGGCATTTCCTCTCTGGATCGCAACACTGAGTCTCTGAAAGAGGAAGCTGGTCGCCCTGTGGTCCTTGGTTTCTATGATGAGCTTTTCACCCAGCTCCTTGAGGAACTTTAGAGCACACTTGCCCCATGCTCCAAGGGTCTCCGACCCTATTGGAATGAAGTTATAGCAAGGGGGAAGGTCTTCATATTTTCGGATCTTCTGGATCTCCCTGTGGCTGGCAGCTCCACCCCCTTCCATTACGGAGTATGGCAAGTAGGTGTCTGCCAATGTGGCAGCACAGGTGTAGTCCCAGGCAATCTGCTTTCCATCCTTCCAGGGTAGCATAGTGGCTCCATCAGGACGCTTTTGACTTCCATCAGACCTCTGCACTTGGGGTTCCCGTTGAGCTGGGCAACAGGCTGTAGCGAGGCTTCTCTTTATGATGTTGTTGACCTCCTATTGTCTGGCATACTTCCCTTCTGCTGTGTGACACACGAGACCATGAAGTCCGAATTGATCAGCTGTCGCCCTGCCGCAAATACACGTATGTTCGGTGAAGATGGGGGCAGCTAGGCGAAGAGCAACACCAATCCGAATGGCCTGTGGGTCGAGACGGGTGCCCAAGGAAGAATTGGGAACAGCTAACAGGAAATCTCCTGAGTGTGGTGCCTTCACTGCCAGGAGATGAGCTTTGTCCTTTCCTGAAACATTGGAGAGCATTGTGTTGGCGATTTTTTCCATGAACGGTTTGTCCCAGCGGGACTGGTTGTGCTCTTTGGGAGGAGCTGGTCTACTGGAGGAGTCTGTAAGGGTGTCCCACCGAATCGCTGCTTCAGTAAACCTGGGGTCTTGAGCTTCTACCACGTCTCTCAAGCGTTCAGGAACTATCTTCTTGACTAATGCACTGGAAGCCAAACACGAAGACAGAAAAGCAGGTAAAGCAACATGCGTTGCTTTGCACACCCCTATACCTCCCAGTCGCACTGGGAGGGTTGCCTGATCCCATTGCTCATCCTCTAGTGACAGGTTCAGTGCTTTCTTAAAAGTTGATCTCAGGTGTGCGTCATATTCATCGAGTGTTGGGTTGTCAAAAGAGGGTGCACACCCCAAGAAGTGAGTCTTGGCATAGTAAGACACCTTGTGAGGAGATACAGAGCATCATGGGCATCAAGATCACTTATTCTCTCCTCCATTCTCATCAGGTCATTCAATTTGTCCCTGAGGACAGCGTCGATGGTCTGGTGCCCCAGCGGTGCCCCCAAGAGGGTACTGTTGGAAGGAGTGGCAGTTGAGACTTCCGGGAGGATTCTTCGCAGGATTATTTCCTGATTCGCTGTGATGATTTCACACTTGGAGGGATTGAGGATGAGTCCTAAGTCTTCTCCCTGTGTTTTCACCAGTTGTAGGTCCCCCACCAGGGACTCTTCAGTACCTGCCAGAGTGCCGTCATACAGGTACCAGATATTGAGCTCACTGCGTAGGCTGGAAGTTAGTTCTCTTCCTGCCAAGCAGAAGAGAAGTGGAGCGAGTGGGTCACCCTGCTGAACACCCTCTGATGATTGAATTTCATGTTCTCCAAACATACATACATACATACATACATACATACATACATACATATATATATATATATATATATATATATATATATATATATATATATATATATATATATATAATATATATATTATTACCAAACTGCGGCAGGCCAGGACTCGACTTTACGAACCTTGTGCCGCCTCCAGAGACAGCACAATGTACGCATCACCTTACCACTAGGCCAGCAATCCTACAACAACCAAGCACACAGCACGGAGCTATGTTTTTGCCTTGGTCCGAGGACACTCGTGGCAGTGGTATCTCAAGGATTAATTTCAGCCTCATCCTGTTTGAATACCCGCGTCAACAAGCAGTCTATATAGCATATATATTATAATATATATATATATATATATATATATATATATAATATATATATATATATATATATATATTATATATATATATATATATATATTATTTTTATTAACACATCGGCCGATTCCCAGCATGGTAGGGTGGCCCGAAAAAGAAAAACTTTCATCATTCACTCCATCACTGTCTTGCCAGAGGGGTGCTTTACACTACAGTTATAAAACTGCAACATTAACACCCCTCCTTCAGAGTGTAGACACTGTACTTTCTATCTCCAGGACTCAAGTCCGGCCTGCCGGTTTCCCTGAATCCCTTCATAATGTTACTTTGCTCACACTCCAACAGCACGTCAAGTATTAAAAACCATTTGCCTCAATTCACTACTATCAAATACGCTCACGCACGCTTGCTGGAAGTCCAAGCCCCTCGCATACAAAACCTCCTTTACTCCAACCCTTCCTGGGCCGACTCCTACCCCACCTTCCCTCCACTACAGATTTATACACTCTCGAAGTCATTCTGTTTTGTTTCATTCTCTCTACATGTCCGAACCACCTCAACAACCCCTCCTCAGCCCTCTGGATAATAGTTTTGGTAATCCCACACCTCCTAATTTCCAAACTACGAATTCTCTGCATTATATTCACACCACACATTTCCCACAGACATGACATCTCCACTGCCACCAGCCTCCTCCTCGTTGCAACATTCATCACCTATGCTTCACACCCATACAGGAGTGTTGGTACAGCTATGCTCTCATACATTCCCCTCTTTGCTTCCACGGACAAAGTTCTTTGTCACCACAAACTCCTAAATGCACCACTCACCCTTTTAGGTAAAACTTGCGATTTTGGCTTAAATTTCAACGCTCTTCTTGCCGAATAAGGCAAGCGAAAATTTGTGTTTGCAATAATTTCGCAAAAAAAAATCATTCTGAACCTAATGAAAAAAATATATATTTCATTGTGATTGTTTATTATTAAATTATTGTAAACGTATCTAAAATATATTTAGTTGGATTAGGCTAAATTAAATTGGTACAAAATTATTTTTACATTAATATAAATGAAAAAAATATATATCCTTAAACGTATAAGAGAAAAATTTATAAAAAGCTTAATTTTAAATGAGCTCTTGTTAATTGACCAGTTTTACTTATTCGGCACGACATATATATTATGCAAGAATCGCGAACAAGCGATACAAGATGCAAAACAACAACCACAGATGGAGTTGAATGATAGCTCTAGGCCTTTCGTGTTGCAGTGAACACATCACCAGGAGCTTTTAATGTTGCAGAAATGATTAATGATAAATGAACAACTAATACAAGGCGAGAGAGAGGAAATACAAGTTAACATTTCTAGATACAAACAAGTTTAGGTGATTCCTTAAAGTGTCGAATATAAAGTTCATAACTTTTTTTTTAATCATCAAGAACACATGGATCCTGGCTGCTTCAGTGATGACATGTTCACATTATGTATCAGTACAAATTTGTACACGTAGCAGCAGGGCTGTGCAGGGTCACATTCCTTGATCCACTGTTGAAGTTATTTCCCCTGGCACTGTGGGCGTGGTTACCAGGCTTCACTGTCTGGCACTGTGGGCGTGGTTACCAGGCTTCACTGGCACTGTGGGCGTGGTTACCAGGCTCCAGTGTATGTCTGGCACTGTGAGCGTGGTTACCAGGCTCCATTGTATGCCTGGCACTGTGGGTGTGGTTACTAGGTTCCAGTGTATGTCTGGCACTGTGGGCGTGGTTGCTAGGTTCCAGTGTATGTCTGGCACTGTGAGCGTGATTTTCATGCTTCAGTGTGAGTCTGGCACTGTGGGCGTGGTTACTAGGTTCCAGTGTATGTCTGACACTGTGAGCGTGGTTACCAGGTTCCAGTGTATGTGTGGCACTGTGGGTGTGGTTACTAGGTTCCAGTGTATGTCTGGCACTGTGGGCGTGGTTGCTAGGTTCCAGTGTATGTCTGACACTGTGAGCGTGGTTACCAGGTTCCAGTGTATGTCTGGCACTATGGGTGTGGTTACTAGGCTCCAGTGTATGTCTGGCACTGTGGGCGTAGTTACCAGGCTCCAGTGTATGTCTGACACTGCGGGCGTGATTACCAGGCTCCTGTGTATGTCTGGCACTGTGGGCGTGGTTACCAGGCTCCAATGTATGTCTGACACTGTGGGTGTGGTTACCAGGCTCCAGTGTATGTCTGGCGCTGTGGGTGTGGTTACCAGGGTCCAGTGTATGTCTGGCACTGTGGGTGTGGTTACAGGCTCCAGTGTATGTCTGGCACTGTGGGTGTGGTTACCAGGCTCCAGTGTGTCTGGCACTGTGGGTGTGGCTACCAGGCTCCAGTGTATGTCTGGCACTGTGGGTGTGGTTACAGGCTCCAGTGTATGCCTGGCACTGTGGGTGTGGTTACAGGCTCCAGTGTATGTCTGGCACTGTGGGTGTGGTTACAGGCTCCAGTGTATGTCTGGCACTGTGGGTGTGGTTACCAGGCTCCAGTGTATGTCTGGCACTGTGGGTGTGGTTACCAGGGCCCAGTGTATGTCTGGCACTGTGGGTGTGGTTTCCAGGGTCCAATGTATGTCTGGCACTGTGGGCGTGGTTACCAGGTTCCAGTGTATGTCTGGCACTGTGGGCGTGGTTACCAGGCTCCAGTGTATGGCACTGTGGGCGTGGTTACCAGGTTCCAGTGTATGTCTGGCACTGTGGGCGTGGTTACCAGGTTCCAGTGTATGTCTGGCACTGTGGGCATCGTTACCAGACTCCAGTGTATGTCTGGCACTGTGGGTGTGGTTACCAGGCTCCAGTGTATGTCTGGCACTGTGGGTGTGGTTACCAGGGCCCAGTGTATGTCTGGCACTGTGGGTGTGGTTTCCAGGGTCCTATGTATGTCTGGCACTGTGGGCGTGGTTACCAGGTTCCAGCGTATGTCTGGCACTGTGGGCGTGGTTACCAGGCTCCAGTGTATGGCACTGTGGGCGTGGTTACCAGGTTCCAGTGTATGTCTGGCACTGTGGGCGTGGTTACCAGGGTCCAGTGTATGTCTGGCACTGTGGGCATCGTTACCAGACTCCAGTGCATGTCTGGCACTGTGGGTGTGGTTACCAGGTTCCAGTGTATGTCTGGCACTGTGGGCGTGTTTACCAGACTCCAGTGTATGTCTGGCACTGTGGGTGTGCTTACCAGGCTCCAGTGTATGCCTGGCACTGTGAGCGTGATTTTCATGCTCCAGTGTGAGTCTGGCACTGTGGGCGTGGTTACTAGGTTCCAGTGTATGTCTGGCACTGTGAGCTTGGTTACCAGGCTCCTGTGTATGTCTGGCGCTGTGGGTGTGGTTACCAGGGTCCAGTGTATGTCTGGCACTGTGGGTGTGGCTATCAGGCTCCAGTGTATGGCACTATGGGCGTCGTTACCAGGTTCCAGTGTATGTCTGGCACTGTGGGCGTGGTTATGAGGCTCCAGTGTATGGCACTGTGGGCGTGGTTACCAGGTTCCAGTGTATGTCTGGCACTGTGGGCGTGGTTACCAGGCTCCAGTGTATGTCTGGCACTGTGGGCGTGGTTACCAGGTTCCAGTGTATGTCTGGCACTGTGGGCGTGGTTATGAGGCTCCAGTGTATGGCACTGTGGGCGTGGTTACCAGGTTCCAGTGTATGTCTGGCACTGTGGGCGTGGTTACCAGGCTCCAGTGTATGGCACTGTGGGCTTGGTTACCTATTTTCAACTTTAATGCCTAAGATTTCTACTATATCATTCGTAGAATGCAACACTTCTGTGCAACAGAAAGTGTCCAATATACAAGTACAGTTAGAAATAGAAATACAAATAGCTAGAGCTTCATTTAAGGAGGTTATTAATAGAGTATTCAAGAGGTTGCTAGTAGAATTACAGTAAATCAACCATTCAAATCATTATGAAGCTCTGTATATTCTGCAGTCAATCAAACAAACAGGCTTCCACATGGATAAATTGTCATTTTTGTGGAAATTGGTGTCACGCCCCTTGTGCAGATATCCAAGAACTAGCTACAAGCAGTATTAAAACAGGGAAGTGTTTTTGGGTATGCCCAAATGAGATAAATCTGTGGACTAAAATCACAAGGGTATTAAAAGAGGATAACATCAAAGCTGCTTTCATAGAAAACCTGGAAGCTTTCTACAACAGTTGGGAACATAAAAAGTCTGGGCTGAATGGTACTGCCCTTGACACTGGCCATGTAGTCAGAAACTGTAAGGCTGGAGGTGATGTCCTGGTAGTCAGTAAATGTGGGGCTGATAGAGATGTCCTGGGAGACAGTAATGGTGAAGCTGGAGGTGCTGTCCTGGGAGACAGTAATGGTGAAGCTGGAGGTGCTGTCCTAGGAGACAGTAATTGTGAAGCTGGAGGTGCTGTCCTGGGAGACAGTAATGGTGAAGCTGGAGGTGCTGTCCTGGGAGACAGTAATGGTGAAGCTGGAGATTTTGTCAGGAAAGTCGGGAATTATACGCAGGAAGGAATACATATAAATGACCTCATAGGGGACAGGAGCCGTAGTGGGGAAACAAGTGTAGTCAAAGATAAGATAAAACCAATATTGCAAACTAGAAATACCAGAGGAAATAGCAAACAAGAGGACTCCACTAGCAATAGTGAGGATATATTACCAAAAACAACTGGTGGGAGCTCCATTGTTGGTGCTAGGGAGGATAGGAATAAGACTAAGGTAAACATGCACCAACAGGGAATACAGTCACAGAAACCCAAGGCAAACGGAAACCAAGCCTGTGCACATACTATGCACTTGGCATCTGCAGACATGGGAAATCTGGAAAAACAGACGGGACGTGCAACTATGACCACCCTAGAAAATGCCATGCCCATATGACAACAGGAAAATGCAAACTCCCTTCCTGTAAGCTTTTTCACCCTGAAAATGTGTACCTCTTCAGTACAGGAAAGACTGTGCTATAAATTAAATTGCCAGGGACACCATCTAAAGGGACAAAAGATACAAAACATCCAGGCCATGGGAAAACCTGGGTAGCCACAGCCACTCAAGAGGGAGAGGTTTTTTAGTGCCAGGAAGGAAAAAAACTGGCAGGAAATGGCAGAAATCGTACACCAAATCCAGTCATTCCTGGAGTGGAACACAGTCGATGGCCTCCACTCCAAACCAACAGATACAGATTACTAATGCCGGAAAAAAAAATCATCCCCAGTACCAACAATACCACCAGTCCGATGACATTCTTCTTTGCAAATATACAGGGTCTAAAGCCAGCAACAAACAACAAAATACCTTTCATCCGTGGACTGCTTGCAGAGGCAAAGGCAATGTTCGCGGCTTTCACTGAGACCCACATTAAAGGATCACTTGGACAACGAAATATGGATCCCAGGTTACAACCTATACAGATGTGACAGAGTGAACAGGCAAAAGGAGGGGGGGGTTGGCCTGTACATTGCAGAGTCACTTGTTTGCAAAGAACTGCTTAATGCCTCAAATGATGTAGTGGAAGTTTTAGCAATAAAGGTCGAGAACCAAAACCTAGTCATTGTGGTAGTCTACAAGCCTCCGGATGCAACATCCCAGAAATTCAGGAACAGCTGTTAAAAATTGACCACTGTCTGGAAAATCTTCCTGCTCCTGCACCCAACATCTTGCTCCTGGGGGATTTCAACTTAAGGCACCTAAAATGGAGGAATATAGCAAATAATATTGTTGCAGTAATAAACACCAGGAGGCAACTCTGATGAAAGCTCACACTCACACGAGCTTTTTAATCTCTGCACAAAATTCAATTTAAACCAGCAAATAATAGAGCCTATAGACTGGAAAATACACTAGACCTATCTTCACTAACAAAGATTTATCTGATAAGAAATGTCACCATATCAAAAACAATATACTCAGATCACAACTTTAAATTGAGGTTCAGAATGTATGCGTGGAGCCCAGACCGACGTAATGAGACTAGTCACGAGGGAGCATTCACCAAATTCAACTTCAATAACAAAACATAAAGTGGGACCAAGTAACCAAAATCCTAACCGATATAAGCTGGGAAGATTACTAAGCAACACAGACCCCAACTTATGCCTAGAAAGATTAAATTGGTGGACTCGATGTATGCACAAGGCTTATTCCTCTAAGAAAAAGGAGGAGTAGATGTAAAATAGAAAGAGACAGGGCGCTCCCTTTAAGGCGACGGAAAGGGAAAACAGAGCGGCTAAAAGAGGTCAGTATATCTGAAATGCGTAGGGAGACACTGGTCCCGGAAGGAGCAAGCATCGAACTTAAGCTAAAGGAATCTTATAGGAGTTAGGAATCGCGGGAAGAAAATAAAAGCCATAAATGAAAACGAAAGAAACCCAAAGTATTTCTTTCCTATGCCCAAAACAAAGTCGGAACAAAAGTTCAGTATTGGGCCCCTACTTAAACAAGATGGGTCCTTTTACAGTGACAGCAAGAAATTTAAGGGGAGTACTCAAGTCCCAATATGACTCCCGTTTTTAGCAAGCCGCTAACCAGACTGAGAGTCGAAGATAAAATGAATTTTTTTGAGAGAGCCACAAAATTTGGTTAACACAAGCCTATCCGTGTTTTCCTGACGCCCAAAAGACTTCGTCAGGCGATAAAATGAATGCCCCTGCATTGCCCCCGGGGGGGGATCATGGAAACTCCGGTTCATCAAGAAATGCAAGAAAGCCCCCTTTACGAGCCTTTTCCATTCTTTTGGGGAGGGGGATGAAAAACGGGGGTGTCCCCCCAGTTACTAAAAAAAAACAGAATAGCCCCCTCCCCAAAAGGGGGCATAAAACAAAGAAAAAAAAGAATCAGATGTAATATTACAGACTTTGCAAAACCCTTTCGACAATGTGACCTGGCGAAATGCGACAAAATGGTGCTAAAGGAATAACGGGAAAATCGGGATGGATCTATAATTTCCTCACAACAGAACACAGAGAGTAGTCTCAAAGAGTAAAGTCCGAGGCAGCACGGGGGAAAAGCTCTTTTCCCAAAAGGCACAGTACTCGTCCCATCGTTCCTCACCCTCATTCCGACATAAAAGGGATCCCAGCACGCCCGTGTCTTCCTTTGCAGATGACACCCAAATCTGCATGACGTGTCTTCCTTGCAGACATGCAAGGCCCGGGGGGGAAAAATAAACCCAAAATCTTTCAGTGGGTGCAGAAAACAATAAAGTTCAACGATGAGAAATTTCAATTACTCGATATGGCAAACAAAAAAATTTAAATCTGGCCACAAAATAAGCGAAACACCAACGTCAAAGCCCCTGGAGTGATCTGTCGGAGGATCTACCTTCAAAGACCATACATTGTATCAATCCATTGCTAAAAAGGGGACAGGATGGTAATGAGAACCTTCAAAATGGGGAGGCCAAGCCCATGATGACATATTGGGGTCACTTGTTTATCTAGGCTGGAATTTTGCTCAAAACAGCCCCTTTCAAGGCAGGTGAAATTGTGCCCAGAAAATTCAGAAAACCTTTCACGGCCGCAAAAACGGAGATAAAACACCTAAATTTCTGGGGCGCTTGAGGTTCCCAAAACTGTATTCCCTGGAACGAAAGGGGGAGAGATACTGATTTTATACACCTGGAAATTTCCAGGGGATGTTCCAAATTGCACAAAGAAAATCACTCATACAAAGCAAAAGACTTGGCAGCGATAACATTCCCCCCCAAGAAAAACGGGTGTCCTCCGTTAGAGACCTACAATAAATGTTTAGGGGGGCCGAGACTGTTAAAATGCCCCCACTCATAAGGGGGGGTTTCCAACAACCCCCGGCAATCTTCAACTGGACTGGAAAAAGCACCTAAAAACGGGTTCCCGACCGCCCGGGGTGTGGGTGTTTCGTTGGTTTGCGTGCAGCCAGCAGCAAAAGTGGTTGATCGGGCCTGATCCACCAGGGGGCCCGATCACGACCGGGGGCCGCGGGGGCGTTTACCCCCCGAACTCTCTCCCGGTAAACTCCAGGTATTAATTTTATGACATCTATATAGTTATAATTTTCTATCTTTACCTCCCAATGCCCCAAAATGGCATTCGCTTCTTATAGGACCCTGAATATTTTCAAATATGAAGCAGGAATTTTCCATTTTGGGGGTTTGTTTTGCTTTTTTGTTTCGGTAGTACCCCTTGTATGGTCCCGGGGTACTACCCCCGGGTTTTACACCGGGGGCCCTCCCGTGGTATTACCCAGGGGGCCCAATAAACAACAAAAAGCAGAGTCTGTACTGGTTTCTCCCCTCTGACTTTGCATTTGATTGTTTATTCGGCCCCCGATGGG
>NC_069408.1:33802097-33824626 GCF_026875155.1 Cherax quadricarinatus
AGGCTATTAGGGTCAGTCCCAAAAAATTCTTCAAAATCCCTTTGTCGCAAAATTGGACAATTTTTCCAGGCAGAGTTCAAAGCCCTGGTAATCCCCCCTCCCAAGCCATCCCATAAGGGTTTGCGTGGAGGATGTGAAGTGTTCTCCTCCCTTAGGGTCAAGTGGTGTCTGTGGTCACAGTCAAGAACCTGTGAAACATTGCTTTTGTGTAGAGTTTTTTAAAGTTTGCAATAACCTGCTGGTCCATGGGTGGAGGAGAGGATGTGGTATTCGGGGGCAAGAACTTTATTGTGATGAAACCCAAACTCCTCGAAAATTAGGTCATCCAAGTTTGGAGGATGAGCAGGTGCATTGTCCATTACTAGCACGCACTTGAGATCCAATTTCTTTTCCAGGAGATACTCCTTCACATAGGGCAAACACTTCATTGAACTACTCGACGAAAATTTCCCTCGTGACCCATGCCTTACTATTAGATTTCCAAAACACACACAATTTACTCTTCATAACATTGTTTTCCTGAAACACTCTGGGATTTTCAGAATGGTACACTAGTAATGGCTTCACTTTGAAATCCCCACTAGCATTAGCACAGAACATTAGCGTCAGCCTATCTTTCATAGGCTTGTGTCCTGGCATTGCCTTTTCCTCTTGTGTAATGAAGGTCCTCCTTGGCATTTTCTTCCAAAAGAGGCCTGTTTCGTCACAATTGAACACTTGTTCAGGTTTCAGTCCTTCAGCCTCTATGTACTCCTGGAATTCAAGCACATATTTTTCAGCCGCCTTGTGGTCCGAACTGGCAGCCTCACCATGCCTTACCACACTGTGTATGCCAGTACGGTTCTTAAATCTCTCAAACCAGCCTTTGCTGGCCTTAAATTCACTCACTTCACCACTATTTGCAGGCAATTTCTTTACCAATCTTCATGCAACTGCCTAGCCTTTTCACAAAATAAACGAAGTCATAAGAGTATCTCCTGCTAATTCTCATTTATCCACACCAATAATAACTTCTCAACCTCTTTTCCAGTACTGGTGATCTCATTTTGTCAGCATAGTTACTCCCTTTGCAACAACAGCATCCTTTATTTCATTTTTCTTGGCCACTATGGAACATAAGGTTGTGTAGGGTTTCTTATACATCCTGGACAGTTCGGCCGCACTTGTACCACTTTCATATTGTTCAATGATGGTTTTCTTAAATTCAATCGTATTTCTCACCTTCTTTACCACAGGCTTGGCACTAGGAGCTTTCTTTGGAGCCATGGTAGCTTATTTAGTACTTGCAAGCACTAAAATAAATGGAATATTATGAAATATTTCGCTGGACAGCATGTGAGGGGACCTTCGCTCACTGGTAAACAATGCCAGACTGGCTGCGCCCTGGCTCACGCAGTGGGTAAGCGTCCCGGACGAACTACTACTCGCGAGTCAACCTAATGAAAGCGAGTCCACGTTTATACGAAAATACCTCTATGATTGGCGAATTTACGATTGCCGGGCACTACGAAAAGCGGGGGACCACTGGTATAACATCTACAAATTACTACTGCACTAATACCACAATTACTGTCAGCCACCATTTCACATATTCCACATGAGGAGGGGATGTCGTAAAATTGACAACTGATAAGACAATATGGCAGAATGAAACCCTTATTGAGACAATGCTTCCTTGGAGACCAAGCTTTTGAAAGACTAGAGTACATGGTAAGTATACTGTAGGCATAATAGTTGGGACAGTAAGCGAGGTGTGAATGTGACTCGGGTCACGAGGGCATTGTTTGCCGAAGAGTGTGCGAGCCAAGGATCCCATCAACTGGAAACTTCTCTGATTCTGGTAAATGGTGTCCATGTATTAATGAGCACTAATTCCAAGTATTTTCTTCTGTTCCTACCTTCATGGATAACCATACTCACCATGGGTAAATCTATGTGGTGTGAAGAAATATTACAACATAAAACACCCTATGCTTTTACATTATAGAAGTGAAAAAGCTTAGTCTTCAAGCAAAATATTCTATCAATAACAGTTTCCATTCTGCCATGGTATTTTTTAATCATATTCTACATTTACTGATTAAAATTTTTTTCTAACGAGTCATACTGGCCAAGAATGATGTTTTTCAGCATGCAATGTTACATAGTAAGGCTGTGGAGTAACACATGTAAGAATCAACTAAAAACACTAGTTTACAAGCACAGTCGTGACCTAGCTACTTGTGTTAACTACAGCAGGTATCACTGTATACTTTCATCTTTCATGCTTCCATGAATTGCTAGCAATATAAAAATTCCTTGCTTCACAAAAAAACAAGGTAACCTCCCTTTACCTGTGCAATATTTAAAAAATGTCTTCTTTTCACTTTCAGTGAGGAATTTGGACTGGCAAAAAATTACATTTCCCCTATGGATAAACTGCATGAAAATCATGGGGCAAACATCCAGATATGGTTTTTTCCCCAAAAAGGTGTACCCCCTTTTGTTGCGGTTTCCCTTTCCCCATGGTCACAACAAAATGGTGTATATTTATGTTCATACTGTCCCATTACTATTTAACCCAAAATGTAATACTAGCAAAAAAAATACTACAAATTATTAACATTTATACTACTGTAACACTACACCACCCACTTTTTTTTAAAAGTTAACCTTAAAAATTACCCAATAACTATTACTACCTATTCATTACTAAAAACACAAAACTGAACAAAATTTTTAACGTAGCTAAAAACTACCTGCAAACACAAAGGGCAAACACTAACAAAATAATTAAAAACACTAATTTTACAACCTATAGTACAGGTTTCAAAAATTATAAATTGGGTTATGTTCCAAAAACCCCCTTTTTGTAAGTTAAATTTTAAAATGTTTATGAAAAATTTAAAAAAAACAAAAACTATAGAAAGGGGCCCCCATATCTGCGGGTTTTCTTTCCCGGGTGTTTCAGTTACCCACGGTTTAATGTGGCTGGAAAGGCCCCTTAATTTTGCTTAATAATGGTCCCCAAAGTCCCAAAAGTGTAAAGGGGGGGAAGTTCTTAAAAACCTAAGAGAACCCGGGAAGTGTTCCCCACCCAGAAAAAAAGTCCTAATTCTCGATTATTGGGGAATAATTTTTCAATTAGAAAACTTATCTGGTTTTTTACGTAAAAGAAAACTGACCTAAAAATATGGGGTTTTGCTTCTCCCTGCAGTTGTGGGTACCCAAACAGTAGGTTTTGGAATTACCCATAAAGAAAAGGGGGCCCTTTCTTTTTCTGTCATAAATTTAAGTAAATAAAAAAAAATTATTTACGGGAAAATTTTAAAAATTTCCCAAATTTACAAAAAGTAATAAAGGGAAAATAAGTTAAGACTTGCCCCTTTCATGCCAGGTAATTAATTTCATCTTAAAAGTAATTGTTTTTGGGAAACTGCTTTAAAAAAAGGCAAAATAAACCTGGGGCGAACCATCATAATTTTAAAGGAGTACGGTTTTGGCCCAAATCACTTAATCCGGCAACCCAGTTACCCGGTTTCCATCAGTAACCCGGACTAATTTCGCTAGCAAAAATTTCAAATTTAATAATTAAAATGACCCCAAATTTCATATTATACTGCCCTAAAAAAAATTTTGTGCAGATGGTTGTAAACCACACCCAGCAACCCAGTGGAGGGGGAAAGCAGGATGAAAATGAGGAAGATGTAGCAGTCTCTTTTGTTGTGGGTTTTTAAAAAACCCTTTCGGGCCCTGTGGGGTTGATCTACAGCTTTTTTTTGGGAAAAGGGTCCAAAACCGTAGATCTACATAAATAAAAGCTCAGCTCACTCTGAAAAGCCGTGAGCGGGGAAAATTTGAGCCTAGATAGAGAGAAAAAATTTCTGGGGGGGTATTTTGTGCCCCAAAAAAAAAACCAAATCCTCCCCGCACACATTTCCCATAAGAAAAGAAAAAAATTGGACCGTAATTTTTTTTTAAAAACGCAACCTTGCAGGGGTTTTTTCGTATGTTTTTTATAGTTGTATTTGCGATTTCTTGGTTCTTTCTTTAAAAATGGAAGAAATTTTACGGGAAACAGAGATAAACTTTGATTGGTTTTAGTACAGGAAATGGCTTGAAATGACCTAAAAGTAGCGGAAATGTTAAATTTTTCCCGAGGGTTCAAGGGTAAAAAAATGCCCTCACACATCTAATACACGCCGGGGGGGGTTTCTAATATACGTTCAAAATTTTTGCTGTTATTTACAATTATTAAAATTATTGATGACAGTAAATCTTCTATTTTTTGGTTTGAAAAAAAATTTCATTATGTGAATTAAAAATGAAAATGGAATTCATTTGTAAAGCCTGAAAACATAACTAATGAACAGAGGAATGCCTGCATTGTTTATTCTGAACCCTATTTTGAAATTGGAGTATTTTGAACTTTGCACTAAATTGGCCAAATTACCAATTTCCAATCACTTTATTTTGTAGTTGAAACAGTTGAGTTGGCGATTTCTTGTGCTCAATCGATAGAACAGAAGTAATACTAGTGAAATAGCTAAGAATTTGTTCGACTGGAATAAGGTAATTGGCCTAAAATGGGAGTCAAATTTGGCAAAATCGCCAATGCATAAATATTGCTGACACATCAAAACTCGTGAGCATAATTTTCGTCAACTTTCCATCAAATTTCGTACTTTTTGTTTTATTACCTTCAGAAAAAAATTCTCTACCATTTCATAAGAAAAAATAACAAATTATTTTTTGAAAATTCTTGGACACTGGTGTGCACTTTGAAATTTGGCCTCTGGACCCTGAAAGGGTTAAGTGTAATCTAACCTAACCACTCTGTAATCCGGCAAACTCACTAATCCGGCACACTACAGGTCCCAATGATGCCGATTAGTGATGGCCAACCTATACCTGTAATTATAACACAAACTACAGTAGACCCTTGTATAAGATAGTAGTAGTTTTATTCCTAAAAAGGCATCTCATGCAAAAATGTGCTATGCAAATCGAAAAGCAGTGTAGATGTTGCTAAAAAAAAAAAAGTTTTGTACCCAAGTCCTTAAAAAAACCTTAGTTACTAAATAAGCTCATTAAGGCCTCAGGTAAGACAGTGTTGGTATTTAACACAGTATACCATCTATTCTTCCAGAGAAAATGGCAAGGTACTCCTTCCAGATAAGAGAGAGAAAGCTGATACAGTAGACGTCATTTAACACGGTAGTTATGTTACTGAAAATGTCGTGTTACACAAAACCATGTAGACAAACTGAAGAACTTCTGGGAAAAAATAGGGTTATGTTCCTGGGAGTATCAAAAAGCCAAACAACTTTTTATAGACCTCCAGATCTTACAAAATGTATTATTTTGTTTTTACTGCTTTAAGACTACAATCAACAGAAATATAGTATTTCTACCTTAAAAAATTTTTTTTTGTTGGGTGCTGTGTTGTCAATGAATTGTGAAGAGAGTAGAGAGTTATGTTGTGTCATACTGGGCTGAGGTGACGGTAGAAGTTTCTGGTAACTGAAGTCAATATTGTACTCAAGTGGGTGCAGAAATTCTGTTCTATTTTAACCCAGCAAAAGTTTACATAAAAACAACTGACGAAATGCATCACTGCTCTCTTAGTGAAAAAGTCTAACTAACCCCTATGAGGGTCCATGCCGAAGTCTACGCTTTACGTTGAGGTCCAAACCATAGATCTACGTCAGTGCTCAGCTCACACTGATAACGAGAGTGGTAAATTGGGCCTAATAATGAAGAATACATCTATGTGGTATTGTGTGCACCACATAAAACAAATCCTGCAGCACACAGTTCATAATGAAGAAAAACTGCGACAGTAATTATCGATTAAAACAGCAAACTTTGCATGTGTTTTTTTCGTAGTTTTAATATAGTGGTACAGTGGCCCCCCGCATACCGTCGGCATCACATAACGTACAATCCGCATACCGCTCGCTTTAAATCGCAAAAATTTTGCCTCGCATACCCGCTCAAAAACCCGCTCACCGCCTCTTCACCGAGACGCGTCCAATGTGCGCCCTTTAGCCATCCTCACAAGTTTGTGCCCCAGTGGTCATTGTTTACCACACACCTCGCGGTACCACCATAGCATACAATCCCCGGAAACATTTCGATTATTACAGTGTTTTGGTGATTTTATCTGCAAAATAAGTGACCATGTTCCCCAAGAAAGCTTCCTAGAGGTGCCAACCCTACAGCAATAAGGGGGAGAATTACTATAGAGATGAAGAAAGAGATCATTGATAATATGAAAGTTGAGTGCGTTCGCCGACCTGCAGGTTTGTACAAAAAAAAAACCAACAATCCACCATCGCTACGATAGTTGGCAACAGAAAGGTCCAATCAAGGAAGCTGTTCTTGCCAAGGTTTAACTGTTTTCGAAACAGAGATCGCAAGTGAGGGAAGATGTTGGGAACTCTATTGGTGTGGATAAATGAAAAACAGCTAGCAGAGATAGCGTCTCTCAAGCGATCATAAGCCGAAAAGCTAGGAAGTTGCATGAGATTTCATTTAAAAATGCCTGCAACTAGTGATGATGTGAGTGAATTGATGGCCAAGCCACAGGTTGGTTTGAGAGATTTAAGAAGCGTAGTGGCATCATAGTGTGATAACATGGGAGCTGCCAGTTCGGACCACAAAGCAGCCGAAAAATATGTGCAGGAATTCAAGGAGTACATAGACAGTGAAGGACTGAAATCTGAACAAGTGTTTTAATTGTATGAAACAACAGCCTGTTTTGGAAGAAAATGCCAAGGCATGGACCTGCATTACTCAGAGGAAAAGGCACTCCCAGACATAAGGCCTATGAAAAACAGCTACTTTTGTTGATGTGTCTCCTAGCAAGTGTGATTGCAAAGTGATAGCCTTTATTAGTGTATCACTCTGAAACTCCCAGACCGTTCATGCAAACGAATGTCCTCAGGAGAATTTGTGTGTGCTTGGGAGGGCAAACAGAAAGGCATGGGTCACTGGACTTTTTCTATGACTGGTTACACCAGCTTGCCCCCAATGTGAAAGATTACCTAACTGAAAAGAAATTAGAACTTAGTGCCCCTGGTGTTAGACAATACCCCTGGGTCATCCTACAGACGTGGCAAGCGACTTTTATGGGGACATGCAAATTCATTAAGGTGCTGTTTTTCCTCCTAATCCACTCCTCTCCTGCAGCCCATGGACCAGCAGGTTTATTGCAAACTTTCAAAACGTACACAAAAGCTCTGTTTGAAAGGTGTCTTTGTAGTGACCTCAGAAACTCAACCTGACCTAGAGAGGTTGAGAGAGCCCTTTTATATCCTCAATTGTTGTAAACCTTATGGTTAGGGCTTGGGAGGAAGACTAAGAAGACCACTTGACTCCTGGGCTTCTTGGAAGAAACTGTTGGCCAGAAAGGTGTAAACAAAAGGGATTTGGAAGGGTTTGAGCTAACCCTAAAGGATTATGCCCGTTAGGGAATCCCAATGTGCATTGGAAATCATGGGGTTGGGAGGTTTAGTGGGGAGGATGTGAAGAGTTGGTGGAGGAGAACAATGAAGAACTAACTCAATGATGAGCTGATAATCAACTTCAACATGCAAGAGGCCAGACCACGAGGAAACTGGTTCAGAAGGGGAGATAGAAATTGAAGAAGTTGCCTACTACAAAGATTAAGGAAATCTGTGCAAAGTGGCGTGAAGTGCAAACCTTCATGATGAAAATCACCCTCACACAGCTATTGCAAGCCGGGTTGCCAACCTGTACACTGAACAATGTTGTGAAACACTTTAGGGAAGATCATAAAAACGAGAGTATAGGCCACTAATGACAATATGTTGTGCGAAAGAAGTCCAGTTGACCTCTGAAGCTGGTCCTAGTGGCATTAAAAGAAGAAGGGAAGTAACCCCAGAAAAGGACTCGACACCGCAAGTCTTAGTGGAAGGGGATTCCCCTCTACACACTAACACACTCTCTCCCCTCCTCCCATCCCATCAATACATCACCAATCTTCATAAAATAATGTCATTAATGGTCAATGCCTTTTCCAGTTTGTGTGGTATTAAAAATTAACAATTTCATGTAGTCTATTTTTTTTTTTTTCATACTTTTGGGGGTCTTGCACGGATTAATTTGATTTCCATTATTCTTATGGGGAAAATTCATTCGCATACCTATCATTACGCATAACATTAAGCCCTCTTGCACGCTTAAAGCCCCTATGGCGGGGGCTTCCACCTGTATTTGCGATTTCTTGGTACGTTTGATGGAAGATAAATTACAGAAACAGAGATGATTTTAATTGGTTTAGGGTACTGAAAATGGCTTGAAACTGAGCTCAAGTAGTGAAATGTTAAATTTTTGCCGATATTCAGAGTAAACCAATGACCTCCGCACATCTAATACAACGCCACTGGTGTCTAATATACGTTCACTATGTGCTGATATATTTATATACAATTATTACACTATTGCATGAGAGAAAACTTCCATTTTTTGTTTGAATAAAAATTCATTATGCGAATTAAAAATAAAAATGAAATTCATTTGGAAGCCTGAAAACGTAACTAATGAACAGAGGAAAATGTTAGTTTATGGCCAGGAAGCCTGCATTGTTTATTCTGGACTCTATTTTGAAACTGGAATAATTTGAACTTTGCACTAATTGACCAAATTACCAATTTCCTATCGCATTATTTTTGGAGTTGAATCAGTTGATTGGTGATTTCTTGTGCTCAATCGATCGAACAGAAGTAATACTATTGAAATAGCTAAGAATTTGTTCAACTGGCATAAAGTAATGGCCTATAATGGAGCAAATTTGGCAAATAGCCGATGCGTCATAACACTGACACATCAAAAATTCGCAAGACCATAATTTCAATCAATTTTCCATCAATAATTACATACTTTTTGGTTTATTACCTTCCATAAAAAAGATTCTCTAAAACCATTTCATGAGAAAAAAACAATTATTTTTTTGACAATTCTTGACACTGGTTGTCATAACTTTGAAATTTGGCCTTTGGAACCCTGAAAGGTTAAGTCATTCATTAAAGTCAGTCAATCAAATCTTCAGTTCAGTCCAGTCAAGTCAGTCCCGTCAATCAGTCAACCAGTAAGTTATTCATGAGTCAGCTCAGTCACGTCAGTCAGTCAAGCAGTAAGTCAGCACATCGATATAACAAATGCAATGAAAATAAGAAAATATGTATGTAAACAAACACAGAGAGATTCCAAGTATTTTTTGTCCTAACGCGTTTGAGCCAAACTGAAGGCTGGGAAGGTGTTGTGGCCGAGGGTGGTGGAGGATGATGGTAGGTCTACCTCAGCCCCCCACACCCACCCCCACCATCCTCGTACCCTTCACTTTGGTTCATAACATGTAGGACGATGTACTCGGGAAGCTCGCTGTGTTTATTTACATACATGTTTTCTTATTTTCATTGCCATTTGTTAAATCTGCCAAGCAATCATGGCACCCAGTAAGCATACAAGTGTTCCTGCAAGTGACAAGTAAAAGGTTTAAGCATTCAAGTCTGGGATTACGAAGAAAATCAAGATATTAGATAAGCTTAATAGTGGCCCTTTAAAGAAGTGTCAGTTCGTACAATTAAAAAGAACGTATAGTTAAAAAGAACGTACAATTAAAAAAAAATAGATGACCTGACTGGCTGACTTGACTGACTGACTTGACTGATTTACTAACTGACTTGACTCAATGGTGTAACCCACAGACCATCCCACCTGGTGGGTGACAGCGCGCTCAAAATTTTTTCCCCTCCCGCAACTGTGTTAAATTAATTTTACGAAGTGTTAAACAAAAATACGTCGCAATTCTTCAATCGTGCTATAACCAAAACGTGCAAGACAAAACCATGTTAAACGACAGTCTACTGTACTCTACCACTATTATAAGTTTAGTATATAATCTTATCAGTATAAAATATGAAGCATAAAATATATGATTTCATTAAGATTGAGCTGAAGTTCTATAGCTGGCACCTGAGTTTAAAAACAATGTTTAAAAACCAATTAAAAATATATCCATTAAATCAGCCTTTCTTACCCTTGTAATAACTGACAGGCAACACTTTCATGCAATGCTTTATAGACCATGGCTGTGCTAGTTTGCTGTGACTATCAGTTTCAAGCAGTGCATACTGACAGTTCAAGTGCAGCATAATACTGAGAAGCGGTCTTTGCTGAGCTTATGGCTTGGTGTCCTTTCTTCATATTGAAAGGTTAGTGCATGGAAAAGAAATCACTGCCAACACAGACCAGTTTAATCAGCATTATACAGTTGAGATATTAAGGATCCCTTCACTCATCAGGTCATTTAGCAGTAAAACCTTGATTTAACAGACTTTTAAAATTATGAACAAAATCTACTGGGTAAATTGTAATTTTAAGGCCTTTATTTTCAATGTTTATTGCAGGATATGTGTAAAGTGTGTGTACTGAATTATATTAGGTATACATCAGAGTACAGTGGTCCTTCTTTGTTCGTAATTAATCCGTTCCTGGAGCCGTTACTATAAACGAAATTTACGATTTACGAATCAATTTTCCCCATAAGAAATAATGTAAATACAATTAATCCGTTCCTGACACCCAGAAGTATTAAAACAAAAAATTTTTTAACATGAAATATACATGTAGTACATAAACAATACAATGGGAAATGATGAATGAAACATTAACAGCATAACACTTACCTTTATTGGAGATTCTTCTTAGTGTATGGGAGGACTGGAGGAGGATGAGAGAATGGATTGTTTATAGTTTGGAAGGGAATCCCCTTCCATCAACACCTCAGGTACATTTGCTTTCTTGGGGTTGCTTCTCTTCTCTGTTTCTTAATGCCACTAGGACCACCTTGAAAGTCACTGGAGTCTGTCTCACAAAATAACTGTGGGAGAGAGCTCTGTTTCTGGCATCTCTTTAACACCTCCCATAAAATGGCCCAAGATTTTGTCACTGTACATGTTGCCAACCTGGCTTGCAACAACTTTGTTAGGGTGATGTTTCTCCATAAAGCTTTCCATCTTACCCACATAGTAAAATCTCTTTAATTTCTGAAGAAGGCACCTTCTTCCATCTCTCTTCCCCTCCTCCGCAGCAAGATTCTGAGCTGCGATGTGTTTGCTCTTCCTGCTGAAGCTCTTGCAGCTCTCGTGGTGAGCTCTTCATTGTGGTCTTCCACCAATTCTTCCACATCCTCCAAACTCACATCCAAACCCATGGAACTCCCAGTGCCACAATTGATTTTACAACAGACATAGGCTCATTAGGGTCAGTCCCAAATCCTTCAACATCCCTCTTGTCAACACAATCTGGCAACAATTTTCTCCAGGCAGAGTTCAAAGTCCTGGTAGTCACTCCCTCCAAGCCATACCTATAAGGGTTATGCAGTGGAGGATGCTGAAGTGTTCTCTCAAAATTCCTTAGGGTCAAGTGAGTGTCTGTGGTCACAGTCAAGCACCTGTGAAACACTGCTTTTGTGTAGAGTTTTTTAAAGTTTGCAATAACCTGCTGGTCCATGGGTTGGAGGAGAGGAGTGGTATTCGGGGGCAAGAACTTTACTGTGATGAACCCAAACTCCTCGAAAATTAGGTCATCCAAGTTTGGAGGATGAGCAGGTGCATTGTCCATTACTAGCACGCACTTGAGATCCAATTTCTTTCCAGGAGATACTCCTTCACACTAGGGCCATAACACTTCATTGAACCACTGGACGAAAATTTCCCTCGTGACCCATGCCTTACTATTAGATTTCCAAAACACACACAATTTACTCTTCATAACATTGTTTTTCCTGAACACTCTGGGATTTTCAGAATGGTACACTAGTAATGGCTCACTTTGAAATACCCACACTAGCATTAGCGCAGACATTAGCGTCAGCCTGTCTTTCATAGGCTTATGTCCTGGCATTGCCTTTTCCTCTTGTGTAATGAAGGCCCTCTTTGGCATTTTCTTCCAAAAGAGGCCTGTTTCGTCACAACTGAACACTTGTTCAGGTTTCAGTCCTTCACTGTTTATGTACTCCTGGAATTCATGCACATATTTTTCAGCCGCCTTGTGGTCCGAACTGGCAGCCTCACCATGCCTTACCACACTGTGTATGCCAGTACGGTTCTTAAATCTCTCAAACCAGCCTTTGCTGGCCTTAAATTCACTCACTTCACCACTATTTGCAGGCAATTTCTTTACCAAATCTTCATGCAACTGCCTAGCCTTTTCACAAATAAACGAAGTCATAAGAGTATCTCCTGCTAATTGTTTCTCATTTATCCACACCAATAATAACTTCTCAACCTCTTCCAGTACTGGTGATCTCATTTTTGTCAGCATAGTTACTCCCTTTGCAACAACAGCATCCTTTATTTCATTTTTCTTGGCCACTATGGAACATAAGGTTGTGTAGGGTTTCTTATACATCCTGGACAGTTCGGCCACACTTGTACCAATTTCATATTGTTCAATGATGGTTTTCTTAAATTCAATCGTATTTCTCACCTTTTTTACCACAGGCTTGGCACTAGGAGCTTTCTTTGGAGCCATGGTAGCTTATTTAGTACTTGTAAGCACTAAAATAAATGGAATATTATGAAATATTTCGCTGGAGCATGCGAGGGGACCTTCGCTCACTGGTAAACAATGCCAGACTGGCTGCCGCCCTGGCTCACGCCGTGCGTACGTGTCCCGGACGAACTATGACTCGCGAGTCAACCTATGAAAAGCGAGTCCATGTTTATACGAAAATACCCCTATGATTGGCGAATTTTACGATTGCCAGGAACTACGAAAAGCGGGGGACCACTGTATTTTAATGCATTTTATTGCTATAGCTTTTAAACTTTATGATTTAACGAACACTTGGACAATCCCCCCATTAGTTATTATATCAAGGGTTTATTGTAGTCTGAATTCCTGAAGTTTGTCTATGGGTTAACTGCCAGCCTCACCATAAGATTTTCTGTTAATAAAGTCATGCGGAAGAGCCAAAGCCAACAACCACTTGCCCCATATTGTATGTCCATGTGGCTTGGTAGCTTCTTAGCAGCAGCACACAAGTTAACACAAGCAGAGAGCTGTTTATTACACATTTATTCACTGCTTCTTCAACCCTTGTATCTTGGATAATTTTCACATGCTTCATAGAAAAAAACAAAAGAACCTTTTTGGCTAGCTCCTACATTGCACTTCATAACATATGCTGTGAGTTTATCTTTGCTTTTACAATGTCAGATACTGTTTTGTTACACCACACTCCTCTCACACCTCGGCAACTGGAACACCTGCCTCCAGCTTCCTCATTACTTCAAGTTTCTGCTTAAATCAAGATCACACACTTCTTGGCCCCATCATTTGCTTTAAAAGCCACTGCTTATAATGCTGTACAGGGTACTTTCATAAAGTAGCAGAAAACACTAAATCTAGGGAAAATTGGAGACCAAATGATTATGGTATTTGAGCACACACACACACACACACACACACACACACACACACACACACACACACACACACACACACACAACACACACACACACAGACAATAACAAACTGATGCCGGCTAAACTACTGACCAAGCTGCCCAGGTACAATGAAAGTGGACACGTCCAGGACGAGATAAACTTTCACTTAACCAGACTTGATTCACTGGACAGACAGCCATGCAATGTAGTGGGTTTGGACTACTATAATGCTGTTTTTATCGGATACCTCATTCAATGGACATTTTGAGACTGGCCAGATTTTTTTCCTCCATTTTATCCAATATTGACTTAATGGAGATCTGTTTTACCAAGGTTTCATTGCACCTATAACACAATATAAAGAGAGTAGAAAGGGAGAGAAAAGCTAGCATATAAGAGGGGTCTACAAAGTAGAAGTGATGCAAGGAGGGAAGAGTATATTTAGAGAAAGAGAGAAGTTAAGAGAGTGGTGAAGCAATGTAAAAAGACAGCAAATGAGAATGTGGGTGAGATGTTATCAACAATTTTGCTGAAAATAAGAAAAAGTTTTGGAGTGAGAATAATAAGCTAAGGAAGCCTAGGGAACGAATGGATTTGGCAGTTAAAAATAGGAGAGTGAGAGGTATCGGGAAGATCGAGGGAATATTTTGAGAAATTGTTAAATGTTGATGAAGACAGGGAGGCTGTGATTTCATGTATAGGGGAGGGAGGAATAACATCTTGTAGGAGTGAGGAGGAGCCAGTTGTGAGTGTGGGGGAAGTTTGTGCGGCAGTGGGTAGAATGAAAGGGGGTAAGGCAGCTGGGACTGATGAGATAAAGATAGAAATGTTAAAAGCAGATGGGGATATAGTTTTGGAGTGGTTGGTGCTATTATTTAATAAATGTATGTAAGAGGGTATGGTACCTAGGGATTGGCAGAGAGCTTGCATAGTTCCTTTGTATAAAGGCAAAGGGGACAAAAGAGAGTGCAAAAATTAAAGGGGAGTAAGTCTGTTGAGTTAACCCCTTCTCCTGTATATATTACTAAATTTAAAAGGCAAAACTTTCGTTTTTCCTTTTGGGCCACCCCACCTCAGTGGGAAATGGCTGGTGTATTGAAAGAAAGAAAGAAGCCTGTTGAGTATACCTGATAAAGTGTATGGTAGAGTTATTATTGAAAGAATTAAGAGTAAGACAGAGAGTAGGATAGCGATGAACAAGGAGGTTCTAGGAAAGGTAGGGGGTGTGTAGACTAAGTGTTTACAGTGAAACATATAGGTGAACAGTATTTAGATAAGGATAAAGAGGTTTTTGTGGCATGTATGGATTTGGAAAAGGCATATGACAGGGTGGATAGGGGGGCAATGTGGCAGATGTTACAGGTGTATGGTATAGGAGGTAGGTTACTGAAAGCAGTGAAAAGTTTTTATGAGGATAGTGAGGCTCAGGTTAGAGTATGTAGGAGAGAGGGAGATTATTTCCCAGTAAAAGTAGGCCTTAGACAAGGATGTGTGAGGCATGTTGAGGCATGGCTTACCAACAGAAAGCAGAGTTACCATTAATGGAGTGAAATCTGAATGGGGATTAGTCACTAGTGGCGTTCCACAAGGATCAGTTTTAGGCCCTCTCTTGTTCATAATTTACATTAATGACCTTGATGAAGGGATTACGAGTGACACGAGTAAATTTGCTGATGATACAAAGATAGGCCGTATAATTCACTCTGAGGAGGATATCAATGAACTCCAGGACGATTTGGACAAATTAATGTCTTGGTCTGAAAAATGGCAGATGAAGTTCAATGTGGATATGTGTAAGGTACTTGCCCTTGGTAATGAAAATAACCCTCGAAGCTGTAATCTAGGTGAAGTAGAGCTTGATCATACAGAATGTGAAAAAGACTTGGGAGTCATGGTAAGCAGAAATCTAAAGCCAAGACAGCAGTGCCTTAGTGTGCGCAACAAGGCCAACAAATTACTTGGATTTATCTCAAGAAGTATAAGTAACAGAAGTCCAAAAGTTATTTTACAGCTCTATACATCACTAGTGAGGCCTCATTTAGATTATGCTGCTCAGTTTTGGTCCCCTTACTACAGGATGGATATAGACTCATTAGAGAACATACAGAGAAGAATGACTAAAATGATTTACTGTGTAAGGAACCTCCCGTATGAAGATAGACTCAAAGCCTTAAATCTCCACTCTCTGGAGAGGCGTAGAATGAGGGGAGATATCATTGAAGTGTATAAGTGGATGACGGGCATAAACAAGGGAGATATTAATAAAGTACTGAGGGTGTCGAACCAGGTAAGAACCAGGAATAATGGATTTAAGTTGGATAAATTTAGATTTAGAAAGGACATAGGTAAGTACTGGTTTTCTAACAGAGTTGTAGATGCGTGGAACAGTCTTCCCAGTGGGGTGATAGAGGCTAAGACCTTGGGTAGCTTTAAGAAGAGATTGGATAAATATATGAGTGGGAGGGGCTGGGTTTGATTGGTGTCATTGGGTACGGGAGTTATTTCTAGGGAAGCTTTAGGTAGCAGTCGTTTTGATAAGGACCTGCCTCGCATGGGCCAGTAGGCCTTCTGCAGTGTTCCTCCATTCTTATGTTCTTATGTCACCATGGTTGTTCAATATATTTATAGATTGGGTGGTAAGAGAAGTGAAAAAGGTATGGGGCTAAAAGGTGGGGTTAAAAGATAAAGAATCTAACACAAAGTGGGAGCTGTCACTGTTGCCCTTTGCTGATGACACTGCTTTTGGGAGATTCAGAAGAGAAGTTGCAGAGGTTGGTGGATGAGTTTGGTAAGGTATGCAAAAGAAGAAAATTAAAAGTGAATATAGGAAAGAGTAAGGTGATGAGGATAACAAAAAAAATAGGTGACGAAAGATTGGATATCAGATTGGAGGGAGAGAGTATGGAGGAGGTGAATGTATTCAGATACTGTATTTGGGAGATGGGTCTATGAAGGATGAGGTGAATCATAGAACTGATGAGGGGAAAAGGGTGAGTGGTGCACTTAGGAGTCTGTGGAGACAAAGAACTTTGTCCATGGAGACAAAGAGGGGAATGTATGAGAGTATAGTTACACCAACACTCTTATATGGGTGTGAAGCATGGGTGGTGAATGTTGCAACAAGGAAAAGGCTGGAGGCAGTGGAAATGTCATGTCTGAGGGCAACATGTGGTGGGAATATAATGCAGAGAATTCGTAGTTTGGAAATTAGGAGGAGGTTCGGGATTACCAAAACTATTATCCAGAGGGCTGAGAAAGGGTTGTTGAGGTGGTTCTGACATGCAGAGAGGATGGAACAAAATAGAATGACTTCAAGAGTGTATAAATCTGTAGTGGAGGGAAGGCAGGGTAGAAGTCGGCCTAGGAAAAGTTGGAGGGAGGGGGTAGAGGTGGTTTCGTGTGTGAGGGGCTTGGACTTCCAGCAAGCATGCGTGTGCATATATGATAGGAGTGAATGGAGACAAATGGTTTATAGGACTTGATGTGCTGTTGGAGTGTGAGCCGGGTAACATTTATGAAGGGATTCGAAGAAACCGGCAGGCCAGACTCGAGTCCTGGAGATGGGAAGTACAGTGCCTGCACTCTGAAGGAGGAGTGTTAATGTTGCAGTTTTAAACTGTACTGTAAGCACACCTCTGGCAAGACAGTGGAGTGAATGATGATGATGATGCAAGTTTTTCTTTTTCGGGCCACCCTGCCTTGGTGGGAAGCGGCCAACGAGTTAATAAAATAAACACAATATATGGTACACTCTCAATATAACAGATTAATGGGATGGGGAGGGGAGGGGGTTGTCCGAGTGTCCATAAATTCAGAATAATGCTAAAAAAAAGAGCAATAAAATACATGGAAGCACTCTACTGCATACTTAATACTGTGTTGTACACACAATTTACGGATCTTATACTGCAATAAGCACTGAAAATAAAGGAGTAAAAAGTACAATTCTGCCTATAATTTTAAGTCTTGTATTGGGGTCAATTATATTGAGGGTTCATACAATACAACCTACAACTACCATTACAATACTAACCGAAGCCCAGGTTATACAGGGAAATTCTAGCACTGTGTACATACCAGGCATGTATGCAGTGTGGAAAATCTAAAACACAAAACAAGGATTTGAAACACTCACCTTAAATTCCTCTAATGACGTCTACTGGGTGATGCAAGCTGGAACCTGTTAACAGATTTATTCATTTGTAAAAACTGAAGTGAGGAATGACATTTTTTTGAACCATCAGTTAGTATCACAATGTATACATGAATAGTGTTATAGTTCAAGAAAAATATTTACAGTACAGTGTACATAAAAACAGAGGACTGCAGTAGGTCTTCCGACCCTTAAGAGTTGTAAGATTTGCGTATCACTAGTACCATTTAGTCATCCAGTGCTTTTACATTACCTGTACAATAAAAATTTGCCAACATCATTATTGATTTGCAGCCATTATTTCCAATTTTAAGCTGCCATAATTTCAACCTTTAAGCAACTAAATTATACAGCACTAGTCTGCTGCTATTATAGCTAATCTGTTCTCTTAAATACAGATGCAAGTTCATTACAGTATAATAAAAAAAAATTCTAAGTCAAATATAGTAGGGCCCCACTTATACGGCAGGTTAGGTTGCTGAGGCCGCTGCCAGAAAGAAGACATCGCCGGAAAGCAGAATGCTATTTTTTCCATTAATAAATGCATATAAATGCCAGATAACAAATGTACACTAACATATATTAAGTTAGCAATAGAACTGGATATTAAAAACAATAAAAAGCATACAGTGGAACCTCGTTTTTCGGCTGTAATCTGTTCCAGAAGGTCATCCTAAATTTGAAATGGCCTAAATTCGAAGCAATATTTCCCATAAGAAATAATGTAAATACAATTAATCCATTCCAGACACCCAAAAATATTCACAAAAAAAAAAATACGTTTTTAAAGATTAATTATACTAGTTTTACATGCACAAAACAATGAGAACTAAATAAAACAAATTAAGAACATTTGAATCACTATTACATACCTTTATTGAAGACTCTTGTTGGCTTATGGAAGACAGGGAGGAGGTGAGAGGGAGGGCAGATTACTGTTTGGAAGGGGAATCCCCCTCCATAAGGACTTTAGGTATCAAAGCCCTTTCTGGGGTTACTTCCCTTCTTTGTCTTTTAATGCCACTAGGATCAGCTTGAGAGTCACTGAACCCCTGTCGCACAAAATAACTGTCCAGAGTGCTTTGTTTCTGGAGTCTCTAAGATTTCCCTAAAATGGGACAAGGTTTTGTCACTGAACATGTTGCGCATGTGGCTTGTTTCAGCTTGGTCAAGGTGACATTTCTCCACAAAAGTTTACACCTTATTCCACTTTGCACAAATGTCCTTAATCACTGAAGAAGGCACATCCTTCCCTCTCTCTTCCTCCTCCTCCTCCTACTACTCCTCTGAAGCAAATTCCTCAGCTGTGGTCTGTTGCTGTTCCAGTTGAAGGTGTTGCAGCTCTTCAGTGGTTAGCCCTCCCCAGCTGTCCTCCACCAACTCTTCCACATCCTCGCCACTCACATCCAACCCCATGAACTTCCCCAATGCCACAATAGATTCCACAACAGGCAGAGGTCGACTGGGTCAGGGTCAGCCTCAAACCCTTCAAAATCTTTCTTGAGGACAAAGTCTGCCCATAATTTTCTCCAAACAGAGTTCAAAGTCCTGGAAGTCACTCCCTGCCAAGCCTTACCTATAAGGCTTATGCAGTTGTAGATGCTGAAGTAATTCCTCCAGAACTCTCTTAGTGTCAATTCAGTGTCTGAGGTCACTTCAAAGCACTTTTTGAAACATTGCTTTGGTGTAGTTTTTTTTTTAAGTTAGAATGACCTGCTGGTCCATGGGCTGGATGAGAGGAGTGGTGTTAGGAGGCAAGAACTTCACTGCTATAAAATGGAAATTGCTAGACAATAGGTCTACCAAGTTTGGAGGATGAGCTGGAGCACTGTCCATCACCAGGAGGCACTTGAGTGGCAATTTATTTTCCAGGTATTTCTTCACACTCGGGCCAAACACTTCATGGACCCAGTCAATGAAAAGTTGCCTCGTGACCCATGCCTTATGATTAGCTTTCCACATCACACACAATTTACTCTTCGTGACATAGTTTTTCTTGAACACTCTGGGATTTTCAGAGTGATACATGAGTAAAGGCTTCACTTTGAAATCCCCACTAGTGATAGCACAGAACAAAAGAGTTAGCCTGTCTTTCATAAGCTTGTGTCCTGGCAATGCCTTTTCCTCCTCCGTGATGTAGGTCCTCTTTGGCATTTTCTTCCAAAAGAGACCTGTTTCATCACAACTGAACACTTGTTGGGGTTGGAATTCTTCAGTCTACATGTACGTACCCCTTGAATTCCTGCACAAATTTTTGAGCCGCAGGTTTGTATGAACTTGCAATGTCACCATGTCTTACAACATTGTGTATGCCACTATGCTTCTTAAATCTCTCAAACCAGCCTCTGCTGGCCTTAAATTCGCTAACATCATCACTAGTATCAGGCATTTTCTTTACAAGATCTGCATGCAACTGCCTTGCCTTTTCACAAATGATCATCTCTGAAAAAACAGTATCTGCCGCTAACTGTTTTTCCCTGATCCACAACAACAACAACTCTACATCTTCATTTGTTTGTGATCTCTTTTCATTAACATGTTTACCCCTTTTGCCACATCAGCTTCCTTGATTTGTTCTTTCTTTGCCAGAATAGAAGTGATTGTTGATTTGTTTTTGCCATACATCCTGGCAAGTTCCAGCACCCACACACCACTTTCATATTTTTATGTTACTTCCTTCTTAAATTCCATCATGTTTCTCACTTTCTTTACCAAAGGAACTTTACTAGGAACTTTCTTGGTGCCTATGGTGACTTATTTCACAGTCACATTTAATAAAAAAACACCAAAAACAATGGATTTTAAGGAAATGTTTGGATGAATGAGTGGAGTATATACTCACTCACCGACAAAGGGAGACTGACTCACCTATGTGTGGCATCCTGGTGGGAGGCAGGCTGACATGTCTAATACTGCCAATATACAAGGCAACGGCCGAAATATAGAGCAAAATTTCCCCCGAAAAATCGGTCTAAGTACAAATTGGCTGATAAATGCATGGGCTGAAAAACGAGGTTCCACTGTAATACACACACAATACACCCATTACTTACCTTAAAATATTTGTAGTCTTAATATAGGGCGAGAGGTGAGTTTTATTTGTAGGAAGTCAGGTCTGGGAGGTATGGTAGCCTGCTAGGTCAGCTCACCCCACCCTACCCACACATAATATGCTACAACATTTAATTAAAGTGCCCCAGAGTGATAAAATACATATACAGTACAAATATTTATTAACCCCTTGACTGTTTCGATCGTATATATACGTCTTACAAGCCACTGTGTGGCTCGTAAGATTTGAAGCCACTAGTGGCTTCAAATCAAGTGGTAGAAGGCTGGTTGGCCTACATGAGAGAGAATGGGTCTGAGTGGTGGGTGTGCACCCTGTGAAAAAAATCTGGGATTCAGTGGTGCATTGTGGGAATGCCATCTTGGTAGTCCATTTTCACCATGCATCGCGGTAAGAAGTACCTCACTCCTCGGCGGATTGGAGGTCTTTTGTTCCCAAGTGATAGCTCTAACAGCGATGGAAGTGCCAGTGAAAGTGAATTCCATGGTTTTCAAGTGGGTGTGACCAAAAACAGTGCCCAGGATAACGGAATTAGTGATGAAAACCCAGATGACCCACGACCTTCCACCTCTGGTGCTGGGCTGACTCATTCACTTTCACCTGTACCAGGACGAAAGAGAAAACTATTTGCCCATGTACAAGACTCAGATGTGAGCAGTGATAGTGATTTCAAAGCTACTGAAAGCAGTTCTAGTTGCGACAGTGAGGGTGAATATTCCCCAGTGAAGCGGCAGTATATACAACGTAGCATGCAGTCTGTTGTTCCAAGGGGAAGGAGTAAATCTCAGAGCACATCCCGTGACCCTACACCACGAACTGATAGTGAAGATAACGATATTGTTACGATGGGTATGAAAGATGTGAGTGAGGCAGCAGGTGGTGGTGGTGGTGATAGTGGTGGTGGCACGAGTCGTGAGGCACCAGCAGCGGGCCATGCTACTACTGACGCTGCTGACTCTGCACAACCACAACCAGCCTCACCCAACCCCACACTCCCACAACATCCACAACCTGCACAACCACAACCACATTTCAATATTCAGAACCCACCAGCAGACCGCATCTGGGATTGGCAGCAAGGTGACGAGTTTGTTCCCGGTCCCCACGACTTCAATGAAACACAAAGTAGAATACGGCCACCATGTACACTTTGGAACAATGCTACTGAACTGGAATGCTTTCGGTTATTCTTCGATGAACCCCTGATGGACATTATTGTCAGGGAAAGCAATACATACTTTCAGTACACCATGGCAAACAATTCTTTTACCAAGATCAGCCTACACAAGTGGAAGGACACAACTGTGGCAGAGATGTATTATTCTTTGCCACATGTGTATAAGCACAGTGTCAACACATACTGGTCAACAGACCGTCTGATTTCAACCCCAGCTTTCAGTGACATTATACCAGTGAATAGATTTGTGATACTGTTACGTATGCTACGCTTTTCAGATTAAATAAGGCCTGACAGAAGCGACAGGTTATACAAGATCAGAAATGTGTTTATGTACCTGAAACAAAAGTGCTGTATGTATTTTTATCCCTTCAGGAAGCTTGTTATTGATGAGTCTTTGATTTTGTTCAAAGGAAGACTCATTCAAGCAGTAAATACCAAGCAAGAGAAAATGCTTTGGTATAAAGTTATTTGTACGGTGTGATTGCAAAAGTGGTCTGGTTTTGGATACAACTGTGTACACTGGCAGTAAAACATTGCAAGATACCAGGAAGTTACTGGGTATCTCTGGTGATGTGGTTAGAACAATGATGGAACCATATCTTGGTAAGGGGCATATTTTATATACAGTGGACCCCCGCATACCGGTTGGCTTACATAACTTAAAAC
>NC_069408.1:33825126-33840894 GCF_026875155.1 Cherax quadricarinatus
AACCACTCTCAGTAATGGCAATACATCTATGTTACCTGCACTAGCAACTAGTCTCAACTCGCCCATCTTATTCCTAGCACTGCGACTATTTGTGTAATAAACTTTTAATGACCTCCTCTCTCTTTACCCTTCCTGCTCCTTTCTATTATTCCACTAAACCTATTACTGTCCTTGTCAATTAGTGCCACTGGCTTTCCAATATCCACCTCATTTTGCCTATACTAGTTCTCCTAGTACTCATATTACTACCCTGCGACTTCACAGTTTTCCTGCAAAAACCCATACCTCTAACTAATCCTAGTTTAAAGTCCTAACAACCCCTCAACTGAGTTAGCAAGAAAACCCACACCTGCCTGGATAAGTGAACCCCATCCCTGGCATACATGTCATTTCGGCCATAGAAGTTGTCCCAGTTGTCAATGAATGGTACTGCATTATCCTTACAGTGTTTATCCTGCCAACAATTAATACCAATTGCTCTGGACAACCATTCATTACCAACACCTCTTCTTGGCAAAATGCCACATATAACAGGGCGCCCCCCCTTCTTCCTAATCATGTCTATAGCTGTCCTGAACTTTCTAACTAAATCCTCACTTCTACGCTTGCCAACATCATTGCCTCCAGCACTGAGGCAAATAATAGGATTGATCCCATTACCGTTCATGATGTTGTCAAGCCGGCTAACAATGTCCTCCATCCCAGCCCCAGGAAAGCATACCCTTTGTCTCCTACTCCTGTCCTTCAAGCAGAATGCCCTATCCATGTATCTAACCTGGCTATCCCCAACAACAACATATTCTTACCTTCCTTGTTGTCGTTCGTTCGTGACGATCCCAGTAGTAGACTCACATTCGTCGGGTAGCACCGAGAATGCGTTGGAGGTTTCCACGGGAGTTTCCACAGCAGTCTCTTTCTTCTTCATCGTTTCTGGCTTTCCATTCGTCTTCTTGATCGTCAACTTCGTCGTCCCCTGCTGTCCAGCCACTGACCACGATCCCTTCTTGACCTGAGGACTCGAAACAGGAGGACTACTACGAATCCTCTTGTTTTCTTCGGTCAGTCGCCGTATCTCCATCTTCGCTGCCCTCAATTCTTCCTTAAGTTGCTGGTAAAGTTGCTCGATGGAGGGCATCTTTGTTCAGTCCACGGGAGCAAACAAGACACTTCTTCACAGAGTTAAGTACAGGTCAGCACTCAAAGTGAGGTAAAGTTCTAGGAGGTAAAGTTCTAGCATGGATTGAGGCATGGCTTACCAATAGAAAGCAGAGAGTTACCATTAATGGAGTGAAATCTGAATGGGGATTAGTCTCTAGTGGCGTTCCACAAGGATCAGTTTTAGGCCCTCTCTTGTTCATAATTTACATTAATGACCTTGATGAAGGGATTACTAGTGACATGAGTAAGTTTGCTGATGATACAAAGATAGGCCGTATAATTCACTCTGAGGAGGATATCAATGAACTCCAGGACGATTTGAACAAATTAATGTCTTGGTCTGAGAAATGGCAGATGAAGTTTAATGTGGATAAGTGTAAGGTACTTGCCCTTGGTAATGAAAATAACCCTCGAAGCTATAATCTAGGTGAAGTAGAGCTTTGTCATACAGAATGTGAAAAAGACTTGGGAGTCATAATCATACTTATGAATATGAAGGGATCTGCTTTTATGATTGTTTTCTTAATAATGTACACAGTGCCCAGAGTATATACATTCCCCAGAGAGAAATTAGGTCTAATAATAACGATCCCAAATGGGTTAACAGGAGGTTAAAGCATCTATTAGGGGTGAAAAGGGGAATTTATAGGCGCATCAGAAGAGGAGAGGTTAACCTTACTGACCAATATGTTCAGCGTAAAAGAGAAGTAAAAAAAAGGCGATTAGAAAGGCTAAAGGTGACTATGAAATTAGAGTCGCTAATGAATCAAAGACTAATCCAAAGGGGGTTTTTCAATGAAATAGGACGAAGGTGAAGGAAAAAGAGGACCCTAAAATTTGGGGAATGGACACTGCGGATAATGAACGGGAAATGTGTTCCTTATTTAATGACTTTTTTGTCATTTTTACACGGGAAGATGAAAAATGAGTTCCAGTAATTAAAAATTATTTATTCCGATGAAATAAGTTAACAAAATTTTACTGTCACGAGGGACTGGTTTTTAAAACGATAGAAAAAACTGAAACAAAATAAGCCCCCGGGGCCCGATATTGTTTTAAGGGTTTTAAAGGAATGAAGATATTTAGTCCCCTTTAAGGGGTATTCAATGCTCCCCTTTCCCAGTGTTGTCCAGAGATGTGGAAAGGGCAAAGGGGTTTCCCTATATTCAAATCGGGGGAAAGTCCACCCTTCAAATTACCGTCCAATAAGCCGAATCTATGTGGGCAAGTTATTAAACAATATAGCGACATTATCAAAGTCACCTTGAAAGCATAATTTGTAATTGAATCTCAGCATGGATTACGAAGGTCTTTTCCTGCCTGAAAAATTTAGACTTTCTTAAATAGAACATTTGAGGCAGTTGACAGTGATAAGGAATAGATATTGTTTTTTGGTTTTAGTAAACCTTCGACGGTACCCTCACAAAGACTCTTAAGAAAAGTGGCAGCTCAGGGATGGGGAGGTAAAGTTCTAGCATGGATTGGGGCATGGCTTACAAAGAAAGAAGGTTCCATTAATGGATGAAATCTGAAGGGGGATTAGTCTCTAGGGGGTTTTCCAAAAGGACAGTTTTGGGCCCCTCTCTTGTTCATAATTTTTTCATTAAAGCCTGATAAGGGATTATATGACATGATAAGTTTGTGATGAAAAAGATAGGCCGTTTTAAATTTACTCTGAGGGGGTATCAATGAAACCCGGACATTTTAACAAATTAATGCTTGGGCCGAGAAATGGCAGATGAAGTTTAATGTGGATAAGTGTAAGGTACTTGCCCTTGGTAATGAAAATAAAACCCCCGAAACTATAAAACTAGGTGAAGAGAGCTTTGTCATACAGAATGTGAAAAAAGACTTGGGAGTCATGGTAAGCAGAAATCTAAAGCCAAGACAGCAGTGCCCCAAGTGTGCGCAACAAGGCCAACAGATTACTTGGATTTATCTCAAGAAGTATAAGTAACAGAAGTCCAAAAGTTATTTTACAGCTCTTTTACATCACTAGTGAGGCCTCATTTAGATTATGCTGCTCAGTTTTGGTCCCCTTACTTCAGGATGGACATAGATCATTAGAGAACATACAGAGAAGAATGACTAAATGATTTACTGTGTAAGGAACCTCCCCTTGAAGATAGACTTAAAGCCTTAAATCTCCACTCTCTGGAGGGGGCGGAGAATGAGGGGAGATATCATGAAGTGTATAAGTGGATGACGGGCATAAACAAGGGAGACATTAATAAAGTACTGAGGGTTTGTCGAACCAGGTAAGAACCAGGAATAATGGATTTAAGTTGGATAAATTTAGATTTAGAAAGGACATAGGTAAGTACTTGTTTTTCTAGCAGAGTTGTAGATGCGTGGAACAGTCTTCCCAGTGGGGTGATAGAGGCTAGGACCTTGGGTAGCTTTAAGAAGAGACTGGACAAATATATGAGCGGGAGGGGCTGGGTTTGATTGGTGTTGGGGGGTGCGGGAGTTGTTTCTTGAGTAGCTTTAGGTAGATGTCGTTTTGATAAGGACCTGCCTCGTACGGGCCAGTAGGCCTTCTGCAGTGTTCCCACATTCTTATGTTCTTATGTTCTTATGTTCTTATGTCATGGTAAGCAGAAATCTAAAGCCTAGACAGCAGTGCCTCAGTGTGCGCAACAAGGCCAACAGATTACTTGGATTTATCTCAAGAAGTATAAGTAACAGAAGTCCAAAAGTTATTTTACAGCTCTATACATCACTAGTGAGGCCTCATTTAGATTATGCTGCTCAGTTTTGGTCCCCTTACTACAGGATGGACATAGACTCATTAGAGAACATACAGAGAAGAATGACTAAAATGATTTACTGTGTAAGGAACCTCCCGTATGAAGATAGACTTAAAGCCTTAAATCTCCACTCTCTGGAGAGGCGTAGAATGAGGGGAGATATCATTGAAGTGTATAAGTGGATGACGGGCATAAACAAGGGAGACATTAATAAAGTACTTTAGGGGTTTTCGAACCAGGTAAGAACCAGGAATAATGGATTTAAGTTGGATAAATTTAGATTTAGAAAGGACATAGGTAAGTACTGGTTTTCTAACAGAGTTGTAGATGCGTGGAACAGTCTTCCCAGTGGGGTGATAGAGGCTAGGACCTTGGGTAGCTTTAAGAAGAGACTGGACAAATATATGAGTGGGAGGGGCTGGGTTTGATTGGTGTTGGGGGGTGCGGGAGTTGTTTCTTGAGTAGCTTTAGGTAGATGTCGTTTTGATAAGGACCTGCCTCGTATGGGCCAGTAGGCCTTCTGCAGTGTTCCTACATTCTTATGTTCTTATGTTCTTAAATCTAAATTTATCCAACTTAAATCCATTATTCCTGGTTCTTACCTGGTTCGACACCCTCAGTACTTTATTAATGTCTCCCTTGTTTATGCCCGTCATCCACTTATACACTTCAATGATATCTCCCCTCATTCTACGCCTCTCCAGAGAGTGGAGATTTAAATCTCATGTTGAGCTCCTCACATACCTCTTGATCGTTTCTTGTGAGTTCCCCACCTTCTTTCCTCAGCCTCATCACCTGGTCTTTGACTGTTGTCTTCCTCCTAATGTGGCTATACAGCAGTTTCGGGTCAAACTTGACTTTCGATGCTATGTCGTTTTCGTACTGTCGCTGGGCCTCCCTCCTTATCTGTGCATACTTGTTTCTGGCTCTTCTACTAATCTCCTTATTTTCCTGGGTCCTTTGCCTCCTGTACTTTTTCCATTCTTTGGTGCACTTAGTTTTTCCCTCCCTACACCTTCGGGTAAACCAAGGACTAGCTTTGGTCTTCCTATTATTTCTGTTTCCCTTGGGAACAAACCTTTCCTCTGCCTCCTTGCACATTGTTGCTACATATTCCATCATCTCGTTTACTGATTTTCCTACCAGGTCTCTGTCCCACTGAACCTCCTGCAGGAAGTTCCTCATACCTGTGTAGTCCCCCCTTTTTTAGTTTGGCTTTTCCCATTCAGTTCCTGTTTCCTTCTCCACTTGTAACTCTACTATATAATCAAAACTCAGAACCACGTGATCGCTAGCTCCAAGGGGCCTCTCGTAAGTGATGTTATCAATGTCCGAACTGCTCAGGGTGAACACAAGATCCAGTCTTGCTGGCTCATCCTCCCCTCTCTGGTAGTGTCCCTGACATGTTGATGCATGAGGTTTTCAAGTACCACATCCATCATCTTGGCTCTCCATGTTTCGGGACCCCAGTGTGGCTCCAGGTTTTCCCAGTTGATCTCCCTGTGGTTGAAATCGCCCATTACCAGTAACTTTGCTCTGCTTGAGTGAGCTCTTCTTGCCACCTCAGCCAGTGTGTCCACCATCGCCCTGTTGTTTTCTTCGTACTCCTCTCTTGGCCTCCTGCAGTTCTGTGGTGGGTTATACATCACTCCAATGACTACTTTATGTTCTTCAGACTGAATTGTACCTACTATGTAGTCTCTTTCTCCAATCACGTCTATGCCTTCCATTTCCTCAAATCCCCATAGGTTTCTTGTGAGCAGTGCAACTCCTCCTCCCCCTCTACTCCTTCTAACTTTTCTCAGGATCTGATATCCCATTGGGAAGATTGCGTCTGTTATTGTCTCAGCGAATTTTGTTTCTGTAACTGCTATGATGTCGGGATTTCTCACTGATTCTTTCGTGCCACTCCTCATGTTTATTCATTATTCCATCCGCGTTTGTGTACCAAACTTTCAGCTTCCTTTCTGTCACTGTGGTCCTGCAAGAATATAGGGGTTGGGGGAGTGGGAGCCTTGGTGGGGGCCTATGGGGGCTGTGGTGTAGATGGGGTTTGTGATGATGGGGGTGGGGTTAGAATACCCATAAGGGACAGCTGTTGAGATGAGGTTTGTGATGTGGGTGTTGCTGGAAGAGGGAGCAGTGAGTGAGTTGTGGTTTGGGTTGCTCAGTTGCATTGGGATTGTCGGGTTTGGAGTCTTTCGGTGGGATTCTGCGGGGTGTGTGTTTGCCCCTCCTGTGTCTGGGTCCTGCTCATCTTCATCATTCCCTCTCGTTCCTCCTTGCATCTCTGTACCCTCTCTTTCAGTGTAGTCCTTTCTTCTTGTGTTCTGTCGCGATCAAGGTATACTCTCTGGTGCCCCTGTTTGTCCCTCAGTTGTGCTTTCTCTTGCAGAATCCTGGTTCGAACTGATTCTTCCTTGAAAATTACTTTGACAGGCCGTATCCTTCCACTCGCAAACCACCCAATTCTCCGAAAATTTGTCACCTTGGTCATATCGTCCTGTGTGTGTGTGTGTGTGGTGTGTGTGTGTGTGTGTGTGTGTGTGTGTGTGTGTGTGTGTGTGTGTGTGTGTGTGTGTGTGTGTGTGTGTCTGTCTGTCTGTCTGTGGCAGCTGTTTTCCAAATAATTAAAAAAAACTATGCTTTGTTCATCATGATTGCTAGTATACTGAAAGAATTATACGTCTCCATTTAGGAAGACAGGTGTATGAAATATCTTAACGCCCGAGAAAGTCATGAACGTCATTTTTATATTTAAGAGATATGAGAGATAGTAGTGAAGTGAGACTTGAGGTTAAAGTATTTGCTGATGCAGTAAGACACTGTGAACTTGACACGCTACAGTGAACAGCAGCTGCACACTAACCCAAGTAAGTATCTGCGCTTAATTTGCACCAGCTTGAGGACTATGTTAACCAGTATGGGAAGCATTGGTTACCAGATTGTTCAATCAAAGTTAACTTACCTATTGAATAAAAAATAACCAACCTGGCAAATCAAGATTAATTAGCTTGTTGGACCATAGTGAACAGTCAGGTTAATTTAGGTTAATTTAGGTTAACCTGCCTTTTGGTCCAAAGTGATCAGCTCGGTTTGTCAAGGTTAACCAGCCTGTTAACCCAGGTAAGCACAAAGGTGAGTCAAGAATGATCAGCCTGTTAAGCCACAGTAACCAACCTGGTTAGCCATGGTAGGCATCATGTTCAACGAAGGTAACGAGTCTGGCAGGGGCATATCTACGGAATATGGCGCCTATGGCAACAACTGACGTTGCTTTCCCTTCCAAACATCTGACACTGTCTATACTTTACTATACAGTAAAATCAACTCAAAAAAAAAAGAAAAGTTATGCCAGTTAATTTTTTAGTTAATAAATTACGGCACTAAATGAAAATTACAAATGCACTTTTCTTGTTTTCACTGATGCAAATTGGTGTATGATGTGCTCAAATTTTAAACACAGATGAGCAAGATGACAGACTCTGCCTTGACCCATGGAGACTCAAATAACACAGTATTAATTTTAACTTGGTGAATGATCTCTCACAGCTGGTGATGGAAACTGCGATGGTTGGTGTGGCATGCAAAGAGTATGTAACCTTTATTCGGCGTATGTACACACCCTCATTGAACGGCTATCTCCCCCAACCAGCGAACCAGGTGCTAAGGGTTGATGATGGGGCCCCATCGTTTGTGTGAATGTGTGTGTGTGTGTGTGTGTGGTGTGTGTGTGTGTGTGTGTGTGTGTGTGTGTGTGTGCATGTGTGTGTGTGTGTGTGTGTGTGTGTACTCACCTACTCACCTAGTTTAGGTTGCGGGGGTCGAGTCCGAGCTCCTAGCCCCGCCTCTTCACTGGTCGCTACTAGGTCACTCTCCCTGAGCCGTGAGCTTTATCATACCTCTGCTTAAAGCTATGTATGGATCCTGCCTCGACTACATCGCTTCCCAAACTATTCCACTTACTGACTACTCTGTGGCTGAAGAAATACTTCCTAACATCTCTGTGATTCATCTGTGTCTTCAGCTTCCAACTGTGTCCCCTTGTTACTGTGTCCAATCTCTGGAACATCCTGTCTTTGTCCACCTTGTCAATTCCTCTCAGTATTTTGTATGTCGTTATCATGTCCCCCCTATCTCTCCTGTCCTCCAGTGTCGTCAGGTTGATTTCCCTTAACCTCTCCTCGTAGGTATTACCTCTTAGCTCTGGGACTAGTTTTGTTGCAAACCTTTGCACTTTCTCTAGTTTCTTTACGTGCTTGGCTAGGTGTGGGTTCCAAACTGGTGCCGCATACTCCAAAATGGGCCTAACGTACACGGTGTACAGGGTCCTGAATGATTCCTTATTAAGATGTCGGAATGCTGTTCTGAGGTTTGCTAGGCTGCAGCAGTTATTTGGTTGATGTGCGCTTCAGGAGATGTGCCTGGTGTTATACTCACCCCAAGATCTTTTTCCTTGAGTGAGGTTTGTAGTCTCTGGCCCCCTAGACTGTACTCCGTCTGTGGTCTTCTTTGCCCTTCCTCAATCTTCATGACTTTGCACTTGTTGGGATTGAACTCCAGGAGCCAATTGCTGGACCAGGTCTGCAGCCTGTCCAGATCCCTTTGTAGTTCTGCCTGGTCTTCGATCGAGTGAATTCTTCTCATCAACTTCACGTCATCTGCAAACAAGGACACCTCAGAGTCTATTCCTTCCGTCATGTCGTTCACAAATACCAGAAACAGCACTGGTCCTAGGACTGACCCCTGTGGGACCCCGCTGGTCACAGGTGCCCACTCTGACACCTCGCCACGTACCATGACTCGCTGCTGTCTTCATGACAAGTATTCCCTGATCCATTGTAGTGCCTTCCCTGTTATCCCTGCTTGGTCCTCCAGTTTTTGCACCAATCTCTTGTGTGGAACTGTGTCAAACGCCTTCTTGCAGTCCAAGAAAATGCAATCCACCCACCCCTCTCTCTCTTGTCTTACTGCTGTCACCATGTCATAGAACTCCACTAGGTTTGTGACACAGGATTTCCCGTCCCTGAATCCATGTTGGCTGCTGTTGATGAGATCGTTCCTTTCTAGGTGTTCCACCACTCTTCTGATAATCTTCTCCATGATTTTGCATACTATACATGTCATTGACACTAGTCTGTAGTTTAATGCTTCATGTCTGTCTCCTTTTTTAAAGATTGGGACTTCATTTGCTGTCTTCCATGCCTCAGGCAATCTCCCTGTTTCGAAAGATGTATTGAATATTGTTGTTAGGGGTGCACATTAGTGCCTCTGCTCCCTCTCTCAATACCCATGGGGAGATGTTATCTGGCCCCATTGCCTTTGAGGTATCTAGCTCACTCAGAAGCCTCTTCACTTCTTCCTCGGTTGTGTGCACTGTGTCCAGCACATGGTGGTGTGCCCCACCTCCCCGTCTTTCTGGAGCCCCTTCTGTCTCCTCTGTGAACACTTCTTTGAATCTCTTGTTGAGTTCCTCACATACTTCACGGTCATTTCTTGTTGTCTCCCCTTTCCTTCCTTCCTTAGCCTGATTACCTGGTCCTTGACTGTTGTTTTCCTCCTGATGTGGCTGTACAACAGTTTCAGGTCAGATTTGGCTTTCGCTGCTATGTAGTTTTCATATTGTCTTTGGGCCTCCCTTCTTATCTTGCATATTCGTTTCTGGCTCTACGATGCTCTCCTTATTCTCCTGGGTCCTTTGCCTTCTGTATTTCTTCCATTCCCTAGCACAACTTGGTTTTTGCCTCCCTGCACCTTTGGGTAAACCATGGGCTCATCCTGGCTTTTTCATTATTCCTGTTACCCTTGGGTACAAACCTCTCCTCAGCCTCTTGCATTTTGTTGCTACATATTCCATCATCTCATTAACTGGCTTTCCTGCCAGTTCTCTGTCCCACTGAACCCCGTTCAGGAAGTTCCTCATTCCTGTGTAGTCCCCTTTCTTGTAGTATGGCTTCATTCGTCCTGGCCTTCCTGCTTCTCCCTCCACTTGTAGCTCTACTGCGTATTCGAAGCTTAAAACCACATGGTCACTGGCCCCAAGGGGTCTTTCATATGTGATGTCCTCGATATCTGCACTACTCAAGGTGAATACTAGGTCCAGCCTTGCTGGTGTGTGTGTGTGTGTGTGTGTGTGTGTGTGTGTGTGTGTGTGTGTGTGTGTGTGTGTGTGTGTGTGTGTGTGTGTGTGTGTGTGTGTGTGTGTGTGTGTACTCACCTATTTGTACTCACTTATTTGTGGTTGCAGGGGTCGAGTCTCAGCTCCTGGCCACGCCTCTTCACTGGTTGCTACTGGGTTCTCTCTCTCCCCGCTCCATGAGCTTTATCTAACCTCGTCTTAAAATTATGTAAGGTTCTCGCCTCCACTACGTCACTTTATAGGCTGTTCCACTGCCTGACAACTCTGTGACAGAAGAAATACTTTCTAACATCCCTTTGACTCATCTGAATCTTCAACTTCCAATTGTGACCTCTTGTTTCTGTGTCCCCTCCCCGGAACATCCTGTCTTTGTCCACCTTGTTTATTCTGCACAGTATTTTATATGTCGATATCATGTCTCCCCTGACCCTCCTGTCCTCCAGTGTCGTCAGGCCGATTTCCCTTAACCTTTTTTCATAGGACATTCCCCTTAGCTCTGGAACTAACCTTGTCGCAAACCTTTGCACATTCTCTAATTTCTTGACGTGCTTGATTAAGTGCGGGTTCCAAACAGGTGCTGCATACTCCAGTATGGGCCTCACGTACACGGTGTACAGTGTCTTGAATGATTCCTTATTAAGGTATTGGAACGCTGTTCTCAGGTTTGCCAGGCGCACATATGCTACGGCAGTTATCTTGGTGATGTGTGCTTCCGGAGACATGCTCGGTGTTATATTCACCCCAAGATCTTTCTCCTTGAGCGAGGTTTGCAGTCTTTGTCCTCCTAGCCTATACTCTGTCTGCAGTCTTCTGTGCCATTCCCGATCTTCATGACTTTGCATTTGGCGGGGTTAAATTCGAGAAACCAGTTGCTGGACTAGATATCCAGAATGTGCAGATCTATTTGAAGTCCTGCCTGATCCTCATTTGATTTAATTCTCCTTATTAACTTCACATCATCTGTGAACAGGGACACTTTTGAGTCTAACCCTTCCATCATGTCATTCACATATACCAAAAATAGCACTGGTCCTAGGACCGACCCCTGTGGGACCCCGCTCGTCACAGGTGTCCACTGTGATACCTCATCACGTACCATAACTTGTTGTTGCCTCCCTGTCAGGTATTCTCTGATCCATTGCAGTGCCCTTCCTGTTATATGAGCCTGATCCTCTAGCTTCTGCACTAATCTCTAGTGAGAAACTGTGTCAAAGGCCTTCTTGCAGTCCAAGAAGATGCAATCAACCCACCCCTCTCTCTCATGTCTTACCTCTGTTAATTTATCATAAAACTCCAGAAGGTTCGTGACACAGGATTTGCCTTCCATGTATCCAAACTGGTTGGCATTTATACTCTTGTTCCATTCCAGGTGCTCCGCCACTCTCCTCCTGATAATCTTCTCGATAACTTTGCATACTATACACGTCGGTGACACAGGTCTATAGTTTACTGCCTCTTTTCTGTCTCCTTTTTTAAAAATGGGAACTACATTTGCCGTCTTCCATACCTCATGTAGTTGCCCAGTTTCCAGGGATATGTTGAAGATTGTGGTTCTCTAAGGATCCATGGGGAGATGTTGTCCGGTCCCATTGCCTTTGAGGTATCGATGTCCCTTAGCAGCTTCTTCACCTTCTCCTCATTTGCATGTATGTATGTCATCCAACACTTGTTGGTATATTCCTTGCTGGCGCCCCCCTCTGTTCTGTCCCCCCAGAGGCCTTCCTGCCTCCACTGTAAATACTTCTTTAAATCTCATGTTGAGCTCCTCACATACCTCTTGATCGTTTCTTGTGAGTTCCCCACCTTCTTTCCTCAGCCTCATCACCTGGTCTTTGACTGTTGTCTTCCTCCTAATGTGGCTATACAGCAGTTTCGGGTCAAACTTGACTTTCGATGCTATGTCGTTTTCGTACTGTCGCTGGGCCTCCCTCCTTATCTGTGCATACTTGTTTCTGGCTCTTCTACTAATCTCCTTATTTTCCTGGGTCCTTTGCCTCCTGTACTTTTTCCATTCTTTGGTGCACTTAGTTTTTGCCTCCCTACACCTTCGGGTAAACCAAGGACTAGCTTTGGTCTTCCTATTATTTCTGTTTCCCTTGGGAACAAACCTTTCCTCTGCCTCCTTGCACGTTGTTGCTACTATTCCATCATCTCGTTTATGATTTTCCTACCAGGTCTCTGTCCCACTGAACCTCCTGCAGGAAGTTCCTCATACCTGTGTAGTCCCCCCTTTTTTAGTTTGGCTTTTCCCATTCAGTTCCTGTTTCCTTCTCCACTTGTAATCTACTTTTATAATCAAAACTCAGAACCACGTGATCGCTAGCTCCAAGGGGCCTCTCGTAAGTGATGTTATCAATGTCCGAACTGCTCAGGGTGAACACAAGATCCAGTCTTGCTGGCTCATCCTCCCCTCTCTGGTAGTGTCCCTGACATGTTGATGCATGAGGTTTTCAAGTACCACATCCATCATCTTGGCTCTCCATGTTTCGGTACCCCAGTGTGGCTCCAGGTTTTTCCCAGTTGATCTCCCTGTGGTTGAAATCGCCCATTACCAGTAACTTTGCTCTGCTTGAGTGAGCTCTTCTTGCCACCTCAGCCAGTGTGTCCACCATCGCCCTGTTGTTTTCTTCGTACTCCTCTCTTGGCCTCCTGCAGTTCTGTGGTGGGTTATACATCACTCCAATGACTACTTTATGTTCTTCAGACTGAATTGTACCTACTATGTAGTCTCTTTCTCCAATCACGTCTATGCCTTCCATTTCCTCAAATCCCCATAGGTTTCTTGTGAGCAGTGCAACTCCTCCTCCCCCTCTACTCCTATCTTTTCTCAGGATCTGATATCCCATTGGGAAGATTGCGTCTGTTATTGTCTCAGCGAATTTTGTTTCTGTAACTGCTATGATGTCGGGATTTCTCACTGATTCTTTCGTGCCACTCCTCATGTTTATTCATTATTCCATCCGCGTTTGTGTTCCAAACTTTCAGCTTCTTTTCTGTCACTGTGGTCCTGCAAGAATATTGGGGTTGGGGGAGTGGGAGCCTTGGTGGGGGCCTATGGGGGCTGTGGTGTAGATGGGGTTTGTGATGATGGGGGTGGGGTTAGAATGCCCATAAGGGATAGCTGTTGAGATGAGGTTTGTGATGTGGGTGTTGCTGGAAGAGGGAGCAGTGAGTGAGTTGTGGTTTGGGTTGCTCAGTTGCATTGGGATTGTGGGGTTTTTTGGAGTCTTTCGGTGGGAGATTCTGCGGGGTGTGTTTGCCCCTCCTGTGTCTGGGTCCTGCTCATCTTCATCATTACCTCTCGTTCCTCCTTGCATCTCTGTACCCTCTCTTTCAGTGTAGTCCTTTCTTCTTGTGTTCTGTCGCGATCGAGGTATACTCTCTGGTGCCCCTGTTTGTCCCTCAGTTGTGCTTTCTCTTGCAGAATCCTGGTTCGAACTGATTCTTCCTTGAAAATTACTTTGACAGGCCGTATCCTTCCACTCGCAAACCACCCAATTCTCCGAAAATTTGTCACCTTGGTCATATCGTCCTGTGTGTACTCACCTATTTGTGGTTGCAGGGGTCGAGTCCTAGCTCCTGGCCCCGCCTCTTCACCGGTTGCTACTAGGCCCTCTCTCTCCCTGCTCCATGAGCTTTATCAAACCTCGTCTTAAAACTGTGTATGGTTCTGCCTCCACTACGTCATTTTCTAGGCTATTCCACTGCCTTACAACTCTATGACTGAAGAAATACTTCCTACTATCTCTCTGACTCATTTGTGTCTTCAACTTCCAATTGTGGCCTCTTGTTTCTGTGTCCCCTACCTGGAACATCCTGTCTTTGTCCACCTTGTCTATTCCACGCAGTATTTTATATGTCGTTATCATGTCTCCCCTGACCCTCCTGTCCTCCAGTGTCGTCAGGCCGATTTCCCTTAATCTTTCTTCATAGGACATTCGCCTTAGCTCTGGAACTAACCTTGTCGCAAACCTTTGTACTTTCTCTAGTTTCTTGACGTGCTTTATCAAGTGCGGGTTCCAAACAAGTGCTGCATACTCCAGTATGGGCCTGACATACACGGTGTACAGTGTCTTGAATGATTCCTTACTAAGGTATCGGAATGCTGTTCTCAGGTTTCCCAGGCGCCCATATGCTGCAGCAGTTATCTGATTGATGTGTGCTTCCGGAGACATGCTTGGTGTTATACTCACCCCAAGATCTTTCTCCTTGAGTGAGGTTTGCAGTCTTTGGCCACCTAGCCTATACTCTGTCTGTGGTCTTCTGTGCCCTTCCCCTATCTTCATGACTTTGCATTTGGCAGGATTAAATTCGAAGAAGCCATTTGCTGGACCAGGTGTCCAGTCTGTCCAGGTCTCATTGAAGTCCTGCCTGGTCCTCATCAGATTTAATTCTCCTCATTAACTTCACATCATCTGCAAACAGGGACACTTCTGAGTCTAACCCTTCCGTCATGTCGTTCACATATACCAAAAATAGCACTGGTCCAGGACCGACCTCTGTGGGACCCCGCTCGTCACAGGTGCCCACTGTGATACATCATTACGTACCATGACTCGTTGTTGCCTCCCTGTCAGGTATTCTCTGATCCATTGCAGTGCCCTTCCTGTTATATGCGCCTGATGCTCTAGCTTCTGCACTAATCTCTTGTGAGGAACTGTGTCAAAGGCCTTCTTGCAGTCCAAGAAGATGCAATCAACCCACCCCTCTCTCTCTTGTTTACTTCTGTTATTTTATCATAAAACTCCAGAAGGTTTGTGACACAGGATTTGCCTTCCGTGAATCGTGCTGGTTGGCATTTATACTCCTGTTCCGTTCCAGGTGCTCCACCACTCTCCTCCATGATAATCTTCTCCATAATTTTGCATACTATACACGTCAATGACACAGGTCTATAGTTTAGTGCCTCTTTTCTGTCTCCTTTTTTAAAAATGGGAACTACATTTGCCGTCTTCCATACCTCAGGTAGTTACCCAGTTTCCAGGGATGTGTTGAAGATTGTGGTAAGTGGCACGCACAACATATCTGCTCCCTCTCTAAGGACCCACGGGGAGATGTTGTCCGGTCCCATTGCCTTTGAGGTATCGATGTCCCTTAGCAGTTTCTTCACCTCCTCCTCATCTGTATGTATGTCGTCCAACACTTGTTGGTGTATTCCCTGCTGGTGTCCCCATCTGGTCTGTTCCCCCAGAGTCCTTCCTGTCTCTACTGTAAATACTTCCTTAAATCTACGTGTTGAGCTCCTCGCATACCTCTTGATCGTTTCTTGTGAGTTCTCCACCTTCTTTCCTCAGCCTTATCACCTGGTCCTTGACTGTTGTCTTCCTCCTATTGTGGCTATACAGCAGTTTCGGGTGTGTGTGTGTGTGTGTGTGTGTGTGTGTGTGTGTGTGTGTGTGTGTGTGTGTGTGTGTGTGTGTGTGTGTGGTGTGTGTGTGTGTGTGTGTGTCTGTGTGTGTGTGTGTCTGTCTGTCTGTGGCAGCTGTTTTCCAAATAATTTAAAAAAAAACAATATGCTTTGTTCATCATGATTGCTAGTATACTGAAAGAATTATACGTCTCCATTTAGGAAGACAGTGTATGAAATATCTTAACGCCCGAGAAAGTCATGAACGTCATTTTTATATTTAAGAGATATGAGAGATAGTAGTGAAGTGAGACTTGAGGTTAAAGTTTTTGCTGATGCAGTAAAAAAATGTGAACTTTACACGCTACAGTGAA
>NC_069408.1:33841394-33863186 GCF_026875155.1 Cherax quadricarinatus
TACGGGGGTTAAGATACTGGTAGCGGAGGTGTACCCCAGTATACTAGGAAAGGGGAGGTGTACCCAGTATACTAGGGGTAGCGGAGGTTGTACCCATTTATACTAGTGTAGCGGAGGTGTACCCCAGTATACTAGTGCAGCGGAGGTGTACCCCAGTATACTAGTGTAGCGGAGGTGTACCCCGGTATACTAGCGTAGCGGAGGTGTACCCCAGTATACTAGTGTAACGGAGTTGTACCCCAGTATACTAGTGTAGCGGAGGTGTACCCCAGTATACTAGTGTAGCGGAGGTGTACCCCAGTATACTAGTGTAGCGGAGGTGTACCCCAGTATACTAGTGTAGCGGAGGTGTACCCCAGTATACTAGTGCAGTGGAGGTGTACCCCAGTATACTAGTGTAGTGGAGGTGTACCCCAGTATACTAATGTAGCGGAGGTGTACCCCAGTATACTAGTGAAGCGGAGGTGTGCCCCAGTATACTAGTGTATTGGAGGGTGCACAGTATACTAGTGTAGTGGAGGCTGCACCGTATACTAGTGTAGTGGAGGTTGCACAGTATACTAGTGTAGTGGGGGCTGCACAGTATACTAGTGTAGTGGAGGCTGCACAGTTTGCTAGTGTAGTGGAGGCTGCACAGTATACTAGTGTAGTGGTGGCTGCACAGTATACTAGTGTAGTGAAGGCTGCACAGTATACTAGTGTAGTGGAGGCTGCACAGTATACTGCTGTAGTGAAGGCTGCACAGTATACTAGTGTAGTGGAGGCTGCACAGTATACTAGTGTAGTGGAGGCTGCACTGTATACTAGTGTAGTGGAGGCTGCACAGTATACTAGTGTAGTGGAGGCTGCACAGTGGTGGGAGTATTTCTTGATGCTCATGATTCTAGAGTGCTCAAGACAGTAGTGGTGACTGCAAAAGCAACTAGCAGTCTTTGGTGACTTGTCGGAGACAACTGTCATTGCACTCTAATATAGTGGTGGTGGAATAAAGTCTGAGAGTTGCCTGAAGGTGTGAAGGAGTGGGGTGAGGGGGGGCCAGGTGACAGCGTGGCTGAGAAAGTGAATCCAGGTGACAGCGTGGCTCAAAAAGTGAATCCAGGTGACAGCGTGGCTCAGAAAGTGAAACCAAGTGACAGAGTGGCTCGAAAGTGAATGACATGCCAGTACTACACCTCAGCTGAACACTCAGTTGTCTACATCAATGACTCTCTAACATAAGGTAAGGTAAGTGGGCTCAGTGCTAAAGTTACTTTACAAAATTTAATGAAAGTAGCAAAGTAACAAGCAAAAAAAGTATCTGGGAACAATTTTACGTTAATTTAAGTTATCAATTGCAGTCATAAACGCGAGAGAGCATTATCTATAACATTAAAACGACCACTAATGTGATTAATACTAAAAGTACAAGACTGGATGTAGAGAGCTCATCTCATTTTATGTGATAGTGTTAATAAATGTGAGAGGGCTGCTGTTAGAACATACTGTAATTTTGAATTAAGAAGAGACCAAATAAACATCAAAATTCTCTAACGCCACCACAAGAGCTAATGCTTCTTTCTCAATCGTGGCAGTTTTTTTGGTGACGTCTAAGCTTAGAGAAAAGTAATATTTAGGATGGAGTGTGTCAATGGTTGATGACCTCTGTAAAAGTACAGCATCCACGGAATAATCTTTTGCATCTACGTTAAAAAGAAAGTGAGCAGTGGAAAGCAAGTACTTTAACTTAACTAACGACAATTCGCAGTCAAGAGTGCAATGAAACCTAACTTTGCTGCTAGTGAGCTCAGTAAGAAGAGCAGCGACCTAACCTTGCTGCTAGTGAGCTCAATAAGAAGAGCAGCGACCTAACCTTGCTGCTAGTGAGCTCAGTAAGAAGAGCAGCGACCTAACCTTGCTGCTAATGAGCTCAGTAAGAAGAGCAGTGACCAACCTTGCTGCTATTGAGCTCAGTAAGAAGAGGAGCAACCTAACCTTGCTGCTAGTGAGCTCAATAGGAGCAGCGACCTGAAAGAAGTTAGGACAGAACCTGCTATAACAAACAGCCATACCAGGAAATATCTGGATACATTCCTATTTTGTGGCTCTGGAAAGAGGAAGTAGTACGAACTTTAGCATCAGTGGGAGCAACCTCACCTTCAATTATGCAAAAACCAAGAGAGGTAATCTTGGGCTTGCCAAAACTACGCTTTACTAAGTGCACAGTCAAGTTGTGGTGTGCCAGTCTCTCAAACAATGCTCTGAAATGTGTCAGGTGTTTCTCGCAGTCCAGGCTTGCTTCCAAGTTGTAGGTCAACTTGTGCTCCTGGAATGACGAAGCTGCATTGTATAATTCAAACTGTGTGACTAGATAATTAAGCAGTTCATCTTGAACGGTTAATTAATGTAGAGATGTTTCAGCACGCTCAGCAATCGGGACATGATAATATCCATGTAGGAGATCTAAATGGCTAAAACAATCAATAAGGTCATCAATATGTGGGAGGGGATATCCATACACATCAGTACACATCCTGAAACTACCGTCAGGTTTCGGCACTAATATGCAATGTGAAATCCAAAGACTTTTACTACATTCGATCAATCCATGTAATAACAGTGAGTCAACGTCTTTCCTCAGTGCTTGCTGTTTCCTAGTACTCATCCTATAAAGAGATTGTTTAATAGGAGTTGAAAGCTGCGCATCCACGTATATATTCGAAGAGTACAGCATTTAGTCACATTTCTGAAAAAAAAAAAACAAGGCCACTCATCTGTCATGTGTTTGATGCTACTCGCTTTACCAACATCAAGGTTACTAAGAAAGTTATAGAGTGATTGTAGTGTCAATGAATTTTCTAAACACATCTCTTGAGATGTCAGATTGATACGATCTTCTGTCCTACGAAGTACAGTAGAGTTAGCCTTGAGTTGATTAACATGGTACGCGTAACTGGATCTTCTCTTCCCAGGAGTGTGTACTAAATAATTGATGTCACTAAGGTTTTTGACTTCTTGCAGGGACCATCGTATATACCTGGCTTATAGCGTATAAGCCATCACACTATCAACTGCTTGAAAGGAGCGAGATAGCTTGTTTCATCATAGCTTAGCAGCAACGAGGTTTTTGGTGCTAACCCTCTAGAAGTTTTCGGATGCTATTGCATTAATGAAGGTGACGTGTTCAGTGATGGTTTTAACTTTCATATCCACACGTCTAAAACAGAGATTTCCTTGTTCACTTCCTCTCACAGCGAGCAAAACACATCGTAGACTTCAACATTTGATGCTATATCTCTATAGTGCCTTAAGATTGTGGGTGATAACTGGTAGAAAGCACTGATCTAATTCTCACGAAATATTTTTGAGCTGAAGTTGGATCATTGATTCTATTGAATCTCTCACAGCAATCCAACTTATTAGGTAAACCTCATTGGTGCTCACACATTATGCATGGGCATAATTTTTTTCTTAGTAATAGCTTCACGATATCGTGTTGCTGCTTCCATAATAACAAACAAGTGTTGGCGTTCTAGTTTGGTTGTAGGCAGAGGACCAACACAGTCTATTATGAGACGTGAAAAGTGTGCCATACGCGGTGTTAGAAATGAGTGGAGCAGGTGGAGGTATGTGGGCAGGAGGAGATATGTGGGCAGGTGGAGGTGAGGAGGCAGGTGGAGGTGAGTGGGCAGGTGGAGGTGTGTGGGCAGGTGGTGTGTGGGCGGGTGGAGGTGTGTGGGCAGGTGGAGGTGTGTGGGCAGGTGGAGGTGTATGGGCAGGTGGAGGTGTATGGGCAGGCTTGCCTATCACTTGACAGACGTGACAATGCCACATGATCAGGGACAGTTTCATTCACTTCATACAACATGAAGTGTCTTGCCAGGTTAACAAAGGACTGTTGTGAGATAACTCAACAGCTTCTTCATGAAATGTTTCTTGTTAAACTATACGATGCTTCACTGTGGTGGAAACACTGTCAGCTGTTAACTTGCCAGTACTTTCCTCCATAAGTACACAGATTTTATAACAGTAACAGTTATCGAGATGCTTTACTTCTCTCAGCTACAACTATATCTATCCGTCTCCCTAGAGACTGGTCAACAAATCGACCTTTGATCAAATCCTCAGTGTATTATTGAACAATATGTTCAGGCTCAAATCATTAACATCAACTAGCTGTGTAGGTGGCAAGGATGGTTGTTGAATCTGACGTAGCATTAGCAATAACACTGACAGGAAATAAAGCAGACTACTCTCTACGAACTTCTACTGCATAAATTTCATCAACTGTATTATCAATAACAAGTGGTTCTTCATAGATATGAGCTTGAAGAACGTCATTACCTATCAACAAACCTACTGATCTAATAAGAAATGAACCACTAGAAATACCCACCGTGAAATTTATGCAGTAAAAGCTTATAGATAAAAACCTGCTTTATTTCCTCTCATTGTTATTACTGGTGTTATGTTAAAGATTCAACACCGTCCTTGCCACCTGCAGACGGAGTTGATGCTCATGATTTGGATCTAAACATGCTGTTCAGCGATGCAATGTTCCCAGGATCATTAACACTAACTGCTCCCACTCATGAGTCTAGTGAGGATATCTCTGACATTAAAATTCTCACTCATGAGGATTTGATCAACGATCAGTTAACATTGTTAACTAGTTTCTGGAGAGGCTGAGAGATATAGCGATAACTGAGAGAGAAGCAAACAATGTAGCATCTATATCTTTCTGTGGAGGTTGAGGAGAGTTTTAGTTGGCTGTCCACGCTGCAAACTACCTGCCGGCTTACACAACATAAAATAAGTTGGCTTACACAACATAAAATAAGTTGGCTTGTAGTTTACAACGTGGACAGCCAACCAAAACTCTCCATCATCGAGCACAGAGAAGTGTAGTTGTTAAATCCTACCTACGTACACAAGGTTAATTTATAAGACAGATAATAATAAAAGCATTATATTTTCGTTTCAGCTATTAAACAAAAAAATCATCAATACAATATTATATAAAAACCAAATATATACATAATAATTATGGCGTCCTTTTTCTGAGGGCTCTACACTATACTCGGTCGACAGCGCCAGCAATGTCAAGTGCTTCTATACAGCTGACCTATAATTCCCAGTGACTGCTGGCACTTAGTGGAGACGTTTCACAGAAGATCAGCAGCAGAGTGACTTTTCCGAAGCAATATTGACGGTCACAAAGAAGCAAGTGGTAATCGAAAAACGCTGTCATCTGCCGTGAGATTATTGTCTTAAGAATCTTGTTAGTGATGGGTGGGAGTGATATTGGTCAGTAGTTGCTGATTTCCGCTATGCTCTTTTTTTTCGTGAAGCGAGACTACATTTGCCTCATTCCAAGAAGATGGCTATATACACTGTGCTAGGGAGTGCTGATAGGTGTGAGTTTGGGGTGATTCTAGCTCGTCTGCATATCTCGGCAATCTTGGGCTCAACCTCTCTGAGCCCACAACCTTTTCTTGGTCCATGGATTTAATGAAAAGATACATTTCATCAGTCTTATTGTCTTCACTGACAACTTTGACAGTTCTTTCGGCTAGCAAAGGATGTTCCCTTGCGAGCTGGATCAGAAACGTGCATCCTGACAGCAAAGTGTTCGACATAAAGATCAGCCTTCTTCTGACTGCTAGTAGAGATTATCCCATCCTGCTGATTTAAAGGTGGAATAATTTCATTGTCGTTCCGTGACCATAACCACCAGGTTTTGGAGCCCACCCTACCTGACGCCAGCTTTCCTTTTTGAGTCATCCTCCCATCTATAGATGGAACACGCTTGAACTTTTTACATTTGCCAACAGGTTTGTCTGTGCAGGATCCTGTCGTAGAAAGAGGGATGCCTTTTATACCTTCCCCAAACCTTGTACTTAGCTGTAGCAGTCTATCGACAACGTAAGCTGAGCAAGACTGATCTGAAGGCTTTGTAACATGTGTTTTTGTTGGGGATTAATGATGTGTTCAGTGAAGTCATTCACTTGGTTGTCGACATCACCTTGGAAAGAGCATTCCAATCGGAAGTGTCAAGCTCAGAGCAAAGGGCCAACCAGTTTTCTCTTTCCCACAATCAGATTGTGTAGATTCTTCACCTAGTTCATTTGGAATCTTCAGTGTCGTAAAGACAGCCTTGTGAACTGACAATTCAATATGGCCATGGATTTGAAATGTGACTATGCCTTCAGATTGATCACTCGCTATTGGGTCGAGAGAAGAGCCAGAGAAGTGAGTAGGAAAGTCAACAAAGTTTCTCATGTCAAACACTGCAAGGTCACTAAAATCCCAAGGTCACTAAAATCACACGCTAATACAGAGGTACTATTGTTTGTGCATAACTTCAACAACACCATTTCCAGGTAATTAGGGGTAGCAGCATCACTGAGCTCTTCACTTTTAGAAAAGCATACGGCAACGCCTCCTCCTTGCCTGTCTCTTCTTATCCATGAGGTGTAGCCAACAATTCTAGCAAACTTTTCTCGAGTACTAACGTCTAAAAGTGTCTCAACAACGTCGATCATGTCGGGACGTTGAGTGTTGACGACACTGTGCGTGAGCTCCCTAACACTGGTAATGAAGTCTATAAAGTTGGCCTACAGGATGCTCATAGACTGGCAACTCATGGCTTTGTTCACCTTGAGTTGATATGTGTGTCAGGTGCATGCCCTTGAGACAGGCAGGACACCGGGGCAGCCGCTGGGACGTATCTCTGTTGTATAAGACAGAAAACTACATGCTAAGCCATGGGTGGGTGACGTGTGAGTTCACGAGTTCTGAGATCCTGCTGAGTTTTTTTCGAGAACAAATATTTAAAGAACTGGTGACCCTATCTGTCACATTCCTTGTTAGTGCCAAGAAGGGTGGACTCGTATTTCCTGTATCTCTTGTGTTTCACTGCTGAATCAACTGCTGATTTCTCTGTAGAGTCTCTCTCTCTCTCTCTCTCTCTCTCTCTCTCTCTCTCTCTCTCTCTCTCTCTCTCTCTCTCTCTGAAAGAGGATTAGGTTAAGAGTTTCCTCCTCAGCTCAGTTGAAAACCTTTTTTATTTTTATGAAAAATACAAACTAGAAACAGAATGAAGTCAGAGTCAACTCCGGGCCAATGATTACATTTAGTCACCTGACTATTTCATCGATGATGTTATGCTGTACTTGTTAAAAAAAATCCAGATTCAAATCATTCTAGGAATCAATTTCTCATAAAAGTGATGTTCTGGAGAAAGGTGCAGCCGAAGTGTAGTTCTAGTTCGCTTCCGTCTTCTGATGGAGAGACTGTCTTCTCGTTATTCTTGGAGTCTGTGTGATACCTTGACATTATTGACCATGTATATAGCAGTAAGGGCCTGTTAGAAGCTTTTCTATAATGACAATTCTATCCATGCCAGGTCAGGCGAAAGATGCTAAATCGTCTTCTTCGCTCTTCTATTCTCTCTAGAAGTTGTAGGTGTGATGTGGGCAAGCAAATCAGGCAAATGGTGCATATTCAGAGTGTGAGCACACTTGTGCCTCTTACAGAGTTTTGCAGCCTATACTGTCAAACGGGATATGCCTTAGAGTTCTGAGCTACTTGGCTGCTTGTCTTGTAGTATTTATTACGTAATTCTTCATAGACAATTTGAAATTAAATTTTACCCTTGGATATCCACCTCATCCCGGATTATAAAACTCTTCCATTCATTCTTATCAATGCTCAACCATTAACATCCACACTACCTAGAGATCATTATCATTTTTGTTTTCTAAGCAGCAGATGTAACCTACCATCATTTTTCCCAGGTTGATATAGTTGAAGGTTGGGTATTAATATACCTCAGAGTAATTTTCTGCACAGGCGTGGGATTTCGGTACTAGTCGAAGATTCATTGAAACAGACATTCCATAATAATAATAATAATAATAATAATAATAATAATAATAATAATAATAATAATAATATCTTTATTTACTACAAGTACATGTACATGGTATACGGTCCTAGCTGACATCAGTGACATACTACTTGTTATGCTGAGCATTTCCGGCAAATTAAGTCAGTGTCCCAGGATCCGACCCACACCACGTCGAATAAAACCCGGTACCCATTTACTGATGGGTGAACATAGACAACCAGGTGTAAAGAAATACGCCCAATGTTTCTACCCAGGCTGGGAATCGAACCCAGAGCCTCGCCTTGTGAAGCGAGAGCTTTAGTCACCAGGCCACCTGAGCCCAAGCACTCTTCCTTCAGGAATACTACAAGATGTTATTAATAATGATACTAATATATCATTTTTCTATAAGTACATGTACAAGGTATACAGTTCTAGCTGTCATCAGTGACATATTACCATATACTACTGATGTCCTAGCTGACATCAGTGACATACTACTAATACTCAGGTACCTATTTTACAGATGGATGAACATAGACAACCGGTGTAAGAAACACTCCAATGTTTCCAAGGAATCAAACCTGGACCTTCACCGTCTGAAGTGAGAACTTTCGCCACCAGACACGGGGCAGCGTTATAGAAAATTTTATTTGTCTCTTTGAGAACTACCCTTCGATGTAATAACTACGGAGCCAGAGGCCTCCAAATACTTGGAGTTCCGCAAAAAGTCCATAGTCTTCTATGAGCTCGAAAGCACGGGCAATGTCCGGTGCTTTAACAATAGTAAAAAAAAAATGTTTGCCGTGAAATTATCTCAAGATTTTGTTACTGGTTGGCAAGGGTGATTCTGGTTGTAGTAACCGATTTCTACTCTACGTTTCTGTTTTACGAACAGAAACTACATATGAGGCCTGGTCACAAACCTGGTCACAAACCGACCCCCGAAACCCTCTCCAGGCTTACTTTAGATATGCCTCCTTCCACCGATAAGGCCATTTACAATCTGCTAGGCAGTGCTGATAGATGCAAGTTAGAGGTGACGCTAGTGTGTCTGCACATTTACTTAGTAATCTTTGGCTCATCTTATCTGGACCAACAGCAGATATATGGATGAGAATTAGTTCATCTTGCCTTAGTTTCACCTCTCGAATTTGGACGCAGTTTTTTGCTGATAGCAAAGACTTTCTCCTAAACGGATGAGGGAATTGCATCTTGGCAGCAAAGTGTTCAGCAAAGAGACAAGTTTTTCCCTTAATTGTTAGTAAAAACAGTTCTGTCCAGTCGATTTTGAGTTGGAATAATTTAATCAGTGAATATCCTCGTGGTGCTTAGAGCAACGACCCTCAGGTTTTTGTAACTCACACTTCCTGATGCTAGTTTACTCTTTTTGTCAGAGTTCCATCTAGACCTGGCCCAATTTTAAACTTCCTACTTTACTGACAGGCTTGTCTGCGATGGATACTCTTGTACCTTCTCCAAGCATCATATTATCGATAGTCTACTATACCGACAAGTTAATAAATAAGACAATTAATTGCATCACTTCGGTTCAACAATTTTCCTCAAACGGATATTGGAAGCAGTAGAAGTAATATAGACATGATCAGTTCATCACCCTCAGAGGGCAGTGGTCAGTCCCTCCAGACCAAATCACAGACAAGAGGCTAACACCTTAAATACTAGACTGGAAGTGAGAGGAAGCAGCTGGAGTTGACGTCACAGTGAATGTGGAAATGTGTTATGCCAGAAGCTGTATAACAAAGAAATTGCAGAGGACTTTCCCTGTATCAAGATATCTCAGTATTGCTGTATCAGACAAGTATCGTAGTATTGATGATATACAGTACTGAATAGTTGATAACCAGACACGTTGGAATACGTGAGTATCTTTATTTGTCTAATAAACATGCAAGGTTGCATATATGTCTTGCTACTTCTACTTACACTTTAGTGGAACTACACATGCATGTACAAGCATATATATACTAACCCCTCTGGGTTTTCTTCTATATTCTTCCTAGTTCTTTTCTTGTTTTTTTCTGTTTATGTGCAGGGGGAAGTGGAACGAATTCCTCCCCCGTAAGCTGGTGTGACGTAGGAGGTACAAAAATCCCGGGGAAACAAGGGCTAGTAAATCCCTTCTCCTATAAAATACTAGAAACAAAAAAAAAAAAATTAAAAGTGGGGGGTTTGAATGGGGGTGGAGTAGTGCGGATGATAAGAAAAAAAATGATTGCTAATGTTATGAATGAAAAAAAATCAGAGCCCTAAACTAAGAAAAAAAGCAAAGGGATTTAAGATTTCAGAGGGAGAAATAAATGAGATTAAGTGGGGTATCTGAGAGAGTTAGAGCTAGGGAAGGGGTACCAATAATTTGAAGGATCTTTAGGGGAGAGAAAAGAGGGAATGTAATTGTATAAATTCAAGGTTTATGTGGTTTAAAATTTTGGGTCCGATGCGAAAAGTGTATGATCGGAGAGGGGAGCGTAAGGAGAGAGATTTTGGAGATCTTGAGCCAGGTGGAGACAAATTTGTGGTAGGGGACCAAAAAAGGCTAAAGTAGGGAAACTTTTTAGAGAGGGTGTAGTAGGTAAATTTGGGGTGCAAGGTGAAATGATAAGGGGGTGCTTTTGATTGAATATGCATAGAAAGGGTTAGGTTTTAAAATAAAAATATTTTTTTAAAAAAAAGAGGTAAATATTTAAAAAAGATATGATATAGGGCGTAATGAAGAAGTTTATTTGATACGTATTGGTAGAATAAAAGATGTTTGGGTAACTTCAGGGTTAAAAGTTAAAAGGGGCCACAGATTATCAATCACTTTTTTTTGTTGTAGTAAGTTTTGAGTGAAAGGAGATGGGGTACAGGGAAAATGGAAAAGCAGGTAAGAGAGGGAGAACGGTTTTTCAAATAAAGAGGAGGCAGTTAAGTAAGATGAAAAAAAACTGTTGGGGACAGATGGACTAGGAGAGTATAGGCATTGGGGTAGAAGTGTATGGGGTAAGTTTAAATATAATGTTAGAGTGTTCACAAAAATTTGTGGTTACGAAATGGGTACTTCTACAAAGTAAATGATGCAAGGAGGAAGAGTATAGGGGAGAAAAAAAGAGGGTTTAAGAGAGTTGAGCAATGTAAAAAAAGGAGCAAAAAACGGGGTGAGATGTTATCAACAATTTTTTTTTTTTTGAAATAAGAAAAAGTTTTTGGATGGGATTAAAAAAGTTGAGGAAGCCTGGGAACAAAAGGATTTTTAGTCAAAAAAAAGGTGGGAGAGTTTTTGAAAGGAGAGGTAGAGGTATCTGGAGTTTACCTGGAGAGAGTTCCGGGTCAACGCCCCGCGGCCCGGTCGTGACCAGGGCCCCAGATGGATCAGGGCCTGATCAACCGGCTGTTACTGCTGGCTGCACGCATCCAAGACGAACCCGAGCCCCGGGGGGTCAGATACCGCGTTAGGTGTTTGTCCAGTGCCTGCTTTAAGACAGCCATGGGTCTATGGGAATCCCCCTATGTATGCGGGAGGAGTTGAACATCTTTGGGCCCCCCGACATTATTGTGTTGAATTTAGTGCTGGACACCCCTGCTTTTTTTTTGGGGGGGAATGTTGCTTTGTCTCCCAAGTCTTCTGCTTTTGTAGAGAGTGATTTTCGTGTGCAATTTTGGTACTAGTCTCTCTAGGTTTTTCCCAGGTGTATTAATCATGTTCTCTCCCGCCTGCGTTCCGGGGAATACGGGGTTCGGGAAACTTAAAGCGCCCCCTTTTAAATTGGGGGTGTTTTTAACTCTTTTGCGCGGCTTTTAAGGGTTTCTCTGTCTTTTTTCTAGGAGCAATTTACCTCCCTTAAAAGGTGGTTGTGTGCGCAATTTTCCCACCCTACTGGAAAGGACCTGAAGAGTGTCATCAGGGGGTTGGCATCCCTAGTTTAAAGGTTCTCATTATTTTTCCCTGTCATTTTTTGCGATGCGTTTTAACTAAATTTAAAGGGCCTGCCTTTCCCTTTCCCCCTTTTTTCCTCCGTTCCCTTTTCATTTTTTTGAAGGGAAAAAAGTTAAATATTTTTGTACGAAAAAACACAATTCATATTTTTTTGTTTTCAAGAATATTCAGTTTTCTTGTTTACTGCATAAAAGGCCCCGTAATGAATATTTATAAAAATTTCAAGAATCAAAATTTTTACTATGTACAAAAAACATATTGCATTTAGGGGGGTTATCTGAACCATGATTCTGCACATTTTGGCAAGAGAGTACTGAATAAAGATGGGGAAAGTGTTTCTTCAGTTTAAAGTCACGTTACTTTAATGGGAGATGGCTACTTTTAAAAAAAAAATATCCATACTTAATACACCACTACTGAATATCCTTAAAAAGTATTAAAAACGCCTTCACTACATTAGCTGAATGACCCCACACAGGTTTAGGGGCTTTTATAATACAGTATATCTTCATTAAATCAGTTGGCAATGCAATTTAACTACTCTGTTACTGCAATTATTAGCTGGTCATTACTACAACAGTTTTTTTAAACAAATGCGAGAGCATAATTCCTTAAGTTTCCATCAAATTTCGTTCTTTGGTGTCATTACCATCGGAAAAGATTCTCTATCATTTCATAAAATTTTTTTTTTTTCAAAATTTTTCGACACATAGGAGACGCCTCTGGATTTGAGGTTTCGACAGTCGAGGAGTTAAATCATCTTCTGTTATTACCAATGGCAAGCTGAATCACTCTCTCCAGTGAGAGTTTGCCCAGCCTTCACTTCCTCGCAACTGACACATGGCCGTTTCCTTTCTTGCAACTATTCTGTAATTCGTCAATTCTAGTGCCACGATTAACATGAACATTTTTTAACATCCAGGTTGGAACTAATTGTGATTTTTAATTATTAGGTAATGAAGAATTATTTATCAAGTTCCAGGTATATACTTGTTCATTTCTCGAATAACTTTTACTTCCAGTGTCTTGCCTTGAAGTCGTAATCATAACATTCGAAGAGGAAATGTCATTACTACTGATACTTTTTGCATTTTTCTCTGCTTGTCTGAGTTTATTTTCTCAACTAGCTCATTATATCTAATTCTAATGTGCAGACGCTCCTTTTCCGTAAAATCAAAGGGTGCATAACTTTTCTTAGGTAGACACTTTCCCAGACCCCACTACATCAGTTTTTGAAGCAGTCATCATCATCATCATTGCCTGCTTGAGATGGTTTACCTTGTATCTCATCCACAACTGCCATTTCATCACCCTGCAGTTGAAAATTCCCTCTCTGCTCTTCACCTTGTATTATTCTTCTTTACGGAACTACTGATATCATTCCCAAGATGTTTGGCCTCGCTCTCAAAATTTTTTTAAATAGAATGTGCTTTTCTGGGGAAAAAGTAATGTTCAGGTTTTCCCTCTTCATATTCTTCCTTGGTTTTTGACCCCTGGACGGGGGCAAATTTTTTCCAGGAGACTTTGTCATCCACTTTTCATCACCAGAGCTTCAGTTAAAACCCTTTAACTGTCTGAAAACCTGCTGGAAACTTCAGGGGAAAGGGGCCCCTGAGGTCGTCGTCATTTCAATGACCTTTTCAAAAAACTGCACGCACTTTTAATTCCCAAAAGGAGGTTTTTTGGGCCCTATCAATCAATAGGGTCGAAGGCCCAATGATGAGCATGATTTTGATGTGCTCACCGGGTTAAAGGTGGTTTTATCAGGCTCACCGGGTGACTTGTTTTTTGGTTTTCCTAGTTCACCTTCGTTCTGCTCTTCGTCCCCTTTCAGGAATTCTTCTCTGACAATCTCTACTCATGTCATGCTGTTGGGAAAAAGATAAGAGGGTCTGAAAGGAGCGGTTAGTTCAAAAGTGTCAGCCAACCTGGCTGCTTCCAATCAGTGTCAAAGAAGATCTTCAAGAAAATTTTAACCCTCGATCCAAAAAATTCCAGCGGGGTTATCCAAAAAAAGAAATGGACTAAGTCAGAAAAGGGGCACATCATCGCCTTGCCACTTGGTGAAGCTTTCGAGCTGTCTTACAAAGTTACTAAGATGCCCATCTGACATTTGCCTGTTTGAATTCCCTCCGTTTTGGGGGGAATACACTGATAAGCACTGGGTTTTTATCACCCATAGTTGACAAATTTCTCGTTATTAAACAGAGAAGTAAACTTTTGTGCTTTACATACAACGTTTTGGCAGCAGTGCTGCACAATTTTCCTCAGGCTACCCCTTAAGCTTTACCGGTTTTCAAATGCCCAAAAATGTTTAGTTGGCTTTTTTAGAAAAAGGTATTACAAACTAAGATAAATTTATAAAATTAAAAAAAAGGGAATATTTAGCTGAAAAAGAAAAAATCGTCTTCACAGCCGCCCCTGCAGACGAGGTCTTTAATTGTTGTCTGGAACTCTCAACGGGCTGGAATAGATCATTTATTAAACAATAAATTACCCCCTTTGGGGGTTTATCAGCTTTTTATTCATGATGGTGACAAACTTCTTGTGTGGACTCAAAAGTCGCACTTAAGCCGACAAGGTTGATTACAAACTCCTTCGACTCAAGAACTGTGCGTCCCCCATACACAGAAAATTTTTAACCCACTTGCCTTGTAGGTGGCTAGGTGTTCTTCAACCCTTTGACGGGATCGTCTTGATAAAGCTGAAGTTCCCTTGTGCCCGTCTTCCAAATATAGGGGTACCCACGGACACATGTTTTCCCCAAGATTTGTCTTTATTTTTCACAATCTTTTCCTAAAGAAATACACACTTCTCTTAAGTGTTTATTGGTTTTTAGACACTTTGTTACACAAACGCACAATCGTTCTTTGTTGGGTTTTCCTGGCTCAATGCACTCTCAGTAAGTCAAAAGTAATCTAAGACCCACAACCCCCAGCCATCACGCCCCCGCACAAAGGAAAAGCTGACCTAGTACCTTTTTTTCCTTGCCATTCCTCCATGGGCAAAGCAAATGTTTAAATCTTGCTGTCTTAACATAGACAAAATGTCCCCTATCTTTTCTATGGTAATAACGTGGAGCAGGGTTTTTTCCCAAAGTCCTGCTAAGGGAAGAGATAAAATGTCTTTTTATAAATACCTTTGCAAAAACGGACTGCAAGGGGGGCAGTCCTTGACCCCCGTCCATACTAACGCATCTGCGGTCAATTACTCGCGTAGCAGTAAACAAATATTTTCCCCTTTTTGAGGGGCTGGGCCCCCCAGGGGTGAAAGGGGTGAAAAGGGGGTGAAGGGGGGTATACCCACCTCCTGGGGGAAATTTTCTCCACAATGGGGGGGCAGAGGTTCGCTGCAGGTGAATATTATCACTTAACATTAATTGATTTTTTCTCACGCCACCACTGCTCTTTCTTTTCTGACAGCTTTATCTGTGTGATTTCTGGAAGAATCACAAATTTTTTGTTTTCAACACTGTGTAATTCTAACGGTACTAGTTTATTTATTGTCCGCTTATTCACTATACCTTTGCTTAAACATCAACTGCCCTGAGGATTCATTTGCATCAGGATATATGGTCACAATTTTTCCAAGTGGCCATTGGGACCTCGGACCATCATTGTCAATAATCCTATGTCACCGGGTCTAAAGGGACTTATGATTTTCAGGAACACCAGCTCCCATAGAAGTGTTCTCTCAATGAGGTGAGATAGTCTTTTCGCCAAATTTTCTCCCAACGTTCAATCACTTTATTAAGGTGTTTGAATTTACGTCTGAGTTGCTCAGGTTCGAAATAAGTAGGATCCTCTATGATTTCTTTATCATTCATGAGAGGAACAGGTTTCGAGCCCTCTTCCATGGAGTAAATGAGATGGACTTAACCACTTCTAAATTGCCAGATCATCGGTAACATAAGTTAGAGGTCTGTTGTTGACTCTATTTTCTATTTCAGTCACAACTGTACGGAATTCTTCTAAAATCGATTCTTTGACGATGAAGAGTCTTCCTTAAACAACGTTTTACAATGCCGATCTTTCTTTCATAAAACCCGCCGTGCCATGGGGGTTTGGGAGGAAGTATCTCCAACAAAAAACGCGTTGTTCAGCATCTTTTTTACTTTGGTTAATCAAAGATCTTGCTTATAAAAGAGCACCACAACAAATTTCGTTGATTATCTGAATCATCATCTGGGACATGCCCTTTGGCTCCAAAACCGAATAATTTAAAAAAGGCTTCAGCAGAAAAGTAGTGGCTATTTCTAGATTTTTACTGCTCTAGTTTGCAAAAGGAACAAACAGATGTCCCCTTGAGGGGAACTTTGTCAACTTTTTTGGGTTTAAAAAATTTTTGGGTTTCCAGTGTTTAATCTCACCTGTCCTCAATGGAGTGATATGAAAACTTTTCAGGGGGATATGTAGGTGGACAGGGAAATACGACATACTCGCTATCGTAGGACGACAAGTAATACATCCTTTTTGTTTTTTAACTTGTCGACCTTGAGGTATCCATGGATTTCGTATATAAAAGTGGTCAGCTAAAGTGTCGAAACACTACGTGGGCGTTTTGAACAATCAGTTTTGTTAGCCATGATTCTTGGGGGATAAATATTGAAGTATGGCTTTTTTAGGGTTGAGGAATTATGAATTTTTCCCTCGCACTTATAATTTTTCTGGTCGAGATAAAGCCCCTAAAGAATTAATAAAACAGGTTTTTTTGGGGGGATTTACTTGTGTTTCTAAAAATTTTAACATTTGAAGGGGGGGGAAAACATCTTTTTGTTTAGTTTCCCTAGTATTAATGGGCTCAAGACATTCATAATCATGTTTTTTTTCCTTTAATAATTTAAAGACAAGAGGTAACTCTTAAAAATAACCCCAAAGATGAGTTTTAGCTCCTCAATGATTATTTCTGTTGTGCTGCAGTATTTAACAACTTTTTTCTGCTGTTTAAAGCAGACTGTTTTTTTCTGGCCTTTGTGACCCTTTTTGCTGGGGCCCCAGTTATTTTCATTAGAGAGCCAGTTCGGCCCCGTGAGCCATTTTTTATTATCCAAAAATTTTTTCTTGAGTGGGACACCCGTGAAAACATGTCATGGTTTCTTTTGGGTAGAGGCGGGAGAAAGAGATAATTCTCTGCTCTCTTTTTTTCTGTACTTGTTCGTACATAACCAACTTTTCTTTTATTTCTTAACCCACGGGAGAACTGCTTCTTATATCAAGACCCGGGTTTTTTTTTCCAATATGAGAGATCAAGTACTTTGTGAGATAGACAGCTAATTTTGTCCTCAAAGAGTGCTTCAGTTCAATTTGTGGTACTTTTTTGGCCCTTCGAGGTGCTACCAGGGCCCTTTAAGAATTTGTGTATTTCCCTTTGCATTACTCATGTAAAGGTACAGCGCATAATCTCTGGTTGACGATACAGAACCTTAAATTTGTATTTTTTCCCCTTTTGACCTTTTTTGTCTGGGAAATTTAATTGATAAGTTCTTAAACCCCCCGGTATTTCATCCCATGCTGACTCATTTTAGAGGAAGTTTCATCCCACCCAAATTTTTGGTTTTTCCATGACTTGCATAAGCATTTTACCCTTTTTGGAATTGGTGAGACGAGTCCAAAGGGATCAAAACATTGAGATACCTCTGACATAAAGTTTTTTAGGAGTGCACGCATGATTTATTGTTTATCTTTTTGAATCAAAGTATCTTCGTGTTTTCCAATAAGTCCCAGCATATTGTTGCAATCGGGAATTTTCAGTTTCGGGGAAAATCTTCTTGATAAGTTCCCTTTAATTGCTTTGAATTTGTATTCCCATCCTAAGGCATTTTGTTCTTTCATCTCCTTGTTAGGCCTTTTAAGGTTTTTAAATTCCTCCTCTTTATTCACGTACCTGAGTTTGTCCAATAAAAACTTTTTTTTAAGACTTTTTTTGAAGGGACTTTCAGATTTCTTCAAATGTGTTTTAGAGATTCTAGTAAGAAGGGAGAAAATGTTACACCAAATAATATGATTTGAAAAGATAATTTTTCACAGAACTTTGGGATCATGTGGTTTTTTCAGGCCAAAGAATCGATATATCTCTATCTATTCTTTAGTCCACTTTTAAAGGAAAAACCTTGGAAATATCAGCCGTGTAGGCATATGGTTTTTGCAAAATTCATAAGCACTCTCAAAAGCTTCTCAGTTAGTGAGGGCCCGGTCATCAGACAGTCTTTAAAGGACTTGCTACATCTTTATTTGCACGTCGCTGAATTATTACAAACGAGTGGAGTGGTTTCAGAATATTTTTGACTCCATGGTACGGAAGATAATGAGCTTTGTTTTCAACTTATTTTCGACAATTTCCCTCAATGAATTTATTGTCCAACTGTTCTTGTATGATATTATCATAGACAGTCAGTGCTCTGATTTTTCCGGGTCATGTATTTGTGCTTTCATCTGTCCGAAAACCATGGTAATTGTTAGGAGATTGGGGGGTTTAATTTCCCGGAACCAACCAATACTGCCAAATATTTGGTTTTAAGTCGAGACTTGTGGGCTTTTCTTTTTTAATCAAAACTACGCATCGACCCACAAAATATCAACTGGGACATTCATTTCTTCCAGTAATGTAATTTTTGCTGTGGGACATGATCACGGTTATTCTCGAAAAAATAATTTTCCACTGAATCAAAATCACTTCTTTTTCCCACTCGAAGGGAATGGGACCCCATATCATGTGGCCCCCTGCGTTTTCAGCAAGTGAACTCATGTTTACTTACTATATTTTGCACAAAAATTTTTATAATCACTTCCCAAAGATTAAATCAATTGGACAATAGTGCCGTCTGTTGTCAGGGGCAGGGTAACTTACCTTAGCTGCTTTCGTGCTGCAATTTTCTTTTAAACCCTGGATCTGCCAGCTTAGGCAAATCATCTACTACCACAGTTCCTTCATTTTTCCCGATTCCTAACCAACAGTGATTTTGGCAGGTCAATGTCTGTTTTACCCGAATTGTGGAAAAAAAAAAAGCTTATCTAACTGTATTTTGGCATAGGGTTGTTTATTTAGTTTCTGCAACCTGTTCTTTTTATGAAGGACCTTTGTGAGCCCTTTATCAAATGTGTTAGCACATTTTTTGGTAAATTTATTAATAACTAACTCGAGCTTCGGGGGAAGCAGTTGCTTTAAAATTTTCTCTCACATTTTGTGCTGCTTTTTTGATTCCTGATTCTGTGGGAAACTTCTGCTGTTTAGCAAAAATATTTGGACATAATCTGTAAGATGCATACCCTGGCTTTAAAACAGTTTTTCAGTGAATTTCCCCTTGGACCTAAACATTGAGCACCCTTTTTACTAAGAACACTTGTTTACTCCTCCTGATGTGATTGACTAAAATACTGTGCCAATTGGGTTTCCCTCACAAAGTAAACATTTTTTAAATACGTTTATGGTGACATCTTTTACTGTCTGTTGTGTTCAAGCTTGGGGAAAAAGCCTATATAATTTCCATTCGTGGTTTAGTGAGACTAGGTAGCTTTTTATACGGAGTTGAAGGTTTTTTTATCCAATGGATTTGGGATTTTTATCTTGTCTCGTTGCTTGCATGCATGAAATATTGTTTGTAAACCATTGCTAATTTTTCACAAGTGAAAAGGGTTTTTTGAACATAATATTTAATCGTTTAATATTTGTGGTGCAATTATCCTGTACAAAAACTGATAAACCAATCCATTCTTAGGTATATTTAGCTCCTAGGGGATTGAGACTTTGTCTAATGGATTCAAATGCCCGTAAATTGAAAAACATGTTAGGGGGCTTCAAAACTTTATTTTTAAGACTGCAATCTAACTTGGGGCCCTTTGGGAGCATCAAAATAATTGTCTGCTAAGACAGTAAGGCATTTGATAATTACCTTTAAAACCCGGAAATGTTAATCAGTTCATAGGGTTCTCCCTTTACAAGACATTTAAGGGTTTTTAATTGCAATCTCATCTATGTCAGTTCGTGAATTTACTTGGATTGAAAACCACTAATGAATTCTTCATAATTATGTCCTTGGAAAAAAAGGTAAAGACACTGTAGGGAAATTGGTAATGGGGGCACTTGTTGTTTCGATTAACAGGTGTTTTTTACCACTATTCATAGGTCTCTGTGACAGAGTTTTTTCAGCAGTAGCCTGTACTCCCTTTCACCTTAATTGTTGATAAATTTAAAGTTCCCAAAACATTTTTTAAATTTATCCTCAATGGGGCTGTTTCAAGAAATTTTTTCATAAGTGTATAGTCTGAATTAATTTTTTCCAGACGTTTTTTAAGTAATTTTAAATTTTACCTCAAAATCATCAAAACTATGTTTTTATCTTGAGCTAATCCCATACAACGAAATTAGATTTCTAATTGTGTAATCTTTGTTGAAAAAACTGAAAAGAGTTTTAAACAACCATTTTTAAAGGATATTTAAATTTTAGCACCACTTAGAGTGTTTAAAAAAAAAACTGTATGCTAAAAAGCTGAGTTTTGTTAGCTTAAATCAGGAATAATCAGTCAGCATACTGACCTACTAAGTTAACCCCAGGGTCAAAGACCATAAGGGTCAGAAATATGGCTGGTGTTTATGGCTTGGTTTGCTGTGTCAGCCTGACAATGTGATTAATCGTAAATAACGTTAACCTTTCATTCACTATACACTTAAAAAGTCACTGTGAAACGTAAACCTTTGAATATTACTTACAATATAAAAATGTCACTGTTAATATATTTTTTAAAAGCTTACACTTTATATAAGTTTTTTTATTATAATAGGTATATCTATAAGAAACAAACTTTAACACAATCTTGTCTCTTAATTTCTGTTTATAAACATTATAAAACTATGTGTATATACACTCAGACAACCGACACACGGGGTTGTTGTTGTCTTAGTCAGCGATTTTTCGAGACGGAGCAGGGGATGCCGGGTTCCATCCCCCGTTTTCTTTTGAGTGAGTCACCCCCCCCGTTTCCTTTGGGTGAATGTGGGTGAGCGCCATTTTTTTCTTTGGCTGCCCAAATTCTCTGTGATTGAGTCGGGAGGAACCCATTTACACTGATTATATTGTAAAACACTAGTTTTACAGCTTTTTTCGAAAGGACCTTCGCTTGTAGGTTATTTGTACACTGTAGTACAACATATTTGGACCACAGTGTGGCCTTTTATCCGTTCGAGGACTCCAATATGTGAGAAATGAGTTTCAGCTAAGTTTAAACAGTTTTTTTAAGGGAAAACTTAATTTTGAAAGCAGCTCTCATTTCACAGCCGCCCCTCGAGAGGTCTTGAGAAGCTGTCAAAATCATCTCTCATGGGTGGAAAGGTTTAAAATTTGTAAAATTATAAATTACCCCTAGGAGGTGTTATGTCAGATATTTCATTCATGATTGCTGCAAATTACGTACTTTTTTGGACTCAAAAAGTCCGCACCTTACGCCGATATGGTTGATTACAAAATCCTTGCGACCAAAAAAAAATACCAGTCCCCCCCCTACTACAAGAAATTCGTAACCTACCTTGCTTTGTAGCGGTGCTATGGCGTTCTTCACACCTTCGACAGGGATCGGCTATTTGATAGAAGCTGAAGTTTTGGTGTCCACGTCTTCCATAGTCTAGGGGAAAGCGCGCACTGGTACAATATGTTCCACAAGATTTGTCTTTTTTTTTTTACAAACTTAACACTAAAGAAGCTGATCACACTTCTCTTAAGGTTTTTGTGTTTTATGAGACACTTTTTCACACTAATGCACAGATCAGTGTTCCGTTGGTTTTCCTGGGTCGTGTCCCTCTCAGGAGGGGCAAAAGTAAAACTGAAGACGCCCCAGACCCAAAAGCCGTCACTGCACCTTGCACAAAGGGGAAAAACTGACATAGTACTTTTGCTTCCCTTTCCACTTCCTCGATGAAGCAAAGCAGAATGTTTGATTTTTGCTGCTTAACTAGACAAAAATGTCCACTATCTTACTGTGGTAAATAAATGGGATCA
>NC_069408.1:33863686-33866186 GCF_026875155.1 Cherax quadricarinatus
TTAAAAGTAATCCTGAATAGTGGTGAAGTGGCTACGTGTAGCCTTACTGGTCCTCGTGTAGTAGATATGCTTGAAACCCCTCTCTCTCTCTGTCCCACCTCGCCATTAATATGACAGGAATAACAGTGGTGATTATTGTCTTTAACTGTTGGCAATCGCATGTACAGTCTCGGTATGGCAGTCACACGGTTCACTGACGTAGGGTATACGACACTCAACCGTATACTTGTTTCCCGTGTATGCCATCGGGAATGCCGTGTGCACTCGGGCAGCATGTGCATCGTTCACACCGTCCACTAGTGCTGTTCCTTTGCCCTATATAGTGTTATTGGGTGTAACACGACGCTACATGTACTGGCAAGTGCGTTCGTGTTTACACTAATTGACACTATTTACGATTTTGGCAAGTTTGTATCTGCTGCAATGTAATTTATACCCTCTATTCTCTCTTTCTCTCTCTCTCTCTCTCCCCCCTCTCTCTCTCTCTCTCTCCTCCCCTCTCTCTCTCTCTCTCCTCTCTCTCTTCTCTCTCTCTCTCTCTCTTTCCCTCTCTCTCTCTCTCCCCTCTCTCTCCCCTTCCTCTCTCTCTCTCTCTCTCTCTCTCTCTCTCTCTCTCTCTCTTTTCTCTCCCCTCTCTCTCTCTAGAACAATTAAATAAAAGTTTACTGAAAGCTCTGGTCTGAAGAACTCATCTACTAAGGCGAAGGACTCGACAATTGGTAGGTGCTGCAAGAGCTGTACGTGTGCTAGTTCTACAGGAAGTGCACTTGTTCGCTTGCAAGAGTTGCAGATGGTAGTTTCTAAGCTCTGGCCAGCACTCGGCTGGAATATCAATGTCCAGTGTAAACTGTGGTCACATTTATTTAGAATTTGCATTCATTGCACTTACGCAATTTAATGCCGTTTATTATTTATTGAGGTTACTAAATTTGCTTTGGTTTATGAATATATATATATATATATATATAATATAAATATATATAAAATATATTATATATATATATATATAATATATATAATAAATATAATATATATATATTATTATATATATATATTATATATATATAAAAATATTATATATATATATATATATATATATATATATTTACAAGGCGTTCAACAACACCCAAGCGAGGAATCAGCGAATCACAAATTCGTAAAAAAATTCCATTATTTACGACCTTTCGCAGTCGTAAAATTCGCTCTCCCTATTTTTTCTTCTCTCTCTTTTCTTTTATTTTCCTATGCAGTAATGGAGGGAGAGCATAAACAAGGAAATAAAGTAAGTTAGAGTGCGTTAGTGGTCTGGTCTTCTCCACACGTCCTCGTTAGTGGTCTGGTCTCCACACGTCCTCGTTAGTAGTCTGGTCTTCTCCACACGTCCTCGTTAGTGGTCTGGTCTTCTCCACACGTCCTCGTTACCTAAAGTTCCTCTTCTTTGTGATTTGTGAGTTTTGTTTGTGGTTCGAAATTTTTTGGCCTGGCTTCATTTAGATACCGGAGATTGTTTTTGTCCTCTCTCACTAACTCTAACTCTCTCTCCTCTCTCTCTCTCTCTCTCTCTCTCTCTCTCTATCTCTCTCACTCACTCTGCTATTTGGCAAATACCATCTGTTACCATCGGTCTATGGCTCTTATGTGTATATATACATATGTATATGTGCCTGTGTGTGTGTACTCACCTAATTGTGGTGCAGTGGACGAGACTCAGCTCCTGGCCCCGCCTCTTCACTGATCGCTACTAGGTCCTCTCTCTCTCTACTTCCTGAGCTTTGTCATACCTCGTCTTAAAGCTATGTATGGTTCCTGCCTCCACTACGTCACTCGCTAGGCTATTCCAGTTCCTGAAGACTCTATGACTGAAGAAATACTTCCTAATATCCCTATGACTCATCTGTGTGTGTGTGTGTGTCTGTGTGTGTGTGTGTGTGTGTTTGGATTCCGTTCCCACATCTGAGGGACAATGTGCTATCCGTCTGTAAAGTTATCAGACGGAATACGTGTTTACATAATATACATATACACTGGCTGAAAACACGATGTATACTTCCCATTTTGCCTCCCATGTATACTTCCAATTTTCCCCTGTACCTCGACACACGAGTGTGCCGAGGTACAGGCAACAGCAGTAATTTTCTCATAATTATTATCCGTCTGTTATTCTTGCTAGAATTTACAGCATATATTACCGTGAGTGTGAAAGTATGTTGTACTCATCTCCCCAGACTCTCTCAAGAGTACGTGGTTAGATGCATCCACATGTGCATTAAAAGAGAACACTTGTAATTCTACACCACACACACACACACATATATATTAATATATATTATATATATATATATATATATATATTATATATATATATATATATATATATATATATATATATATATATATATATATATATATATATGGAGGAATCACCTCGAGAACTGTCCTGGGGACCCTCATCCTCAGAGAAAAGAATAACTTGCTTCAAGGAAAACTCAAGGTTCTCCCT
>NC_069408.1:33871186-33876186 GCF_026875155.1 Cherax quadricarinatus
ACTATACTTGCTCTCCGCCAATCCCTAGGTACCTTCCCCTCTTTCATACATTTATTAAGCAAAAATACCAACCACTCCAACACTATATTCCCCCCTGCTTTTAACATTTCTGTCATGATCCCATCAGTTCCAGCTGCTTTGCCCCCTTTCATTCTATGCAATGCCTCACCCAACGACCCCCACACTCACATCCTGTTCTTCCTCACTCCTAAAAGGTGATATACCTCCCTGGCCAGTGCATGAAATTACCGCTTCCCTTTCTTCGTCGATGTTTAAAAGTTCCTCAAAATATTCTCGCCTTCTACCCAAAACCTCCATCTCCCCATCTACTAACTCCCCTACTCTGTTTTTAACTGACAAATCCATTCGTTCTCTAGGCTTTCTTAACTTGTTTAAATCACTTCAAATTTTTTTTCTTATTTTCATTAAAATTTCTTGACAGTGCCTCTCCCACTCTATCATCTGCTCTCCTTTTGCACTCTCTCACCACTCTCTTCACCTTTCTTTTACTCTGCATATACTCTACTCTTCTTATAACACTTCAGCCTTGTAAAAACCTCTCATAAGCTAACTTTTTCTCTTTTGTCACACCCTTCACTTCATCATTCCACCAATCATTCCTCTTTCCTCCTGCACCCACCCTCCTATAACCACAAACTTCTGTCCCACATTCTAATACTGCATTTTTTAAATTATTCCAACCCTCATCAATCCCCCCCCCACTACTCATACTTTCACCAGCCCACCTTTCTGCCAATAGTTGCTTATATCTCACCCGAATTTCCTCCTCCCTTAGTTTATACACTTTTACCTCCCTTTTGCTTGTTGTTGCCATTTTCCTCTTTTCCCATCTACCTCTTACTCTAACTGTAGCTGCAACTAAATAATGATCCGATATATCAGCTGCCCTCTGTAAACGTGTACATCCTGGAGCCTACCCATTAACCTTTTATCCACCAATACATAATTTAATAAACTACTTTCATTACGTGCTACATCATACCTCGTATATTTATTTATCCTCTTTTTCATAAAATATGTATTACTTATTACCAAATCTCTTTCTACACATAGCTCAATTAAAGGCTCCCCATTTACATTTACCCCTGGCACCCCAAATTTACCTACTACTCCCTCCATAACATTTTTACCCACTTTAGCATTGAAATTCCCAACCATCATTACTCTCACACTTGGTTCAAAACTCCCCACGCATTCACTCAACATTTCCCAAAATCTCTCTCTCTCTCTACACTTCTCTCTTCTCCAGGTGCATATACTCTTACTATAATCCACTTTTCACATCCAACCTTTATTTTACTCCACATAATCCTTGAATTAATACATTTATAGTCCCTCTTTTCCTGCCATAACTTATCCTTCAACATTATTGCTACTCTTTCTTTAGCTCTAACTCTATTTGAAACCCCTGACCTAATCCCATTTATTTCTCTCCACTGAAACTCTCCCACCCCCTTCAGCTTCGTTTCACAAAGCCAGGACATCCAGCTTCTTCTCATTCATAACATCCACAATCATCTCTTTCTTATCATTTGCACAACATCCACGCACATTCAGACATCTCACTTGGACAGTTTTCTTCTCATTATTCTTTTTAGTAATTATTACAGGAAAAGGGGTTACTAGCCCATTGTTCCCGGCATTTTAGTTGACTTTTACAACACGCATGGCTTACGGAGGAAAGATTCTTATTCCACTTCCCCATGGATATAAAAGGAAAAGTAATAAGACCAAGAACTATTAAGATAAAATCAAAGGAAACTCAGATGAGTGTGTATAAATAAACGTGTACATGTATGTGTAGTGTGACCTAAGTGTAAGTAGAAGTAGCAAGACGTACCTGTAATCTTGCATATTTATGAGACAGACAAAAGACACCAGCAATCCTACCATCATGTAAAACAATTACAGGCTTCGTTTTACACTCACTTGGCAGGACGGTAGTACCTCCCTGGGTGGTTGCTGTCTACCAGCCTACTACATATATATATATATATATATATATATATATATATATATAATATATATATATATATATATATATATATAATATATATATATATATATAATATATATATATATAATATATATATTGCTTTCCGTAATGATTGTACCTTCTCTAGGTTTCCTGTTTGACGAAGGGGGGCTTCCTTCACCAGTCAGTAATTGCACCCTTGAGCTTCCTCTAAGCGGGATATAGGCTTCCTCCTCCAGTCAATGCCCTCTAGGCTCTCCGAAGCTCCTGGAGCCTCGTAAACCACTTGACGGAGAATACAATCAGGTCATAAAGAAAGTTGCTGATATGAGTTTCCTTGGGTACGATGCAGGACACACTGGTGTGGGTACAGTTAGGGAACACTGGCGCGGGTACAGTCAGGGAACACTGGTGTGGGTACAGTTAGGGAACACTGGCGCGGGTACAGTCAGGGAGCACTGGTGTGGATACAGTCAGGGAACACTGGTGTGGGTACAGTCTGGGAACACTAGTGTGGGTAAAAGTCAGGAGCACTGGTGTGGGTACAGTCAGGGAACACTGGTGTGGGTACAGTCAGGGAACACTGGCGCGGGTACAGTCAGGGAGCACTGGTGTGGGTACAGTCAGGGAACACTGGTGTGGGTACAGTCAGGGAACACTGGTGTGGGTACAGTCAGGGAGCACTGGTGTGGTACAGTCAGAGAACACTGGTGTGGGTACAGTCAGGGAACACTGGCGCAGGTACAGTCAGGGAACACTGGTGTGGGTACAGTCAGGGAACACTGGTGTGGGTACAGTCAGGGAACACTGGTGTGGGTACAGTCAGGGAGCACTAGTGTGGGTACAGTCAGAGAACACTGGTGTGGGTACAGTCAGGGAACACTGGTGTGGGTACAGTCAGGGAGCACTAGTGTGGGTACAGTCAGAGAACACTGGTGTGGGTACAGTCAGGGAACACTGGCGCAGGTACAGTCAGGGAACACTGGTGTGGGTACAGTCAGGGAACACTGGTGTGGGTACAGTCAGGGAACACTGGTGTGGGTACAGTCAGGGAGCACTGGTGTGGTACAGTCAGAGAACACTGGTGTGGGTACAGTCAGGGAACACTGGTGTGGGTACAGTCAGGGAACACTGGTGTGGGTACAGTCAAGGAACACTGGTGTGGGTACAGTCAGGGAGCACTAGTGTGGGTACAGTCAGAGAACACTGGTGTGGGTACAGTCAGAGAACACTGGTGTGGGTACAGTCAGGGAACACTGGTGTGGGTACAGTCAGGGAACACTGGCGGGTACAGTCAGGGAACACTGGTGTGGGTACAGTCAGGGAACACTGGTGTGGGTACAGTCAGGGAACACTGGTGTGGGTACAGTCAGGGAACACTGGTGTGGGTACAGTCAGGGAACACTGGTGTGGGTACAGTCAGGGAACACTGGTGTGGGTACAGTCAGGGAACACTGGTGTGAGTACAGTCAAGGAACACTGGTGTGGGTACAGTCAGGGAACACTGGTGTGGGTACAGTCAGAGAACACTGGTGTGACTACAGTCAGGGAACACTGGTGTGAGTACAGTCAAGGAACAATGGTGTGGGTACAGTCAGGGAACACTGGAGTGGGTACAGTCAGGGAACACTGGTGTGGGTACAGTCAGAGAACACTGGTGTGAGTACAGTCAGAGAACACTGGTGTGGGTACAGTCAGGGAACACTGGTGTGAGTACAGTCAAGGAACACTGGTGTGGGTACAGTCAGGGAACACTGGTGTGGGTACAGTCAGAGAACACTGGTGTGAGTACAGTCAGGGAACACTGGTGTGAGTACAGTCAGGGAACACTGGTGTGGGTACAGTCAGGGAACACTGGTGTGGGTACAGTCAGAAAACACTGGTGTGAGTACAGTCAGGGAACACTGGTGTGGGTACAGTCAGAAAACACTGGTGTGAGTACAGTCAGGGAACACTGGTGTGGGTACAGTCAGGGAACACTGGAGTGGGTGCAGTCAGGGAACACTGGTGTGGGTACAGTCAGGGAACACTGGTGTGGGTGCAGTCAGGGAACACTGGTGTGAGTACAGTCAAGGAACACTGGTGTGAGTACAGTCAGGGAACACTGGTGTGGGTACAGTCAGGGAACACTGGTGTGAGTACAGTCAAGGAACACTGGTGTGGGTACAGTCAGGGAGCACTGGTGTGAGTACAATCAAGGAACAATGGTGTGGGTTCACTTGGTGTTCATTGAGGAACACTAGTGAGTGGGTATTGATTCCAAAACCAAGAGAACAGCTCCTACAGCAACACCTACAACAACTACTACAGCAACACCTACAACAACAACTACAGCAACACCTACAACAACAACTACAGCAACACCTACAACAACAACTACAGCAACACCTACAACAACAACTACAGCAACACCTACAACAACAACTACAGCAACACCTACAACAACAACTACAGCAACAGCTACAGGAACAACAGCTACCAAAAAACAATAAAAGTGGCGCAGATAACAAGAGCCGTTTCTACATAAACAGGAAGACGAGCAGCGTCAGCTGAGAAGCTGTACATCACCCACGATTCTGACAAACCTTCCTCGCCTCTAGTACTTAAGATGGTCAAAGCAGCTCCTCCTAGTAAATGCCACTAAATCTGATGCTAGCTGATCACCAACCATCCCAGACTTCAAAATGATGCTGCGTGTCTGCTCCTCTGTGAGCCTGTCTGCTCCTCTGTGAGCCTGTCTGCTCCTCTGTGAGCCTGTCTGCTCATCTGTCTTGCTGTGAAAATCTCTGCGGATAATTTGCACATTTACATGACGTTCGGTGCGGGATGTTTTGGTCAGCAAGAGGGAATGTGAGATTACATTCTGGAATTTATGCATTTAAAATTGAATGTTGGTGGGGAGGGGGAAGTATATGGTGAGAGAGGGAGGAAAATGGGATAGAAGGGGGGTCCCAGATACGCAACATGGGATAGAGGGTCCCAGATACGCAACATGGGATAGGTG
>NC_069408.1:33878686-33881341 GCF_026875155.1 Cherax quadricarinatus
TCCCAAGACACGGTGACCCTGCTAGTTCGCAATATGAAAGTCACAGCGACCTCTAAGCGTCTTACTTACAAATCAAAGAGAGACAGGGAAAGTTTGTGTAGCAATATTGCAGAAGGGGAAACTCTTGCAATATTACCATGCACACTCAAAATATGTTGCACACACAAAAAAAATATATAATCAGCCCGTGTCGCTGAAAAACTAAATTTAAAATAAGGAGGCCTGGTTCTGGGGGCCCCGTTTTGAAGGGGGCGTCGACCCCCCCCCTTCGAAAAATGCTTTCCGAGAAAAAAAAAGGTAATTTGAATTGTCCTTTGAGTCTTGAGCGATAAAAGGAAAAAAAAATGTTCAATTGGTGGGAGTTTTTACTCTCTTTGTTCAATATATAAATTTTTGAACCCGGACATCAGCAGAATTGTTTGTTTTTATACAGTTTTTTTCCCCGTGTTTGTTTTGTGTTAGTTTGTGTGGATGGTTTTAGGGTGGGGGGGAAGGTTGGTGGTGGTGGGGGGGGGGGAGGTCGTTGTAGCTTATGTATGGTGCGTCAGTGTACGGTCTCACCTTTTCCACCGCTGAATTTACAGCCCAGGAGCTGCTACCCTACATCAGCTTGCTTCAAAGCCCAACTTTATGTAAGGTATAATACCCCCCCCCCCCTTTCCTCTTCTTCCACCTCCCCAACCCCCCAATACTTCCGACCACCCCCACCCAGGATGCCACCCACAACAGTCGACTCCCTCCCCCACTCCACCAGGTAAGGGTTGATATCTTCGTAAAAAGTGCGTAAGTAAATTACAACGAAAATAAAATGGTAATACAGTAATAGAATTTATCAACAATATGTAAACATATATATATTATATATATATATATATATATATATATATATATATATATATAAATTATATATATATATATTATATATATATATATATATATATATATATATATATATATTATATATATATATATATATATATATATATATATATGACAGGGTGGATAGGGGGGCAATGTGGCAGATGTTGCAAGTGTATGGTGTAGGAGGTAGGTTACTGAAAGCAGTGAAGAGTTTTTACGAGGATAGTGAGGCTCAAGTTAGAGTATGTAGGAAAGAGGGAAATTATTTCCAGTAAAAGTAGGCCTTAGACAAGGATGTGTGATGTCACCGTGGTTGTTTAATATATTTATAGATGGGGTTGTAAGAGAAGTAAATGCGAGGGTCTTGGCAAGAGGCGTGGAGTTAAAAGATAAAGAATCACACACAAAGTGGGAGTTGTCACAGCTGCTCTTTGCTGATGACACTGTGCTCTTGGGAGATTCTGAAGAGAAGTTGCAGAGATTGGTGGATGAATTTGGTAGGGTGTGCAAAAGAAGAAAATTAAAAGTGAATACAGGAAAGAGTAAGGTTATGAGGATAACAAAAATATTAGGTGATGAAAAATTGGATATCAGATTGGAGGGAGAGAGTATGGAGGAGGTGAATGTATTCAGATATTTGGGAGATGGACGTGTCAGCGGACGGGTCTATGAAAGATGAGGTGAATCATAGAATTGATGAGGGGAAAAGGGTGAGTGCTGCACTTAGGAGTCTGTGGAGACAAAGAACTTTGTCCTTGGAGGCAAAGAGGGGAATGTATGAGAGTATAGTTTTACCAACGCTCTTATATGGGTGTGAAGCATGGGTGATGAATGTTGCAGCGAGGAGAAGGCTGGAGGCAGTGGAGATGCCATGTCTGAGGGCAATGTGTGGTGTGAATATAATGCAGAGGAATTCGTAGTTTGGAAGTTAGGAGGAGGTGTGGGATTACCAAAACTGTTGTCCAGAGGGCTGAGGAAGGGTTGTTGAGGTGGTTCGGACATGTAGAGAGAATGGAGCGAAACAGAATGACTTCAAGAGTGTATCAGTCTGTAGTGGAAGGAAGGCGGGGTAGGGGTTCGGCTTAGGAAAGGTTGGAAGGAGGGGGTAAAGGAGGTTTTGTGTGCGAGGGGCTTGGACTTCAGCAGGCATGCGTGAGCGTGTTTGATAGGAGTGAATGGAGACAAATGGTTTTTAATACTTGACGTGCTGTTGGAGTGTGAGCAAAGTACATTTATGAAGGGGTTCAGGGAAACCGGCAGGCCGGACTTGAGTCTGGAGATGGGAAGTACAGTGCCTGCACTCTGAAGGAAGGGTGTTAATGTTGCAGTTTAAAAACTGTAGTGTAAAGCACCCTTCTGGCAAGACAGTGATGAAGTGAATTGATGGTGAAAGTTTTTCTTTTTCGGGCCACCCTGCCTTGGTGGGAATCGGCCAGTGTGATAATAAAAAATAAATTTTTATTTATATATATATATATATATATATATATATATATATATATATATATATATATAGATATATATATATTTATATTATATTATATATATATATATATATATATATATATATATATTATATATATATATATATATATATATATATATATATATATTATTAGTCTGACAAGGCTTGTAGTTTCACGTTCCAAATACTATCTTCCGAGAGAGCCAACACCGTAATATCCGGTCTGGTGCCAGAATTCACACTGGGAGAGTCTTCCCTCAGTGGAGGTTCCTGACACACTTGAGGGGGTTCTTGATCCCGGGGATTGTGATTGTCTCGCAATTTCCTTG
>NC_069408.1:33881841-33901819 GCF_026875155.1 Cherax quadricarinatus
ACATATTTTGGCAGGGCACATGATTTTTGCACTGGCTTAATTTTACCAAAGGCCCAAATTTGTCAAAAAAAATGATGTGCCGTAGTCAAAGGCGGGGTCAACTTTTTACCCCCAAAGCAAAAAAAATCATGGTGCACACACACACACACAAACCACAACACACACACACACAACACCAAAACACAACACACGCACACAACACACACACACACACACCAAAACACACAATCTCTGGTAAGACAAGCAATTAATCCGAGACTTATTAAGGGCCAATCCGTCATAGTTTGGGAGTGGGGGGAGCACCCTGAAGGGCGTCTGTGGTTCCAGGCAGCACCACGCTGCTGTTCTGTCCTCCTAGATGCAATTTGTCATGCTGTAATTAATTCAACCACTTCCAATAAACAATACGAAGGGAGGTGATCGAGAACTGAACGCTCGGTGGTGGTCTTAGGACGCAGTTGTCACTGTGTGCTGACCAGTCGGGGATTCCAAAAGAAAACTCGTGTTCATGTTTGTAGCCCCCACAACCCCTCCAGTAACCCGTGTGACTGTATTTTGTAGCCACCACAACTCCTCCAGCAACCCGTGGGCTGAAATTGTAGCCACCACACCCCCTCCAGTAACCCGTGTGACTGTAGTTGTACCCACCACACCCCCTCCAGTAACCCGTGTGACTGAAATTTTGTAGCCACCACACCCCCTCCAGTAACCCGTGTGACTGAAATTGTAGCCACCACAACTCCTCCAGCAACCCTGGGCTTAAGTTGTAGCCACCACACCCCCTCCAGTAACCCGTGTGACTGAAAGTTGTAGCCACCAAAACCCCCTCCAGTAACCCGTGTGACTGTAGTTGTAGCCACCAAAAGCCCCCTCCAGTAACCCGTAGGGACTGTAAGTTGTAGCCACCCCACCCCCTCCAGTAACCCGGGTGACTGTATTTTGTAGCCACCACAACTCCTCCAGCAACCCGGTGGCTGTAGTTTGTACCACCACACCCCCTCCAGTAACCCGTGTGACTGTAGTTGTAGCGACCACACCCCCCCAGAAACCCCCGTATGACTGTAGTTGTACCCACCCCCACCCCCTCCAGTAACCCGTGTGACTGTAGTTGTAGCCACCACAACTCCTCCAGCAACCCGTGTGACTGTATTTGTAGCCACCACAAAAACCCCCTCCAGTAACCCGTATGACTGTATTTTTTAGCCACCACAACACCCCCCTCCAGTAACCCGTGTGACTGTAGTTGTAGCCACCACAACTCCTCCAGAAACCCGTGTGACTGTAGTTGTAGCCACCACAACCCCCTCCAGTAAACCCGTGTGACTGTAGTTGAAAGCCACCCAAAACCCCTCCAGTAACCCTTGTGACTGTAGTTGTAGCCACCACAACTCCTCCAGTAACCCGTGAGACTGTAGTTGTAGCCACACACAACCCCCTCCAGAAAACCCGTGGACTGTGGCTCATGGTGAGAGCCACGGGTTGGCAGTCTTAGAAAGCTATGAAGCGGTTGGAATTGCATTCGTTTATTGTGATTTTCTCGGGATATAGTGAACGCGGATAAGGTGTTCAGAGATGTGTTGTTAGGTAAGACACATATGCAACATTTAGGTATCTTTATTTCGAAACGTTTCGCCTACACAGTGGCTTTTCATCAGTACAGAAAAGTGATAAAGCAAGAACTTGAAGACATGAATCAGTCCATCCCCTTAAAGTTTTGAGGTGGTCATCCCTCAGTCTGGAAAAGTATTTTCCAAAGTTTGAAACAATATAGTTGAAGGACGGGATGGACCTTTATATAGCGCCAGGAGTGAGACGTAGGTCACTATAAACGCAGATTTTGGGGAGGTCAGTCCCTCTCAAATACAGCCTTTCTCACAAGTAGATTGTCAAGTTATTCCCCGGTCTGACCAAGATACCCTTGTGTTGCAGTGTTTGAAAAAATTGAACATTAAAATTGGGATAAAAAACCGACAGTTTTAGGTAAACTCATAGCAACAGTTAGGTTCTTTATTTCGAACGTTTTTCCCCACCAGTAGGCTTCTTTAGTCAGTACAGAAAAAATTGATAAAGCAGAAGAACTTGAAGACGATGAATCAGCCACACCCTTAAAGTTTTTAGGTTCATCCCCAGTCTGGAGAAGAGCATTTTTCCAAAGTTTGAAACAATATAACCTTTTAATTTCAAGGTGTTCAGAAAAACTGACAAATGATCATTGACCACTTGTCAAAACTCGGGTATCTTTATTTTTGGAAACGTTTTTGCCAACAACCGTTCCTCAGTACAGTGGTTTTACCTGTATACTGACACATTTTTTTTTTTTAAAACCTGGGGAATATCTTATTTATCTTGGTTACATATATACACAGAGATGTTTATCATGAGTGTACATAGCTTTGTTCTTGACTCCCGCCTGCGAGTAAATTTCCTTTTTAAATTTTCTGAACTTTGGAAAACGACAATAAACCCATAAAAGTTTCAGCGTCTAAACTTTGCAAACTAAAGAAAATACATGAGTCCGACCCTTTCCACCCCCACAATTAGGCGAGTACAATTAAGTACCACTCACACCACACACACACACACACACAAACACCCACACACACACACACACACCCCACAACCAGTAAGAGGCGGGCCCGGAGCATGACCGACCCCTGCAACCACAAAAGTGAACAAATAGGTGATACGCACAGTGAGTACCAAAAAGTGCTTCTAAACGTTCCCAGAGTAAAAGGGTTTGAGGAACTTCTGTACAGTAAAGGTTCCGTACTTTCTTCAGATCTACGAATTTTTACCTTCCTTGAATGGAAAATGTTAATTTTACAAATATTCCACCCTTTAGAGAGAACAAGTGATTTATAAAGGACATCACGGGCCGCATCCCTTTTTTTTTTGGACGTTCTCATTACCATCCTATCATTTCCTCGCAAAATGCGATAGTGGCACTGTTGTGACCCTTTAAGGTGAGATCCTCAAAAACATTACCAATTTTCAGGTCCTTCGCATTACTTTTCCCCCGCAATATTGAGGGGATTAGATTTTGTAGAAATACTCAGTTCAGCCAGTATTTCCCCCGGTTTTCTATAACGGATTATTTGCAATTTGTTTTCACTGGAAAAATCATAGTTTTTTCCCTTGCCCCTTTTGGGAAACTTTGGGTTTTCCGTGTCCTCAATGGATACCCTTTTTTTAATTCAGATTTTAGTTTCAATATCTGCTGTCAAGGTTTTATGACTGCCTTTCCCCCACATGCTGCTCACACAAACAAGTTTGGGGCACAGGTTTATGACTGCTTCCCGGGGACATGCTGCTCACACAAACAAACTGTCACAGTTTAAGGGGCTGCTTCCCGCACATCTGCTCAAACAAACAACTGTTTACAGGGTTTATGACCGCTTTCCCCCCACATTTCTGCTCACACAAAAAAACTGTCACAGGTTTAGACGCTTCCCGCACATGCTCTCACACAAAAAAAGCTGTCACAGGTTGATGACTGCTTTCCCGCACAACTGCCACACAAAAAAGCTGGGCACAGGTTTTTATGACTGCTTCCCCACATACGCCACACAAAAAAACTGTCACAGGTTGAGAATCTTTCCCCCCCCATACTGCTCACACAAACAACCCGTCACAGGTTTATGGGAATGCTTCCCCACAACTGCTCACACAAACAAACCGTCCCCAGGTTGAAAGAATGCCCTTTCCCGGGGAACCAAATGCTCACAAAAAAACCGTCACAGGGTTTTGAATGCTTTTCCCCCCCATCTCTTCACACAAAAAAAGTTACAGGGTTTTGAATGCTTCCCGCACATAAAAGCTCCCCACAAACCAAAATGTTACAGGTTTGAATTTGAACTGCTCCCCCCGCCAATACCCTTCCCCCCACTAACCCCCCAAAAAAAACCTGTCACAGGTTAAGACTGCTTTTTCCCCCACATACTGCCACCAAAAAACCTTTCACAGGTTGATGAATGCTTTCCCCCCCCATACTGCTCACAAAACAAAAAGTCACACGTTGGTGAATGCTTTTCCCCCACATCGCTCCCCACACAAACAAAAAAGTTACAGGTTTTATGAATCTTCCCGCACAAAGCTCTCACCAAAACAAACAAACGGTTTCAGGTTTAAAAATGCTTTCCCCCACATGCCGCTCACACAAAAAAACGTCCACAGGTTGTGAATGCTTCCCCCACTGCCCGCTCACAAACAACTTTGCCCCCCCTTTCCCCCCTAAAAACGAAAACAAATCTCCCCTCCCCCCACCTCCCACTGAAAAAAAAAAAAAAATATTTCCTTTCCCTTTTTAAATTTGAAAACTGAAAGTTAAGACACATTTTCAAAATACTATCGGTATTTTATACCTTTCTTGCACAATTCGAAATCTACCCACATCCCCCCATTCCTAAAAACTATTCATATCAACATTCAGGAAAAAAAATATTAAATTTCATTCATGTTTACATTTTTCGCATATTTTCTTGACATTAAAATAGAAAAATAAAATTCCACTGAGGTCTTTGAAGGTACCCTTGTTATTATAATTACTCCTATAAAAGAAAAAAATACTGCAGCTGTGGGTAGGTAATTAAAATATTCTAGTACACAGATATTAGGATGCCACAAGTCACAAAGAGACGGGCAGGATCAGAACTTGTTGTTTGACTGCACCTCCAATCAAGCATTCCACCTCTGTTAACAGGTCGATGAATGTGGCTGACGAAGCACAGAGATGCTTCATAAGCAGCCTTTGTTCCAGCATTCACCACTTTATTGCCCGAGGTCCCAACAGTGCCTGAGCACCACCATAACTTTATGATCTTGTGCCACCGTGGAGAGTCTGGACCACAAGGTTGTTTGGTGCATGGTGTGCCAGGCAGAGTCTAAGTAGACTACAAGCCAACACCTGATATGATCGTCACTCAGGACAAAACCAACGAGAACTGCCTGGTATACAGTACGTTCTTATCAAGTGTGGCATGCAAAAGACTACATAACCATTATTCGGCGCTTGTACACACCCTCATTGAAAGACTATCTCCCCAACCAGCAAACCAGTACTAGGGGTCGAATTATGGGGCCCCATCGTTCGACCAGTACCAAGGTTCACCCAATGAGAAGGTGAGTCTGACAATTGTGGAGGTGTTGTGGTCACCACCCACCTGTCCACCCTTGTCATTTCCGTACTAAAGCTGGTTGAGCACGGTTGTTCATTCTGTCTCCAGGCTGTGTCTTGCCTAAACCATGATGTACACAAACATTTCCAACTGTATATAGTGTACATGTGTAAATAAGCACTATTGCTCTTGAAGGAAAATATATTTCAAGGTCATTCAGTTGTTTGTTCTGCTCCTTGCTTTCCTTTACACCCAGGATAACAGGCCTTGTAGTCCCTGGGTTGTAATATGGGTAGCCTGTCCGGGAGCTGGAGCTGGACTTAGAGCACGAGTTGAGCATAGGGTGAAGTTGAAGCAGGAACATTGTATAGCTTACTGTCTGGCATTGCCTTAGCTTTGCCAACGCTTTACGAAACTTTGCATGTCAGCCTTTGTGAAGGCTTACTCACCCCTGTAACAACTTCAGACAGTATTACCAAGGCTGGCTCCTCCTCAGGAAAATTAATGAATAGAAAAATAAATAATAACAGACAAACAAACACTTTATTATATAGAAAATATAAAATATAAAACACTTAAATATGAAATATTAATCCTACATTAAAGAAAATGAAAAATGAAAAATATAAATGATAACTGAATTCAATGCTAATATAAAACTTGGGTGTCTGGTGTTGGTGACACTGCTTGTTGAAATCGTAGCCGTTGCTGATGATGAAGGGGGGGGGGTCGCAGGTGTTGGTTACAACCCACCGGTTTGTTCTTCACGCTATAGCCGTGAGTATTATATCCCGATGACAGGAAAGCAGGTTCCTTACCACTGCAATGATTAGGGGTTACGTCCTGCAATTTCATACAGGTGCACAGGTAATTAAATCCAAGAAGGAGAAATCTCAGAATGTTAGTCCATCTCCATCAGTTCTACTCGTTGATTGGCAGGTGACCCTCTCTGTCATCCAAGAGTAGTGCTGGGAGCTGTGAGTCTAGTCATTACTGGTTGGACTGGAGCCCCACACGTCACCTTTCGGGGGGGGGAAGAAGGAGGGGAAGGGATAGCAGGAGCTAGACTGACCCTACCTTAACAAGCAGCCGGCAGTCAAACTATCACTTTTAGGGTGGGGGAAAAAAAGGTGGGAATAGCGGGAGCTTGACTTACACTACCTTAACAACTAGCCGGCAATGAAACTATTGTTACTATATACTCCCTCGCTTCTCTTATCTATTGAACTTTTCCCTCACACTCCCCCATACCAAGACTTATAGTCAGGGAGTATAAGAAGAATAGGCGAGGAAAAAGTTCTAACGTATGGAAGTCACGTAAGGCAACAAATCTTCTACTGACTCAAGATATCGTAATGACACGATTGCAAACAAACCATACCCCCGGCCGGGATTGAACCGCGGGTTCAATCCCGGCCGGGGGTATGATGAGCTTCTTGGTTTTGGGGAATTTAAATTCTAATAAAGCTTTGATCTTACTGGGGATAGGCTGCAGAGAGTTATCAGAAAGTATCAGTCCAAGATATCTAATCTTGTTATAACCAAGGAAGCATTTCTTCTGCTTGGCAGTGAGGCCAGGTGAGCGTAACCTACGCAAAACTGATGTTAATGTTTGGATATGTTAGCCCCACGTAGATGTCATTACGTAAATGTTTTCAAAATAAACTGAAACATTTGGCATATTACCCAAGACCTTTCTCATCAGTCTCACGTAGGTAGCACAGGCAGTTACCAAACCGAAGGGCATAGTTCTATATTGCATCAGTCCTTGGTGTGTAGGAAAAGCGGTGTACTGCTTAGAAGAAGGATCTAACATTAATTGATGATATGCCTGCGAAATATCAATCTCTGAAAAGAAGGAAGAGTCATAAAATTTGTGTAGATCGCTATCTATTAAGGGCATAGGCTCAGCATCCCACCGAGTTATAGCATTAAGGCCTCTGAAGTCAATAGCAAGTCTATATGTGTGAGGGAAAAGTAGGTGTAAGTGGGGTTAAGGTTGTTCGGGCAACCAGGAACCATTAGAGAGTTACGTTGCGCGCGCACACACCCCCCCCCTCTCTGGCGGGCTGGGGCAAAACTAGTTCCTGGTGTCCGATTTGTTAAAGTTTCTACTCCTGGTAATATTGACCTTACCTGGTGTGGATGGAAGTTTGGAGAGTCACTTCGCCTCCACTCTTCTCCTAATCAGGTAGGGTGATCTACCAGGAGTATTACTGTTTGTTCTTTTCTAGTGTTTGCTGGTTCCAGTAATGATTTTGGCCTTTATCATTCTTTTCTTTCTTAGATGTTATATTATCATGACTATGGGTAACCAGTTTTATTTTTCTCTTATTTGTCAGCTCTGTTCCTGGCGTGGTCTTCCAGATAGACGCCAGATAAAGGGGCAAGACGTGTGTTAATAATACTTATTAACATTATTCTACAACTACCGGCCCTTACCTATACTACTTGTGCTCCATCCAAGTGGTAGGAGATTCCAGAACATCGGGTTACCATCTGCCCAGGATAACCTACATAAATAACATCAGAGGAACTATCTAGGGCCATACCTACTCCTACCCAACTACCTGAATTGAAGGCCATATTTTTTTTATTATATTTCAATTTTAAGTAAAATTCTCAAAAATCATTTTATCTTGTTTTTCCTTAAATCATTTTTTTATTTATTTATTTTTCCATTAGTTTCTTTTGTTCAGTTGGAAGGCGTTCCACTGACAATATGAATCATCCTCCTTCTTAACCATGACTACTGGTGAACAATATGAAGACACTGAAGGTTCAATGATCTTTAGTTTTAATAATTTGTCTACCTCTCAGTTAAATGCATCCCTAAGGTGAACTGGAACTGGGTATAATTTTCGTTTGATAGGATTGTCCGTCACTAAGTCAATCTTATGGACCACCGTGGGGTACCACCGGAATATCATAAGACGTCTGAAAAGTATTCCACATTGAAGTAGTTATGTCTCATTGTGGTCCAACCAAAGATCATAATATTTAAAGTTGGTTGCGTCCCGAGGGTCAAGAGTCACCAAGTCATGTTAGTTTCTTCATCAAGGTCTAAGTTTACAGGTGTTCAATTACGCACACCTTTCATTTTTCAGTTGTCGTATCAAGTTCGTGTGGAAAAACTAAGTCAAAATTTTAAGGCCCGTTAATGGGAATTTCTTTCGGAAAATTTTTTCTTAAGGAGTTAAATATGAAAAAGTTTGGGTTTTCCCCCTTTGACTTCAAAGGAGGTACCAAAACCTTTCCCACAAATTTTTAACATTTTAAATATGGCCCTTTTCCCCATGCTCCCTAATAATTTATTTGACTTGAAGGAAAAAGGGTACAAAAACTTCTTTCCCCTACTTTAAAATTTTCCCTGTGATTTTGGGGAAATAAAAATGGGTTTTGGGAAACTGGCCCATTGACAAGCTTGGGTTTTTTCGAAACTATGTCAGGGGTTCCCCCTTTGGGTTTGGGAAAAACTGGTAAGGGAAAGAAAACCTGGTTTAAGAAGCAAAATAAAAGGGCCTCGCCCTTTCCCTTAAAGGAAATTTCAAAAGGGAAAACCCCAAGGGCCTCGGCCTTCCCCCCTTTGGCCAAAAAAAGGGTGGAAAAACCCCGTTTTTTTCACGGGAACCCCCCTTTAAAAAATTTAAGAACAGGGTGGGTAACCTCCCATTCCTTGGGGTTGGGAAAAGGGGTTTCCCTTTAAAATTGGACTTTTTGAAATCAAGGGGTAAATTTTCCCAAAAGGGGGGAAGGGTGGGGGTGAAGGGAGGGGGGGAAAATTGGGAAAAGGGGGGGGGGGGTTGGGGAAATTTAAAGGGGTTAAGGGGGTTTTGGGGTAATTTTGGGAAAATTTTTAGGGGGGGGGGATTCGGGAGGGGGGGAAAAATTTTTTTTTAGATTGTTAAGTTTTTGGGGGTTTTGGGGGTATGGGGTTGGGGGGGAAAATGGAAGCATAATAAAATTTTGGTTTTTTTATCTTTGTCCCCCAAAATGAAAGGGGGAAAAAAAGGGCAACATGCCCAATACTCCCTTTTAAAAGGGTCCGTAAAGACGGGATTTGACCAAAAAGGTTTTTTTTACTCGCCTGGTATTTTGGGAGGAGGAAAAGTTGGCAAATTTTTAACACGATCTACAATAGGAAGTGCCCATCGGGGACTTTTTTGGCCAAAAATATTTTTCCCTAATTTTTTTTAAAAGGTTTTAACGATGCGAGAAATGTCCGGCCACGGGCCCGGGTCATGACCTTTTTAAAAAACGTCCTTTTCGAAATTGATTTGGGAACAACAAAGATGGAAAGTTCTGCTCATCTAAATTTAATTTGAATCTGACTTGTCCAAATACCTTTTTATAACTAAAATTTATATAAAAATTTTTTTCCCTTTGGATAATTTGATTTTTTTTGGGGCGGCATTATGGCAATTCGAAGAGAAGGGCAATTACTTTTGTAAATTGAAAAAAGGGGGCCCTTTTCGATATATCTAAAGGTTTAAAAGTCGGGGAAAATCAAAGGAGGGGATAGTGGGAAAGAACCGGGCTTTGGTCTGAGCCCTAGTAAAGACGTTTAGGGGTTTTCCGGGGAGGTGATACCTTCACTTTCATCTAAAAAGTAAACCGGTGATCCACTACCTCTTTTTCCCGAAGAAAAGCATCAGGGGGTTTTTAATCCCAATGAATCTAAACGAGACATTGTCTAAACTAAAACTTTCGAGGGACTTCTCTGACTCTACAAAAAGAGGACTGAAAACCCTATGCCCCACTTGGGTGATAAAAAGGTCAACCTCAAAAGGAAAAATGGCCCCTTTTTCCCATTACCTATTAGTACAAACAAGAAAAAAAATTGGGGGGGCTAGAGGGCTTCAGACCAACCTGTGAACCATTTAGACCAAATTTTAACAACGGATGGTGGGAAAAGTGCCCCAAAAACCGGCCCAAGTAGTCTGAAGTAAGCAAGGGAAAATGAGTTTCTTTAAGGTTAGGGAACCTTATCAAAATGACTAACATGTGCATCCATTGTCAGAAAAGGGGGGTAGATACTTTAAGTCCCTTTAAACTTTTTCCTGAACAAAAGGGGTTTTTGGGGTCATTAAAGTTTTTTTAAAACACTTCCAATTTTTGGGGGCCCTTCTTAAAAGGGACAATCTGGACGTTTTGCCCCTTTTAAAAACCACACAAATGACAAACGGGAAATAAAAAAAGGGTAAACTTTTATTTTCCGCTAGAGGTTTTGGGATTTCTTAAGGTCTGTGAACCCTTGTTCTTAGGGTTCGACCCCCTTTAGGTCTTTATAGGGAATTGTGAGCCTCAGCAACATTTCAGCAGCCTCAGCAATTTCCTCAGCTTTAATCGGGTTAGGGCCCTCTGATAAGGGTTTTCGTACTGGGGGGGAAGAGCTGTCGGGAAACCTGGTCACAACCCATGAATTTCCCAAAGAGTTTCATAACTGGGGGCCCCAAATTTCCCTGAGCTATTTTTTTTAAATTTTTTTTTTCAAAACGGGGCCGATTCCCCCCAAAGGGCCCGGGGGGCCCGAAAAAAAAAAATTTTTAAAACCATTTTTCACTCCCATCACTGGTTTTTGGCCAGAAGGGGGCTTTACACAAACGGGTTTTTTAAACTGCAACTTTAACCCCCCTCCTTCAGAGTGCAGGCACTGTACTTCCCATCTCCAGGACTCAAGCCCGGGCCCTCCCGGGTTTTCCCCTGAACCCTTCATAAATGTTCCCTTTGCCACACCCCCAACAGCACGTCATGAAAATAAAAACCATTTGTCTCCTTTCCCACTCCTATCAAAACAGGGCTCCGCATCCTGCTGGAAGTCCAAGCCCCTGGGCAAAAAAAAAACCCCCTTTTAAAACCCCCTCCCTAAAAACCTTCCTAGGCCACCCCTACCCCCCCCTTTCCCTTTCCCCACACAGACTGATCCCACTCTTGAAGTTATTCTTTTTTGGGGGGGGGCCCCTTTTCTCCCAAAAGCCCAAACCCCCCCCTCAACAACCCCTCCTCACCCCTGGACAACGGGTTTTTGGAAACCCCGCACCCCCCTCCAAACTTCCAAACTACAAAATTCTCTGCATTAAATTCAAAACCAAAAAATTGGGCCCCAAAAAGACAGGGAAAAACCCTCCACTGCCTCCATTTTATTTGCAACTTTCTTTAAAACCCCCCATGCTTCACCCCCCTAAAAGAGCTTTGGGAAAAACTATACCCCAATACATTCCCCCTTTGCCTCCAAGGCAAAGTTTTTTTGCTCCACAACTCCTAAGGCACCACCACCCCTTTTCCCCTCATCAATTCTTTTGTTAAACCCATCTTTAAATAGACCCATCCCTGACACGCCCCACTCCCAAATATCTGAATACATTCACCTCCCCCCATACCCTCTCCCTCCAATCTAAATATTCAACCCTTTCATCACCAAATCTTTTTTTTTATCCTCATAACCTTACTTTTTCCCGGTATTCCCCTTTTAAATTTTCTCTTTTCCCACACCCAAACCAAATTAAATCCACCAATCTCTGCAACTTCTCTTCAGAACTCCCAAGAGCACAGTGCATCAAAAAGAGAAAGCGGGTGAAAACTCCCACTTTGTGGTGATTCTTTATTTTTTAAACCCCACGCCCCTTGTAAAGCCCCTTTCGCATTTACTTTCTTCCAACCCAATCTAAAAATATAAAAACCCAAACCACGGTGCCCTCAACCCCCCTTGCTAAGGCCAATTTTTAAACGGGGAAAAAATTTCCCTCTTTCCTACATCACAACTTGACCCCCCACTTTTTCCCTGGGCTCTCTACCAAAAGCCCGAAAAAAATGAAAGATTTTTCCTGTAACGCAAAAAGTTCGGGCCGGGCCCTGAAAGGGGTGGCATACCTGAAATCTTTTCCTGTAAAAAATTATTTTTTTTTGGGATATGCTTTAAGGTTTGCCTTCTTCAGGGGTTAAAAATGCGACAAATTTTGCATAGATATTAAAGGGCGGGTACCAGAAAATAAAAAATTCCTAAACGGGTAGCCCGGGTTGTCACAGGCCATTCACAAAAGGGAAGCGGTTTTTTCAAACCTGATAATGTATAAAATTATGTTTTCCCCCATCTGTAAAGGGGAGGTAAATTGGGGTTTTGGGAAAATATGTGCACTGACTGCTCTTGTTTTTTTACCCCTTTCCCCCAATTTGTTGTTGTGAAAAATTAACTTTTTTTTCTCAAAATTAAAAGGCGAGATTTTTCGGCTCGTGTTTTCCTTTTCTCCCCTCTATTAACTCAAGTTTTCCCAGTTTTTTTTCCCTCAACTTCTTTTACCCTTTTTGCCTTCCCCCAAGTTCTTTTTATTTTACCCCTTTTTCCTCACGATTTTAGCCTTTTTCCCTCACGTTCTCTAGCTTTTTCCCTTTCACTTTTCAAGTCATCACGCTCCTTTTTGTTTTCCCTCTTTCTTTTTCCCTAACTGTCTTTTTTTTTGGTTTTCCCTCCCCAATTCTCTTCCCCTCCCTTTTTCCCCCTGCCCTTTAAAGGTTCCTCTCTCCTTTTTCTCTTCTCTTTCGTTTTCCTCTCTCTTTTCCTTTTCCTTCTTTTTCAAATTCCCTTTTCTCTCCCCTTTTTCTTTTTCTTTTTCCCCTTTTCCTGTCCTCTTCCCCCTCCAATTCTCTCTCTTTCAAGTTTTTTCCGGGATTTTTAGCACAAAATAAAAGATTCTTTTTTTTTTCCCTTTTTCCCCAACTTACTTCCGCATTCCCCAAAACGGGTTTATTCCTCCATGCTTAAAAGAAAAACTTAAAAACTATCGGGGGGAAATAAAAAAAACCCAGGGGGTTAAATTTCCCTGCCCGCTCAAACTGAAAATAAACCAGAGGGCCGATCCCTGTTTCCAATTAAAAAATTATGTTTTAAATTTAAAAAACGGGGGGGTTTCTTGGGGGGCCCCGGGGAAGCAAACAGTAAGTAAATGGGGTCACTTGCCATCCAATTTTTCTCCCCAAACAAATCAAGAGGGGTCCAAATACATTCCCCTTTGATAAAATAAAGATTTCAATGAAAAAAAATTGCCCACGGGGGAAAATCCGGGCCCCTAAGTCCTAATCCTCCAAAGTGTTTTCAAGCTCAAAACAAAAATAAAATGGCAGAATTAACAAAAGTTTTCCCTGCCTTGGGCTTGACTTAAAATAAATTGAATATAACAATCAAACCAAAACTTTTAAATACCAGTACTGAGCCTCCATAGAGAATGATTAAATCATGGCTGGTGGTAACCTCCCGGGGGTATGGGGGCGTTTTTAAATTCCAATGGTAGATTCGAGATGGAGTTGAATCTTATTCAGTGAGTTGATTTTCCCGGCAAGGTCGCCACGTGGGAAAGGGTTACTCACCCCCGTAACAACTTTAGTCAGTTTACCAAGGGCTTGGGTCCTCCCCCAGGAAAAATTTGTGAATAGAAAAAAGAAAAAAAAACAACAAACATAAACACTTTATTATATAGAAAATATAAAAATATAAAAAACTTAAAAAATGAAAAATTTTTTTCCCACATTTAAAAAAAATGAAATATGAAAAATATAAAAGATAACTTTAAATTTTACGCTAATATAAAACTTGGTTTCTGGGTTGGTGACGCGCTTTTTAAAAACTAGGGCCCTTTTCCGATGATGGGGGGGGGTTCCCCCAGGGGTTGGGTTTCAACCCACTGGCAGTTCTTCACAGTATAGGGCCTTGGGGTATTCTATTTTCCCCAAAGACAGGGAAACAGGTTTTTTTACCCCTGTTGATGAGGGGGTTTCGTCCCGCAATTTCATACGTTTTCACAGGTAATTAAATCCGAAAAGGGGAAATCTAACTTAGTCCATCTCCCCTCCCGTTTTACTCGTTGATTGGCAGGGGACCCTCTCTGTCATCCAAGAGTAGTGCTGGGGGCGTGAGTCTATCCCCTTACTGTTTTTGGGCCGGAGCCCCCCCAAAGTCCCTTTTTGGGGGGGGGGGGGGAAGGAGGGGGGGGAAAAGCGGGAGCTAGACTGACCTACCTTAAAAAAGCAGCCGGGGAATGAAAAATATTGTTTACAAAATACTCCCTCGCTACTCCTAACTAAATTTAACTTTTTCCCTCACACCCCTGCTTTTTATTGGGCCCCCTGCTTTTGTATGATCATCGACAGCTTGCATTGGTTTTTTTATTGTGCTCGCTTTGCTATGGTCAGTCTTGCTGGGGTGTGAAAAATTTTGGGGGGGGGGAGGGGGCGGCTTTGTTTTTGTGATCAGCCTTGCTAAATGTATGTGCGTATTCTGCAGTCAAAACGTGCATAGCGGGAGGGGTATACAAATAACGTGTTTTCGTTGGGATTGGGGTATTTTGGAGCCAGAGATTCGCAGAGAAAAATTTAAATCTCTACAAAAAAAGGGGGTTGTAAACACCACCTTTCCCAAAGGGTGAAGGGGACCCGTTTTTCCCCCCCTCTTTTTTTTTATATTCTTTTTTTTTTTCTAAATTAAAGGGCCAAGAATTTTTTATTGGGGTTTAAAACCAATGGATGGGGAAACGTCCCACAATAAAGATAACCAGATGTTTCAAAAATGTCTTAACCTTCAAGATCAAAGATAATATTTTTAAGCAACAACGGGCCCCAAGACTATCCCTGTTTGGAAACGCCACTTTTTTTACGATCCCACTCATATTTTAAAACCCCCTTTATGGAAACCCTCCCTGCTTCCTGTCTTTAGCCATGAAAACCCCCCCCCCCCATCCACGAAAACACTTTTCCCCCCCCTGTCATAGCTTTCCACTTTCTTTAACAGTCTCTGGGGCGGAACTCTATCAAAAGCATTACTAAAATCTTTAATAAATAAAACAAATTTTTTTTCGTGGTCAAACCCGCCCCACAAGCTTTACTGAAGAAAGTTAATGAATTAGTTAGCAAGACCCCCCCTCTTGTGAACCATGCGAGTATCATTAATCAAGCTATGCTTAACGAGATGGCTTCTTATAACTCAGCTATAATTAATCTAGTAATTTTTTTCCTACAATTGAGGCAGGTTTATTGGGCGGTAAATTTTACCGGGAACGACTTGTCCCCTTTTTTAAAAATAGGAATTAAAATTTTGCCATCTTCCCCCATATCAACACTACACCTGTTTTTAAGAGATAAATTAAAAAAAATTTTGTTAATGGGTTTACAGATTCCAAATTTTGGGATTCCTTAAAACCCTTTAAAAAACCTCATCAGGACCCCGCGACCCTTTTTTTGGGTTCAGTCCGGGCCTACTGCTTTACAACCATTTCACTAGTGAATTGGTGTTAAAATTTAATTTTTTCTTCTAAAGCCCGCTTTCAAAAATTAAACGGAATATTTTTTTAGTGTCTTCCCGTGTAAAAAAACCCAGAGAAAATAAATTTTTTAAAAACGAGCACATTTTAAAAATTTTGGGGGGGCCGTAAATTGGCCCCAAAAATTTTGGGGGGGGCCTATCTTATTTTTTAAAAAATTTTTTTCATAGACCTGGAAAAAACTTTTTGGGTTTTGTTTTTAGAAACCCTACAACTTTAATTTTATAGTCCCCTTTTAGCTTTCCCTTTTCCCCCCTTTTTAATTCCCCCTTAATGTCAAATACTCATTCAAAGGGGACCCTCACCCAAATTCTTATGGCCCTAGTAGATATTTCAGCCCCAATATTCCCTCCATTTTGGGGTCATTTCTATTTTTTATCTAATTTCTTTATACGGGATTAAAAAGTTCGGGGCAGCATGTATAGTGTTCAAAAAAAACTGTCCCTATTGATAGCTCTTTTTCGTTACCCCTATTCCCAAAAGATGATAAGTGTTTTTCTAAGCCCCTTGTAATCTGCTAACGAAAATTTTGGAAATGTTTTCTGAGTTTTTCCCAAATACATACTTTCCCCCCTATGCCCAAAGGTAAATTTATTTTTGATCCTTGTGCCCAAATTTCCTTTTGGGCTTCTGTTTTTTACACTTTTTACCTAAATCCCCCAAAATTTTTTTTGCCTTAAAACGTACGCCCTTTGGGATTGCTGCTTGGGTTTTTGGTTGCCCGCTCACCAACCCCCAAGTCCTTTTTGCAATCTGTATGGGTAAGTTCTACATTTTAAAAAACTTATAAGTGCTAGGGGTTTTTTTCACTCCCAGAGCTTCAAAAACCTTTCCTTTTTTGTACAAGGGAAATGCATCTGCCCACTTTTCTGACCCCAAAAATAGAGTTTGTCCCCAAATCCTCCTTAAGTTTCCCTCAACCTACGTTTTTAATCAATTTTCCGCCTTCTTCGATCTCACGAATTTTCCATACACAGGAATTTCCCTCATCAAGGGGCACTGAAAATATAATTTTAAAAACCCCAACGGCCTAAAACTGAAACCCTGTGGGACGCCACTTGTTACAGATCCCCACTCGGGTGAAAACCCCCCGGGAAACATACTCCTGCTTCCTATTTGTGACCATGACTCGATCCACAGAGACTTTTTTCCCCCCAATTTCCCCTGACTGTCACTTTTTTTTAAAATTTTCCTGGGGGCAGTACTCTATCAAAAGCCTTAAATAAAATTTTAATAAATAATTTTCGTATTCTTTATCATGATCAACGGCCTCAAAAGATTACTGAAGAATTTTAAAAAATTTAGTTAAAGGGAGGGGAAAAATCCCTTGTGAATCCTGCTGAGTAACATTAAAACAAAAAAATTTCTTTAAACCCCGTGGCCTTTTTCCCATATTATCAGCTCTAATTGACTCTAGTAATTTGCCCCACAATTTAGGTTAGGGTTTTTGGGGGGTAAATTTTACGATAAAGACTTGTCTCCTGCTTTAAAAATAGAAATTTTTTTAAGCCATCTTCCCCCCTATTGGACCCCTACAAAATGTTTTTAAAAAAATATTTAAAAAAAATTAGTCAAAATTCAAAAAAGTTCCATTTTTCACTCTTTAAGAACTCGGGGGACTTGGAAGGGAGGGTTGGTAAGTTTTTTGAGCAGACCTTCTGCAGTGTTCTTCCCTTCCTAGCTCTTATGTGGGATACGGGGAAAAAGTTTCTTGGCAAGTTTGGTTTTGCTATTTATATAAAGAAGGCCATTGTTCTGGTTGAAGTTGTCGGTATAGAGATAATGATGATTTTCCCGGATTCTTCATATTTTAGTGTTTTCTTCTGTGGGGATAAGTCCCTTTAGTTTCTGTATTTTTTTTAAGGAGTTGGTGAATTACGGTGTTTTACACCCGGCATTCCTTTAAACGTCAGAAACCCCAAAACACAAGCAGGGCCCGTCGATACAAGGCACAAATTAAAACCCAAATTCACAAGCCATAAACACCTAATTCAAACTCGGCCCCCGACTTCAATAAAACCCTTTTTACAACCCCCACGGGCCCAAAGGGAAACCAGACATCATTTGGGAAACCGAAACCACCCCTATTTCCCAAAACTACATCTCACCCGGCCCTGTTACAGGCCCCGATCACACCCCAGTCTCAAACACATCTCCAACCCTATCCTCATCCCGGCCACACCTTCCTTCTCCTACAAGAACGCTAACTGGGATGCCTTCAAACAACACATAGATATTACTAACTTCACCTATGACTACAACAACAAACCTATCTCTGACACTGACACTCAACTTGCTCTCATCCAGAACACCATTACACAAGCAGCCAACATCGCAATACCAAAGAAAACCCACACCACTCGTTATTCCTTCAAACCCTCAATCAGAACAAGATGACTAATTATCTGCTACCACAACCGCTTCCTCCACAACACATACAGATTTAATCAAGTCCGATTGATCTCACTTACCTCAGAAACAACATTCTACACAGTCTAGACCAAGACCACAACAATCACTGGTCACAGCTCATACTACAAGCAGACAAACAGCGTATCAAAAACACCAAAGCCTTCAGGAACTTTATCGGGAAAATCAGGGGCCCAACTCCCTCCAACAAATTCAAACACATCACCCACAACAACACACACATCTCAGATCCGCGGGCTGCTACTAACATCTTCAAACACATTTGGAGAACATCTTCCACCCTAAACCCACCCACCCTAACGCTATCCAACACATTCAGAACATAGAACACTGGAACACTACCACACACACACGAAACAACACCAGACAGCCATATCCATCTGGACTCTCTTACCTCCTCCCAAGAACTTGACACTCCTTTCACCAACACAGACATTACAACTCTTCCTTAGAAAACCTTCCTCCCAAGGCCCCTGGTGCCTCGGGCCTAAACCATATTATCCTGAAACACCTTCCTGACCCTATCATTACTGCCTACACAAACTTCATCAATGCCCTCCCTTCCCTCTGGAAATTTCCCTTCCCTCTTTAAAGCTGCTACTGCTATCCTCCTTCCTAAACCAATAAGACCACTCAAACCCTAGAAACTATCGCCCTATCAGCCTCCTCGAAACTTTAGAAAACTCTTTGAAAAAACTCATCAATCATTGCCTTCGCATATACCTGGAACACAATTCTCTACTTTCTGATGGACAGTTTGGCTTCAGAACACACAGATCCACAACACAGGATGCCCTTAACATCATTCCTCAGCTACATCCACATAAACACAAAACAAAGAAACAGACAGCCCTGGTTGCAAAAGACGTTGAAAAAGCTTTTGACACTGTCTGGGACGAAGGGCTCAAGTACAAACTCTGCACAACTTTAGCCTGCCTCTCGCTACTTGTAACTCCTCTGCAACTTCCTAGACGGCCGTAAACCCTGAAAAATCAAATTCCAAGGCTGTTACTCTGACTACTTCCCCACTAAATGCCGGAGTACCCCAGGGATCTGTCCTCTCCCCTACCGTTACATTTTAAAACACTAACTACATTCCAAAACCTGTATACCACAACTCCATCACACTAGCCTAATGCAGACGACATTACACAACTTATCACCATGCCCAAAATAGAAAACACTCACACACAAAAAAGCAAAATGAGGTCGACAGGGTAGCCATCTGGAAGCAAAAATGGAGGATCAAACCAATGCAGCTAAATCCAGCATTACGTATTTTAACGACAGAAAACGTGGATCCTCCATTACCTGTCGAGCTCAAAAACAGCTGACACCCGCACTTACATCAGCATCACACAATCTGTCACTGTCCTTGGCGTTAATTTTGATTACCTTCTTCGCTTACACGGACACATTTTACTCAAGGCATGCAATAGCTAGTAAGACCCTTGCGGGCCTCTACAAGCTGAAACATGCCTCAACGCAAACCAAACTACACCCCTACAAATCCCTAATACGTCCTCTGATAACTTACTCTCCTCTGGCCCTCTTCTCTTGCAGCAAAAACAAACTTACTTAAACTGCAACGTGTCCAGAACAAGGCGCTGCGCTGGGTCTTGATGTCAAGGGAAGACTTCGCCATAAGCGAGTCTCTCCATGCCCAATTAGACATCCCTGCACTGAATCTGTACTGGAAGACGCTCAGTGAGAGACAGACAAAATTGAGACACGACAGACTACTGGACCTCTCTCCTTGTCGAAGACATTCGCAGACCCACAAACCAACTCAACCTTTACTAAATCCTTTCATGATCCTGCTCCTAACCCTGTTTACAAGAACATTGGATTCCCTGACAGGGACCATTCTCTGACCCACGTTCGCCTTAGCTTTTTGGGGTTTAAAACATGGGTCAGTTCTACACTCCTCTCTAGCGCCCAAACGTCGCATGTCCCTTCCTCCCCGCTCGCCCCACCGAAGTCCCAACAGAAGAGCCTTAATTTCTCTTCTCAATATCTGTCCCACGATCCCTTCGCTGCGGGTTAAGCCCTGGCCTATTTCTACGACTAAGAACACTCCTCTCCAGCACTATTTTCGTCTGCCCGTCTTGCCCCGCTCTCCCATTT
>NC_069408.1:33907319-33928234 GCF_026875155.1 Cherax quadricarinatus
GCATACTCCAGTATGGGCCTGACGTAAATGGTATACAGAGTCTTAAACGAATCCTTACTGAGGTATCGGAACGCTATCCGTAGGTTTGCCAGGCGCCCGTATGCTGCAGCAGTTATCTGATTGATGTGCGCCTCAGGAGATATGCTCGGTGTTATACTCACCCCCAGATCTTTTTCCTTGAGTGAGGTTTGCAGTCTTTGGCCATCTAAACTATACTGTGTCTGCGGTCTTCTTTGCCCTTCCCCAATCTTCATGACTTTGCATTTGGCAGGGTTAAATTCAGAGAGCCAGTTGCTGGACCAGGCTTGTAGCCTGTCCAGGTCTCTTTGTAGTCCTGCCTGATCCTCATCCGATTTGATTCTTCTCATTAACTTCGCATCATCTGCAAACAAGGACACTTCTGAGTCTATCCCTTCCGTTATGTCGTTCGCATATACCAAGAACAGCACAGGTCCTAGGACTGATCCCTGTGGAACCCCGCTTGTCACAGGCGCCCACGCTGACACCTCGCCACGTACCATGACTCGTTGTTGCCTCCCTGTCAGGTATTCTCTGATCCATTGCAGTGCCTTTCCTGTTATGTGTGCCTGATCCTCTAGCTTTTGCAGTAACCTCTTGTGAGGAACTGTGTCGAAGGCCTTCTTGCAGTCCAAAAATATGCAGTCGATCCACCCCTCTCTCTCTTGTCTTACTTCTGTCACCTTATCATAAAACTCTAGTAGGTTTGTGACACAGGATTTTCTTCCCTGAAACCGTGCTGGTTGTCAATTATACACTTGTTTCTTTCCAGGTGCTCCACCACTCTCCTCTGATGATCTTCTCCATGACCTTGCATACTATACATGTTAGTGATACAGGTCTGTAGTTTAGTGCCTCATGTCTGTCTCCCTTTTTAAAAATTGGGACTACATTTGCCATTTTCCATACCTCAGGGAGTTGCCCAGTTTCAAATGATGTGTTGAAGATCTTTGTTAATGGCTCACACAATATCTCTGCTCCCTCTTTAAGGACCCATGGAGAGATGTTGTCTGGTCCCACCGCCTTTGAGGTGTCAGTTCGCATAGCAGCTTCTTCACCTCCTCCTTGGTTATATGTACCTCATCCAGCACTTGCTGGTGTGCCCCCTGTTCTGATTTCCTGGAGTCCTACTGGTTTCCACTGTAAATACCTCTTTAAATTTTGTGTTGAGCTCCTGACATACCTCTTGGTCGTTTCTTGTGAATTCCCCATCACCCTTCCTCAGTCTGATTACCTGGTCCTTGGCTGTTGTTTTCCTCCTTATGTGTCTGTACAACAGCTTCGGGTCAGTCTTTACTTTTGATGCTATGTCATTTTCATATTGTCTCTGAGCCTCCCTTCTTATCTGTGCATATTCGTTTCTGGCTCTTCGGCTGATTTCTTTATTTTCCTGAGTTCTCTGTCTTCTGTACCTTTTCCCATTCTCTAGTACACCTAGTTTTTGCCTCCCTACACCTTTGGATGAACCAAGGACTTGTTCTGTTCTTCCCATTATTTCTGTTTCCCTTGGGAACAAACCTCTCCTCTGCCTCCTTGCATTTTGTTGCTACATAGTCCATCATTTCTTGTACTGGTTTTCCTGTCAGTTCCCTCTCCCATTCAATGTCTTGAAGGAAGTTCCTCATGCCTGAGTAGTTCCCCCTTTTGTAGTTCGGTTTTTCCCCGCCTATTCCTGCTACTCTCTCCACTTGGAGCTCAACTATGTAGTCGAAGCACAGAACCCCATGATCACTAGCTCCCAGGGGCCTTTCATACATGATATCCTCGATGTCCGAACTACTCAAGGTGAATACAAGGTCCAGTCTTGCTGGTTCATCCTCTCCTCTCTCTCTGGTAATGTCTCTAACATGTTGATGCATGAGGTTTTCCAGTACCACATCCATCATCTTGGCTCTCCATGTTTCGGGACCCCCATGGGGCTCCAGGTTTTCCCAGTCAATCTCCTTGTGATTGAAATCACCCATAACTAGTAACTTTGCTCCCCCCATGTGTGCTCTCCTGGCTACCTCGGCTAGTGTGTCGACCATTGCTCTGTTGCTCTCATCGTATTCTTCTCTTGGCCTCCTGCAGTTCTGTGGTGGGTTGTACATTACTGCAATTATTACCATATGTCCCTCAGACTGGATTGTTCCTACTAGTAGTCCCTTTCGCCCGTGCCATCCATTCCTTCCATTTTCTCAAACCCCCCACTGGTTTTTAATGAGCAGTGCAACTCCTCCTCCCCCTCTCCTCCCTCTGTCTTTCCTGAGGATTTGATATCCGGGTGGAAAGATTGAATCTGTTATTATTCTGGTGAGTTTTGTTTCTGTGAGTGCTATTATGTCTGGGGATGTCTCCTTGATTCTTTCGTGCCACTCCTCATACTTATTTGTTATTCCATCTGCATTTGTATACCACACCTTCAACTTCTTTTCTAAGATTGTGGTCTGGGAGGTGTATTGGGGTTGGGGAAGTGGGAGACCTGATAAGGAACTATGGGTGGTTGCTGTATGGGTGGAGTTTGTAACGCAGTGGGTGGGGGCATTGGATGTGGCATGGGTGTTTTGGTTTAGAGTGTTTGGTTGCACTGGGGTTGACCTGGTTGAGAGGCTTCTATAGGAAGTTGGGGAGGGAGGGTTTTGTTTTTTTTCCTGTGTCTAGGATTTTCCTGTCTGTCTTTCCATCCCCTCTCTTTCCTTTTTCACCTTTTTTCCCCATCTCTTCAGTTTTCCCTTTCTTCTTGTGTTCTGTTCGGTCGAGATACCCCTTTCCCGGGTATTCCAATTTTCCCTTTAAACGGGGGTTTTTCCGAAAGGATCCTGTTCCGAGTGGGTTTCTGCCTTAAAAGGTCACTTTCATGCCGGGTTTTTTTTTTTTACAAACCCCCCCTATTCTCGAAAATTTTCCAGCGGGGCCGTAATCTTCTTCCCCTATTGCTTTTTTTTGATTTTTTCCCAATTGCTTTTTTCCCCTTTTTTTTCTTGCTTAATTTTTTTCCCCCTTCAATTTCATGGGCCCATACACAAAGATGACCTCCCCCTTTCCCATTCTCCCACTGTTATCCTTGGTGTTCCCCTCTTTTAAATTTTGGGATTTCCTCCATTGAGTTTTTCCTTTTTTTCGTTTCATTGGCTAATTTTACTTGGGCCCCAGGGGCCTGTCATTTTCCCTTTCGGTTTTCCCCGGGGCTCTGCTGTGGTCTGTTGGGGCCCCCCATTTATAGTTAGCTTTTTTCATTTATTTACGGGTCTCCTCGGGATAGAGCTTCTACTTTGCGGTTTTTTGCTCCTTTTTCCCTACAGTCCCCCCCCCCTTTATTTGTAAATGAGGTAGCAAGTCTTGATGTAAACCCCAAAATTTTTCTTTATTTTCTTTAGGGGTTTTCAGTTTTTCAGTTCCTCTTCAAAACTTTGACCCTTTGCTTCTGCTGCTTTGATTTTACACCCTCCCACTTCCTGTTTTCCCTATCTACCCTCTCTTCCTTTTCTCATGCAAGTTCTTCTAGTTTTTTTTTTCCCTTTTCATTTTTCCCGTTTTATGAGCTCTGCTGCCCAAATTTTCCCTTTTTGGCGCTTCCCCCTCTGTCATTTGGGTTTTTTTTCCTGCTTTTGGGGGCAAACCATTTTTGTTTTACCTGATTGCCTCGAGGGGGAAAACCTATGAAATTTCTGTTGTGTTGGGTTTAAATTTAGGTTTTTTGGTCAGACTGTGGGGGGGGGGGGGGGGTTTGGGGAGGAGGGAACCCTGTGGTAGGGTGGGGAAGGGGGGGCGAGGGGGGGGAATTTAAGGGGGGAAAATGGGGAGGGGAAAGGGGGAGGGGGGGGGAAAGCAAGGGGTGAGTGGGAGGGAAAAAAATGGGGGGAAAAGGGGGGGGGGGAAGGGGAAGGGGGCGGGGGGGGGTGGGGGGAGGGGGGGGGGGGAGGGGGGGGGGGAAAAAAGGGAAAAAGGGGATGGAAGGGGGGGGAAAAAGTGGGGAGGGGGGAATGGTGAAAGGGGAAGGGAGGGGTTTTTGGGGGAAACCCCAGGGGAAAGGGAGTAAAAGTTTGTTTCCGGTTTTGGGGAAAGGGGGAAAAAGGGGTTTTTTTGGTTTTTTTTAAAAAAGTTTTTTTTTGGAAAAAATTTTGGTGGTGTTTTTGTTTTTTTGGGGTTTTTGTGGTTGGTTTGGAAAATTTTTTGGTTTTTTTTTTTGGGGGTTTTTTTTTTAATTTGTGGGTTGGTTTTTTTGGTTTTTTTTGTGTTTGGTTTTTGGGGGGTTTTGGTTTTGGGTGTTTTTCCCAATTCCCTAATTTTGGGTTTGGGAAGGGGCGGAAATGCCCTTCCCCCTTTTCTTCCTTTTTGAATGTCCCCCCCTTTCCTCTGGTTCCAAAATTTTCCCTTTATTTCCCAAAAAACTTTGGGGTTTCCTGTTCCATATTTCCTTCCCAGGCTTTTCCCAAATTTTTTATAACTGAATTTTTTCCCCCTGTATTTGGCTTAAATTTCCATTTTACCCTTTTTTTTTTCTAAAAAATTTCCTTATTTTCCCCCCTTGTTGTTTACCCCCCGCAATTCCCTTTTTGTGGTTTAAATTTCCCCCAGTTTAGGACCCCCCAGTAAAGGGAATTTTTCCCCCCTTTAATTTCCCTTTTTTTCCTCGGGGAAGGCCAAGGGGAAATTAAGGTAAAAGGCAAGGAGAACTTCCCCCCCTTTTGGGTTCATCCCCTTTTGTTTAAAAAAAAAGATTATTTTTTTATCAAATTACAGAAATAAAACCCCTTAGGGGGGGGAAAATTTGCCCCCCCTTTTTGTTAAAACAAGTTTTCCCTTCCTCTGATAAATTAAAGTTTTCCCCCTTTTTTGGGGAAAATTCGTTGGGCCCCGGGGTTTTTGTTTTTTAAAAATATCCTGGGGTTCCCCCTTTCCTCACCAATTTTTTAAGGGATTAATTTTCTGATTAGTCCCCAAAAACAATTTTAATTTTAAAAAACCAAAATTAAAAACCCCTTTTTTTAATCCTTTCGTTTTAGGGAGTTTTTTGTAGTTCCAATCTTAATTTTTCCCCTGATGAACCCCCAACAATTTGTTTTTTGGGTTAACCCAATTTCCTTAAAAAAATTTACCCAAACCTTTTTTGGGGGTTTTGAGGGGGGCATGATAATTGCCCAAAAAGGGCGGAGCCTTTTAAAAGGGGGAATTTTTTTAAAAAAAGTATTTTTTTTAAAAAAAACCCCTTTTTTGGAAAAATAATTATTTTCCCCAATTTTTTGGGGGTTTTCCCCGGGTTTCACAATTGGGGCCCAAACGGGAAAAGGGGCCCCTAAGAAAATTTTAAAGGGGTTTCCCCAAAGGGCCCCCAAAGGGGGAAGAAAAAAACTTAATTACCCAGGCGCGGGGGTTCCAAAGGTTTCCCCTGGAACCCGGGAAAAAAATTTTTGGATTTTAATACACCTAAAAACCCCCCTAGGGGGACAAGTCCCCTTTGAACACAAAACCCCTTCCTCGAAAAAAAGATTTTTTTGGGAACCTTTTTTTTTCAAAAATTTTTTGGGAAAATTTTTGGGTGTTTTTTTGGAAACTTAAAACCCAATCCAATAATTTTTACCCCCGAAAAATTTCTGTTTCAAGGGTTCCCAGAAAACAAAAGGGGAAAACCCAAACAGAACCCCTGGGTTTCGTTTCCGGGGGAAAAGACCAAAATTTGCCGGGAAAGGGCGGGCAAAACTATTTTGGATTTTCTTAAAGAGAGAAACCCAATGGTTAATCACTCTGCCCATTTTTTGGGACCCGGTTCTCAACCCCGGGCCCCGGGGGCTTGCCCCAAAAATTTACGGGAAAATTTTCCAGGGCGCAAAAGGAGAAAAAACCTAATTAAACGGGGAGGTTATTCCTAAAACTTTATTTTTTAAGCAGGGGGGAGGTTTGTTAAAACCCGGGAAAAATTAGGGGGATATAAAAAATTCCCCCCAAAATACTCCCCCAAAAAAAATTTGGGAAGGGAATAAAATTCCCCCCAATGAAAAGCATGTATCCATTTTTTTAAAAGGGCCCAATTTAATTGGGGGGGGTTTTTTGTTAAGCCCCCCGGGAAATCTGGGGTTTAAAAGGGGCATTTAAAGGCCGAAAAAATTTTGTGTTGGAAAAAACCGGGCGGGGTTTTATTTTTTTCACCCAAAAGAAAAAGGGGTTTTTTTTAAGTTTAACCCAGGGGGCTTTTCGACCCCGGGGGGGGCTTTAAATTTTGGGAAAAATAATAAAAATTTTAAAAATTAAAAATTTTAAAAATTAATTTTTTTATAATAAAAAAACTTTTTTTAATTTTTTACAAGTTGTACAAGGTGTAACCTTTGCTGATTTTATTTGACATTACTACTCCCAAAACCCTTGTTTTGAAAGGTTTCGGGTTTTAGCCCCAATTTTTTTTTAAAGGTCGAAAAGGGTTTCGGAATTAACCCCCGGGAAATCCCCTTTTTTAAAGGGGGGTGATCAGGAAAAAGGGGGAAAAACCCCCCAAATGTTTTTTTTTTGGGGGGGAATTTGCCCAAAGGCCTGTTTTGGTTTAAATTTAATCAGGTTTTCTTTTCCCAACTTTTTTTTTTAAAATTTAAAAATTTAAAAATTAATAAAAAAATTTATTTTCTCTTTTTTTTTTTAAAAGTCCCCCAAGGGTTCAGTAACTTACTTAGTGTTCTAATAAAACCCCTTGAAATTTTAAATAAAAGCTTTTTTTGTTAAGGGCCCCCCCAGCACGATTAACCCAAAGGGCCCCTTTGTACTAATGGGGGTCTTTAAAAACATCCAATTTTCCCCCTTTGCCGGGAATTATCCAGGCCCCTTTCCGGGGCATTAAAAAATCATCCCAACAAAGACCCCAATTAACTTGCGTTTGAATTGAGCCCTGGTTTCCCCAAACCGGTAAAAAAGTGGGCCAAATGCTCCCTTCACCTGCCCGGTAACCCGCAGCCTCAAAAGGGAAACCCCTTTTCCTTCCACCGGAGGTCCTTTAAAAACAAATAATCCCCGTTTTGGAGAAGCCCTCACCGCACACAACCGCTTCAACCCCCATATTCCCCCCAAACCAAGCCGCTTTTCCAACCCCACGCCCCCCCACTTAAAAAAGACTTTTCGCCCAACGGTCCACATGGGAAAGGGGTTTTCTTTCAACCTTTTTGGAGTGTGGTTGAGGAAGTGTGGGGACCCTTTGGGTTTGGCTGTAAAGGTGGGGTGAGTTTCCCCTGGGAGTGTTACGGGGAACCTTAAATTGGCTTAAATGGGGCCTTTTAAAAAGTTTACGGGTGATTAAACCTTTTTGGGTGTGGTTGGAGGTGTGGCTGTAAAGTGTGGTTTAGTTTTGGCTGGGGAGTGGGGCTGTGAGTTGGCGGGTGAGTGTAGCGGGTGAGGGGTGGCTGTGGGGTGGGGTGTGAGTGTGGCTGTGGTTTTGGCTGTGAGTGTGGTTGTAGTGTGGCTGTGGGGTTTTGTGAGTGGGGTTTGTGAGGTGTGGTGAGTGTGGTGTGAGTGTGGGGGATGTGGTGGTGGTGTGCTGGGGTTTGGGGGGCTGTGAGGGGTGCTGTAAGTGGGGGTTGTGAGTGTGGTGTGAGTGGGGATGTGGTTGTGAGTGTGGCTGTGAGTGTAGCTGTGATTTGTGGTTGTAAAAGTGTGGCTGGGGTTTGTGGTTTGGAGGGGGGTGGCTGTGAGTGTAGCTGTGAGTGTGGCTGTGGGTGTGGCTGTGGTGTGGTGTGAGTGTGGTTGGGGGGGCTGTGAGTGTGGTTGTGAGTTTTGGGAGGGGCTGTGGTGTGGTTTGGGGTTTGTAGTGTGAGTGGGGCCTGTGAGTGGGGGCTGGAGTTTTGGCTGTGAGTTTTGGTTTGAGTGTGGTTTGGAGTGTGGCTTTGAGTGTGGTTTGAGGGGTGGTGTGAGGGGAGCTGTGAGTTTTGCTGTGATTTGGGGCCTGTGTTGTGGCTGTGAGTGTAGCTGTGGGGTGTGGCTGTGGAGTGTGGTTTTGGGGATTTTGGGGTTTGTGAGTGTGGCCCGTAAAGGGTGGCTGGGGAGTGTGGTTTTGGGGAGTGTGGCTGTGGTGTAGTTTGGGGAGTGTGGTTGGGTGTGGCTGTGAGTGGGGGTTGTGAGTGGGGCCCTGTGAGTGTACCCTGTAAAGGTGGTTGGGAGTGTGGCTGTGAGTGGGGTTTTGGGGAGTGTGGTTTGAGTGGGGTTTGGGGTTGTTGGTGGGGAGGGTGGCTGTGAGTGTCCCTGTGAGTGTGGTTGGGGAGTGGGGTGTGAGTGTGGTGTAAAGGGGTGGTTGTGAGTTGTGGTTGTGGTGGGCTGTGGTTGCTGGGGAGGGGGTCCCCCCCCTTGAGTGGGGCTGTGAGTGTAGCTGTGAGTGTGGCTGTGGTGGGGGGTGGGCTTTTGATTTGTGGTTGTGAGGGTGGCGTGAGTGTGGTTTTTTTGGAGTGTGGCTGTGAGTGTAGCTGTGATTTTGTGGCTGTGAGTGGGCTGTGATTTGGCTGGGGTTGGGGGGTGGTGGGTTGTGGTGTGGTGTAAATTTTGGGCTGGAGTTTTGGTGTGATTTGTGGTTGGGGTGTGGTGTGAGTGTAGTGTGATGTGGTTGGGGATTTGTGGTTGTGAGTGGGGCTGGGGTGTAGGTGAGGTGGCTTTGAGTGTGGCTGTGAGTGTGGCTGGGTTTTGTAGGGGAATGAGTTTTGGGGAGTGTGGTTGTGATTTTTGGCTGTGAGGTACTGTGAGTGGGGCCTGTGATTTGGGGGTGTGATGGGGCTTTGAGTGTGCTGTAAATGTGGGCGTGAGTGGGGTTTGGGAGTGGGGCTGTGAGTGTAGCTTTAAATGTCCCTGGGGAGTGTGGCTGTGAGTGTGGCTGTGAGTTGGCGGGAAAATTTGTGGCTGTAAATGTGGTTGGGATGTCCCTGTGAGTGTGGCTGTGAAGTGGGGGAAGGGGTGGGTGTGATTTGGGTGTGAGTGGGGCCTTTTAGTTTGGCTGTAAAGGTAGCTGTGAGTTTTGCCTGTGAGTGTGGTGTAAAGGGGTGGCTGGAGTGGGGTGTAAATGTGGCTGTGGGGTGGGGCCTGTGATTGTGGTGGAAGTAGTGTGAGTTTTCCGTGAGTTTTGGCCCTGTAAATGTAGCTGTTGGGTTTTTGGGCTGTAAAGTGTTTTGGTGGGGGCTGTAAAAGTTTGGCCTGTGAGTTGGCTTTTATTTGTTTTTAATTTAGCTGTGAGTGTGCCGTTGTTTTTGCTGCCCCCTTGTTTCTTTTAGTTTGCTTTAATGTACTTTGTGTTCCTTTATTTTTGGTTTGAGTTTTTTTATTTTAAATTATTTTTTATTCCCGGGATTTGGGGGGAGTTTGTTGAGGATTTTGGCTTTGGGTTTAGGGGGGTTAAATTAGCTGGAGTGTCCCTTTTTATTGGGGTTTTTTATTTTTCTTTTAATTATATTGATTTTCCTTATTTATTTTTTAATTTTTTTTTGGTTTAGCTTTAATTTAGTTTTATTTCCTTTATTTTCCTTTAGTGTTTTTTTTGAGTGTTTTTAATGTACTGTGAGGTCCCTTTTTTAGTTGGTTTGTGATTTTTGGCTTTGAGGCCCCCTTTGATTTTGGGGCCCTGTGAAATTTACTTATTTTTCCTAAAGTGTGGTGTGAGTGTGGCTGTGAGTGTAGTTTTTAATTTTTAGCTTTTAATTTTTGGGCCTTGGAGTTTGCCTGTGAGTGTGGCGGTGAGTGTGGCTGTGAGTGTCCCCCCACATCCTACCAGGGGGTTAAAAATCCCCACTAACACCCAAAGAAAATTTTTTTCTATTGTTATTATTAAAAAAAAGGTCTATTTTTTTGTATTCAATTCTTTTTTAAAAAATTTGAATTTTTTCATAGATAGAAAAAATAGAAAATTAAATAATAAAAAATAAAAATTTAAAGGGCTTTATCCCAACATACTTTATATCACAACAAAGGTGTTTCTGGGGGAGGTGTTGTGGGTAAGTAGGTTTTGGGGAAGGGTCCCTGGTGAGGTATTGGGGTTTGTGTCGGTGTTTGGGGGTTTTTCCAAATTTTTCCAAATTAAATTTTAAAAATTTTAATTCTCTATAAGGTTAAAATTTGCTGAGTTTACAAAAATTTGGTTATTGTGTGGTTTAATTTATTTAAAATAATGATTACAGAGTGTCCCAAATAGAACGTTTAGCAGGGCTAGGCATTTGGGGGCAGACTTAGTTTAATTCTTAAGTTTAAAATATTACAAATTTTGAGGGGAAATTTGGGATTTTGGCAAATGACTTTAAAAACTAGTTTGTGAGTTTTTCAATTTTGGGAAAGCTTTTTTTTTGGCCCCAGTTCATAGTTTCGTATTGGGTATCACGGATTCAAATTTTTTTAAGATTGAGATTAATATTTCGTTTATTTGGGAAAAAGGGGGAATGGTTTTAAGTGTGAAACAAGGTGGTTTTTCGGGGAAGTTAGTTGGAAAGGGGGTTCAGGGAGATAAGATGTTTTCTAAAAGGTAATTTTGAAGGTGATGAATGTTTTTGCAGTTCTACAGTTTCAAGTAGGGGATTCCCGATTTTTGGGCCTTTTTACATACATTGAAATTTTTTTAAAGGTTTTGTCGGACACGGGGGAAAGTCCCCTGAGTGGGTTTTTGTCTGGGTTGTGCCTGTGGGTTTCTGTCACAACTAAACAAGGGAAAACGTTTTAGGTCAAGGTTTTATATTGGAAATTTAAGGTCCTGTAGATGTAGATTGCACAGTAGTAAGTGTGGATGTATGGGAAAAGGGGGTAAGGTTTTTGATCTAAAGAAGAGTGGGGGGGGGGGGGTTTTTGCCCGGGTTGGGGGTTTAGTGAGTTTTTCTTACTGCAGCTTTTTTTTGGGTTTTTTATTGGCTTTAGGGTGTTGCTGCCAGTTGATCCCCCAAGACAAAAAGCCCTAGGTGAGGTATGGAAAATAAGGGAGTGGTTTTAATGTTGGAAAGGGGATTTTGCGGCCGTAGTATCGTATCTTGGGGAGGATTCCCAACCGTTTTTGGGTACTTTTTTTTGGGTTTTGTGTTGGATTTTGGGGGGTGAAAATTTAGGTTGTTGTCAAAGGGTATAAAGGGTGAGGTGCGGTGTGAAAACCCGTGCTTGTTTCTGAGGTACAGCAGCTGGTGTCGACCCCTGCAGGGGGGCAGACGACCCGGTTTCAAAGGGGAGGGGGGTTCTTGTCTACTGCAAAAATGAGCAGACGTCGTCTAAAAACGTCCATATTCATCCAGCGAGACAAAAACTGTAGCAAAACCCCCGGGGTCCGCCGCATTTAAAATTCTCCATAGAAGGAATGTGAGTAATCCCAAAACCACCCGTGGGCAAAGACAGCACCGGGGAGAGTTTAGGAGGGTCCCTGAGCCTGCAGACCATCCGGAGGGGGAACCCAGGTGAGAAAAATTTAGCGTGTTTATCTTCGGCAAGATCGCCTCGGTCTAAAAATGCGCCCGGGCCCCCTCCCCCGGGCTATCGTTTCCTGACGGGGGAGCTGGGGAGTGGACCTGGCTGGCTTCAACAAGGTGGGGGAGAAATACCTTCCCCAATCTGATCCCTTACTAAAACGGCCCCCAACACCCACGAGTTGGTAAACCCCTCCTGGTGCCCAAAAAAAAAGAAATTCGGGCAAAAATTTTCACTGGATTGGAAAAGGGCTTTAAAAAAAGGGAAAGGATACGGGGGGCCAAAATGCTTATGTGGAGGTGGGGTAGAAGGATTTTGAGTTTGTGTACATTTGTAATTATTATTGGGGGTTGTTTAGATTTGTAAATTTTTAAAGTGGGGTGTATTTTTTTTCGAAAGAATCTGTCACAAGTTTCTTTCTTTTGTGTGGATTATCTGTGTAAACGTTCCAGTTTGGGTAGTGTGCCTGTTTGTCCTTTTTCGATATCCTTGGTGACCCCTTTCCCCCGTTAATCCTGCTTTTTCCTTTCGTGACCTTCCGGCCCCCTTAAAAACCCCACGATATCCCTTTCAGGACTTTGCCGTGGATGGGAATATTTTAAATACCCAACCCAAGGCTTCGTGAAGCAGCCGACAGACTTTCGGGAGAGCCCTTTTTTTGGCCTCCCGGAAAAAGGAGATCCCCGGGCCTGCCAAACCCCCCCCCGGCAACTCCTTTAACCCCTGTGCCAAAGGGGGACCCCCCCCTCACAAGGTAGGGCCCCCGCCCCCCGGTGACCCCCCAGGGCAAAGGCAGGGTTTTTAAGGCCCAAAAGGTGTTTTGGCCCCCCAAAACCCAAAAAACCCCCCGGAGGGTTTTAAAGGGAAAAACCCCAAACTGCCGCCAACCCCCGCCCCCCCACTCATTTTTAAGGGTTTCAGGGAACCTACATTAATACAAGGGGGGCCCCTTACACCCCCCGGTTTTTTTGGGCCGGCCCAAAAAAGGGGGAAAAACACTAACCCCATTTTGTTTCACAAACCCGATTTCCCACCTTCGTTTCCTTCCAGCTTCAGGGTGGGGGGGTTTTAATCACCCCCCCCCCCCCCCCCTTCCTTCCTCCACCCGGCTTTTAGGTGGGGAAGGGATCCACCACCATTAATCAAAACAATTCGTCCTTTTTCCCCCACCCTGGTTCCGGCGGTGGTTTTGGGAAGGTTTGGGGGCTTAAAAGGTTTTTCGTGGAAGGGATGAGGTTGGGGGAAGTGATTTATACGGGAAGTGGAGGAAAAGAAAATTCCAAACGCCTTCTTTACTTAACCCTTTTCGGCCCTAGGGGAATTTTTTTTTCGTTTCGGAAAGGAGGGAAAAAATTTTGGAGGAGGTTGGAAAGGGGGGGAAAGTGTTTTTTACCCCAATATGAAAAAACCCCAAATTTTTTTTACTCTTTCCTTGCTTATTTCTTATTTCCCCTCCTAAATTTTCTTTTTTTCTGTGCGTCCCCGGGGGATCATATGGAATAAAAATAAATGTTTTTACTTTTCCAATACTAAAAAAATTTTTCTACTGCTATACTTATACTCCCCATCCCATTTTTGTTCTGCCCACTCTATTACTACTAAAATACTACTATTTATTATTATAACCTTTCTTTTTTTTTACTTTCCTACTATAATAATTTTAATACTATTTTTACTTACTACTAACTACTACAAAATTTTTAATAATTTTAATATTAATAATAATAATAATAACTAATTATTTATTTTTAATTTTTTTTTAAAATCTAGAAAGGTTTTTTAATTTTGTTCTTTGAAAAATTTGAAGTGTTTGGAAGGTGTTGTGGGTGTTGAGAAAATGTTTTAAGACTGTGTTGGAAAAGTGTTGTGGGGTGTTAAAAAGGTTGTAAGGGATTTGGGGGTTTAAATTTTTAAGAGTGTTGGGGGGGGGTGTTGAGAAGTGTTGTAAGACTGTATTGAAGAGGGGTTGTGTGTTGGAAGTGTTTTAAGGACTTTCGTTGAAGGGTGGGTTTTGGGGGGTTTAGAAGTGTTGTTTAAAATGCGTTGAAAAAGGGGTTGTGGGGGTTGAGAAGGGTTTTTAAGACTGTGTTGGAGAGTGTTGTGGGTGTTGAGAAGTGTTGTTAGATGTGTTGTAGAGTGTTTTGGGGGTTTAGAAATTTTGTAAACTGTTTTGGAGAGTGTTTGTGGGTGGTTTAGAAGTTTACCCGGAGTTTACCTTTGGGGGAGAGTTTTTGGGGGGGGCAACGCCCCCGGCGGCCCCTTGGGCCGGCCCCCTGGTGGGGTCAGCGCCTGATCAACAGGTGTTGGTGTGGCTGGGACGCCCCCCCAAGTTCGGCCACAGCCCCGGGTGATCAGGGGAAATGACTTTAGGTGCTTGCCCAGGGCCAGCTTTTAAAGGGCTGCCCGGGGTCTGTTGGTAATCCCCCTTAGGGGTTGTAACACTGTGTTTTAAGAGTGTTGTGGGTGTTGAGAAGTGTTGTAAGACTGCGTTGAAGAGTGTTGGGGGGGTTGAGGAAATTTTTGTAGGGCTGCGGGGAAGGTGTTTTTGGGGGTTGAGAAGTGGGTTTTAAAAACTGTTTGAAAAGTGTTTGTGGGTGTTTTTAGAAGGTTTTAAGGGCTGTGTTGGGGAGTGTTGTGGGGTGTTGAGAAGTGTTGTAAAAACCCGTGTTGAAGAGTGTTGGGGTGTTGAGAAGTGTTGTAAGATGTGTTTGGAGAGTGTGGGGAGTTTGGGGAAGTGTTGTAACACTGTGTTGAAGAGTGTTGTGGGGGTTGAGAAAATGTTGTAAAACTGTGTGGGGGATGTTTGGGAAGGGGGCTCTGGGGAGTCAAAAAAGTAGTACTGGAGTGCTGGGGGGGGTACTGGAGTGTTTTGGGAATGTTAAAATAATGTTTTTTGTGCATTTCGGAATGTTAGTGTTGTGGGTATATTGGGGTGTGTTGCGGAGGGGTTGGAAAGATTCAGGGGGAAAAATGAAATTTTGTTGGAAATGTTGAAAAAGGTGGGGGGCTTTTCGTATTCCCGTCCAACAGTCAGTCTGAGAAATGATGGGCCCCTGGAACCCGAGGGGCCGAACATGGACAAAACTTAGACAAATTTTTTACATAAATGGGACCAAAAATTCCGACAAGATGAAGGAGTTTAAAAACAAAATGTAAAAGATGTCGGGGGAAAGGTTTCCATTTACGTAAAAATTGTCAGACATTGCAAAATCTTGGAAATTTTGGGCAGAGGACATCTTTCACGATCTTCTTTCTTACTTCTGGTCCTTCCTCTGGTATGACCCGCTTATACTGGGGAGTCCCGCCTACCCGTGCAATTTTTCCCGCGTCTGCTGCCCCCCCTCCCAAGGGTTTCCCTGACGTTTTTCAGTTCCCTTTAAAAACTACGGTGGTGCTCACCAACTCCCAAGGGCTGAGGGACCCGATTACCTCCCCTTCTATACAGAATTCTTCATTTTATGTCCTTGTTTTGTAATGATAAAGCCACTAGACATTTTTTTTTCCAGTCTTCGTATTGAACTAAAAACCCCCTGGTTGGTTTAAAATTCTTTTAAAAAGCACCCCATACAGGGGGCGCTGCAAGGTTTTTAATTTTCATCTCTGTTTTGGGGGGTAATATTTCAATTTAAAAGAGTAGGATTGAGAAGGGTTTTTCCTCCTTGTAAGAGAAGGACTAAGTCGTCTACCTCTGCTCTTACTCGACTCCAGCTCCTTCTTTCCACAGGTACCCGGGAAACCTTCAGGAACTTGAAAGGTTTAAAAAAGACGACTCACAGCCAACTTCGATCTATATCAAAAAATCTCCGTGATCTGGCTTTCGGCCCCCTTCGTGACCTTTACTTCCCTAAATTCCCCCCCTACCACGGGGGGGCAGGGGGGTTTTGCATATTCCAGGGCAGCGTGACGTAAGGGGTTTACTTCAGAGTGGGGGGGAATATGAAGGTGTGTGGAGGGGGAGGGTGGGGGGGGGAAAGAGGGGGTTGGGGAGGGGGAAGGAGGGAGTGAGGGATGGCAAGGGAAAAGGGGGTGTAAGGGATGGTCACTTTCCTCAAAAGTCTTTCAAAAATTGCCCCGCAGGGGTTTTTTTACGCTCTGGTGTTTTGTTTCCGTGCGAAAAAGTCGGTTTGACTCACTGAACAGGCAAGGCTCGAACCTTCAAATTTAAATCAGTCCTTTTAAAAAAGAAAGGCCCGAGCCTATCCACGTATTTGCTGGCCTAATAAAATTTTTCCAAAAAACATTTCTAAATCACTTTTGGAAGGTTAGCATGGGACACCACTGTAACTACAAAAACAGCTTTTCACAAAAGGGAAACTCACATCACAAAAGCTGTGGCAAGCCCCCTTTAAAGGTGTGGGTATAGAAATATACCTAAAATTGTTTGAAATTTTTTTTTTAAAAACCGGAGTGGTTAAATTGTTAGAGCACCCGGTTTGCTTTGTTTTACCAATGGCCTTTCCAGGGGTTTTTGAAAACCCCCAGTTCCCGGTTGGTTTACAAAACGTGTCATTTTTAATTTCGCGGGGTATTAACTCGTTTCGAATTTAAAAAACTTAAACCTGTCTATATCGCACGGAAATTTTAGTTAGTGGAAATTTGCTGTCCTTCAAAGATAGTGGGGAAAATGTTAGTTAGGGAAACAAAATCACATTGTATAAAGAAAATAAAAGAAAAACACTGAGTCAACAAAGGGCTCACCCTTTTGAAAGATAGAATTTTTGCCCATGTCAGCGCTACTAAAATCACCACACCCCCTGAGGGGCTCGTGTTTTCGATCCCGATTGCATGGAAAAATGAGGGGCGGGGGTTTTCCCTTTTTTTTCCCTGGGGGGGTTTTTTTAGCATTTAAATAGGTACATGGGTTTTAGCCGACTGGGTTTTGTGGGTCGCCCTCCTGGGGGGCAAAAACCTAAATTTCCCCCAAAAAGCTCTGCATAACCAAGGAGCTTTCTGTATTATTATTTTTATTATTATTATTATTTTATTATTATTATTATTTTATTTTATTATTTTTATTATTTTTATTTTGTTAAATTTTTATTAAATTTTTATTAATTTTTATCATTATTATTATTATTATTATCATTAAAATTTTATTATTTTATTATTATTATTATTATTTATTAAATTGTTTTTATTTTTTTTATATTATTATTTTTTTTATTATTAAATTTTTATCATTTTTATTATTATTATTTTTTATTATTTTTTATTATTATTTTAATTTTTATTATTTTTTAATTTTTATTATTTATTATTAATTTTTTTTATTATTATTTTTTATTATTTTTTTTATTATTATTATTATTATTATATCCCTTAAATATTATTATTATTATTATTATTTTTTAAATTTTTATTATTATTATTATTATTTTATTGTTATTATTTTTTTTATTATTTATTATTAATTTTATTATTTTATTTTATTTTATTTTTATTTTTTTTTTTATTATTATTATTTTTATTTTTATTATTTCATTATTATTTTTTTATTTTATTTTATTATTATTATTTTTAATTTTTATTATTATTATTATTATTATTTTTATTTTAAATTTTTATTATTATTATTATTATTATTTATTATTATTATTATTTTATTATCATTATTATTATTATTTTATATTAAATATTTTTTTTTTTATTATTATTATTATTATTATTATTAAATTTTTATTATTATTTTTTATTATTATTATTTTCTTTTATTTTTATTTTTTATTATTTTTTTTTTTATTATTAAATTTTTATTATCATTTTTATTTTATTTTTATTATTATTTTTATTTATTATTATTATTATTTTTTATTTATTTTTTATTATTTTTTATTATTAAATTTTTATTATTATTATTATTATTATTATTATTATTTTTTATTATTATTATAAACATTAAATATTATTATTATTATTTTTATTTTTATTATTATTTTTTATTTTATTATTTTTTGTTATTATTATTATTATTATTATTATTATTAATATTATTATTTTTATTATTATTATTGTTATTATTTTTTTTATTATTTTTTTTTATTATTTTTATCTCATTATTATTATTATTATTTTTTATTATTATTATTATTATTTTATTATTATTATTATCATTATTTTTTTTATTTTTATTATTATTATTTAAATTTAAATTTTTTTTATTATTATTATTTTTATCATTATTATTATTATTATTTTATTTAAAATTTTATTATTATTAAAATTTTCATTATTTTTTTTATTATTATTATTTTTAATTTTTATTTTTTTATCATTATTAAATTTTTATTTTTTTATTATTTTTATTATTATTATTTTAAATTATTATTATTATTATTATTTTTATTATTATTATTATAATTTTTTATTATTATTTTATTATTTAAATTTTCATTATTAAATTATTATTATTATTATTATTTTTATTATTATTTTTTTTTTATTATTATTATTTATTTAAGTCAGGGGCCTGGTATACAGGGAAGGAAAACTTTCTAAAATATACCCGTTATATATGGAAACCCACGACCTTTTGTTCCCAAAGGGGGGTTTAAGATGTTTAGGGTGTACAGTGCCTGGCGTTGGAAGGAAACTTGGGAAAAAGCGTAGGGTGCCGTAATAAAACGCATTTAAAAGGCTGTCTCTGTTTTAAACTTACCCCATCTGTCAGACGGCTTTCACGGGAAAATTCACTGACGCCGGGGGGTGGACCCCAGTGCGTCCCAAAGGGGGTGAATGCGGCCCCTTCTAGAGAGCATTGAAGTGAGGCCCCCACCAAATCACTTCCTGAAGTCAAAACCGTTCTGAAATGAGATAATGAGTCAGTTTAAGACTTTCCCTCAAATTTAAATTGTTTATTTTGGGAAAGGGCGTCAAAGTATAAACCTGGGGCTTTACTTCTAAGTTCTGGAGTATCCAGGAGGGTTGGGGCTTTTTTTGTTTGTTAACCTTGTTACGTGTGTGCACTTACACATGTGTCTGTGTTTTACTTGTACACGGGGTGGTTTTTTGACACTTTTCAAAATGTGCCTGGGGTGTACTTGTTCACTTTTATGGAAAACTTACAATTTTGCCCTTTTGGTACTTGTTCACGTGTGTCTGGGGACTTTTTAAAAAGGGGCCCTTTTTGTTACTTGGGTTTACGTGTGTTTGACACTTACACATGTGCCTGTGTGTAATTGTTCAGTTTTGTCTGACCCTTACCATGTGCCTGTGGTTTTTCTTGTTCAAGTGTAGTGGGCATTACACAAAGTGCCTGGGTTTTATTGTTCACCCTGTTGGGCTGACACTTACCCCTTTTGCCTGTGTGTAATTGTTCACGTGTGTCTGACACTTACACATGTGCCTGTGTGTACTGTACTTAACGTGTGTAGTGACACTTACACATGTGCCTGTGTGTACTTGTTCACGTGTGTCTGACACTTACACATGTGCCTGTGTGTACTTGTTCACGTGTATGTGACACTTACACATGTGCCTGTGTGTACTTGTTCACGTGTGTCTGACACTTACACATGTGCCTGTGTGTACTTGTACACGTGTGTGTGACACTTACACATGTGTCTGTGTGTACTTGTTCACGTGTGTGTGAGACTTACACATGTGTACTTGCCCCCCTTGCTGTGTACTTGTTCACGTGTGTCTGACACTTACACATGTGCCTGTGTTGTACTTGTTCACGTGTTTGACACTTACACATGTGCCTGTGTGTACTTGTTCACGTGTGTCTGACACTTACACATGTGCCTGTGTGTTACTTGTACACGTGTGTGTGCTACACTTACACATGTGTCCTGTGTGTTACTTGTTCACGTGTGTGTGACACTTACAACATGTGTCTGTGTGTACTTGTTCACGTGTGTGTGTAACACCTCCTCACCGGTTATAGTTGAACAAAACGTCTACTAGAGATATCTATCAGTCTTCCCGGATCAATACTACTTCACAGGGTTTGGCTGGTTAACTGGGGTTCAAAGCCTCTCAACTGCACTAGTGTCATCTGGACTACACGGAGCCTCGTTTACCACCTGACAAAGATACTATAATCCCTAAATTAGGGGATTATAGCAAACTGTCAGTTATACATACTTGAGATAAATACATTTCGATTTATATATCTATATATGTAATATATATATATATATTATATATATATATATATATTTATATATATATATATATTATATATATATATATATATATATAATATATATATATGTCGTGCCGAATAAGCAGAACTTGCGATCTTGGCTTAAATAGCAACGCTCATATTGTCATATAGAACAAGTGAAAATTTGTGTATGCAATAATTTCTCCAAAATCATTTTGAACCAAATGAAAAAAGTATATTTGATTGTGTTTGTTTAGTACTAAATTATTGTAAACGTATTTAAAATATATTTAGTTGTGTTAGGCTAAAATAAATTGCTCTTGTTATAATAAGGTTAGGTAAGTTTTCTAAGATTCTTTTGGTGCAAAATTAAATTTTTTTACATTAACATTAATGAAAAAAATATATCTTTAAACGTATAAGAGAAAATTTCAGAAAGGACTTAATTTTAAATGAGTTCTTCCTAATTGACCAGTTTGCATATTCGGCCACGACATATAATATATTATATATATATTATATATTTATATATATATTTATATTTTATTTTTATATATATATATATATATATATATATATTACATTAATCTTCTTAGATAATACTGTATTTTCAATTTCAAAAATATTCAGCAAAGATCACTAATAATATAATGCCAGTGGACTGCTAGTTTAGAAAGCAATATTTTCCACAGATTAGGTATTCAGAAAGGGCAGAAAGGGGGCGTAGAATAGCAATGTGCTGCTGTCCTATTCTATAGGATAGTTGCACAGTACTCCTGCGACCAACACCTATTGAATCCTCCTGCCATCCTAACATCACGTTCCTGCAGGAGATTCCTCGGGCCAGGACGTGTGAGGATGCTGGCATTCCTGAGAACTTCTGTACGTGCCAAGACACTAAGGGAAATGCCACTGAGTGACCCAGTGCTGCCTCTGGCTGCTGCCTTTCTTAAAGACGCCCCCAACCATGACCTCGATCCTTACCCTGAATGTCACAGTTCTCGCAGGTTGAACACACCCTAAGGTCTTAGGTCTAGTAGTTGCAGTAGTGGTAGAGTAGGGTTGCAGTAGTAGTAGTTGTAGTAGCAGTAGTGTAGTAGGTAGCTAGTTAAGTAGTAGGTAGTAGAGAGTAGCCCGTTGTATAGTAGTTGAGTGGGAGTGTTTTAGTAGTAGGAAATTGTAGTAGAGTTGAGTGGTTTTGTATGCGGTTGGTGGGGAAAAAAATGTAATTGTGGGTTTGTGTTAGTGAAGGGGTGGGGTGAGGTGTTGTGCGTTGTAGAGCAAAAATTTTTTTTTTAAATAGGGAATAGTAGGTGTGTGTGTTTTGGGGGTTGTGGTAGAGGTGTAGAGTGTGTTGTGTTGGTGTGAGTGGTGGAGGTGTTGTGTGGAAAGTGTTTGGTTGGGGTTTTTGGAGTGGTTGGTG
>NC_069408.1:33928734-33971234 GCF_026875155.1 Cherax quadricarinatus
TTCCAGAATGTACCCTATTTATATATATTTATATTTTAAATATTTTATATATTATTATAAAATATATATATAATTATTATATATATATAATAATATATATATATATATATGTATATATATGTATATATGTATATATTATTCCGTCAATCACCTTACCAATCTTCCTCGTTCTCCTCTTTTTGTTGCTCATTCTCTTCTTCTTCTTCCTCCTCCTCCTCTTCCTCCTTCTTCTCTTCCTCCTCTTTTAATTACATATTTAATGAAGGTTATTGTACTTAGAGAATCTATGTATAAATATTTCATGTATTTTCCTAATTGAGTTGGGGGGGTTGAGTCAAGGCTCCTGGGCCGGCACGTACCATCATATGTGATGGATAATGTCCTTCTCTTCCACCTAATACACCCTTTAGCGCCATCATTCTAATTACTTTATTATTACGGTCATTACGAAGAAAACGAGAGTGTTTACTGGTGTTGTCAGCATCACTCTGACCTACCAACATCCTCCACCAATAATGCTTCTCTTAGAATAAAATAGTTTGCCCTTAAGAGAGAGTTGAGGGGTATCTATGATATTTTTTGTATGTAAACTGCCTCATGTGTGTGTGTGTGTGTGTGTGTGTGTGTGTGTGTGTGTGTGTGTGTGTGTGTGTGTGTGTGTGTGTATGTGTGTGTGTGTGTGTGTGTGTGTGTGTGTGTGTGTGTGTGTGTGTGTGTGTGGTGTGTGTGTGTGTGTGTGTGTGTGTGGTGTGTGTGTGTGTGTGTGTGTATGATCACAGGATAACGATCCTCCACGAAATACGGTCTTGACTGAACCATCCTGGAAAGCACCTGCAACACCGTCAGCATGTGCAGCACCTGCAACACCGTCAGCATGTGCAGCACCTGCAACACCTTCAGCATGTGCAGCACCTGCAACACCGTCAGCATGTGCAGCACCTGCAACACCTTCAGCATGTGCAGCACCTGCAACACCTTCAGCATGTGCAGCACCTTGCAACAACCTTCAGCATGTGCAGCACCTGCAACACCTTCAGCATGTGCAGCACCTGCAACACCTTCAGCATGTGCAGCACCTGCAACACCTTCAGCATGTGCAGCACCTGCAACACCTTCAGCATGTGCAGCACCTGCAACACCTTCAGCATGTGCAGCACCTGCAACACCTTCAGCATGTGCAGCACCTGCACAATCTTCCTGCAGCACCTGCAACACCTTAGCAGCAAGACTGCACGTTTCTTCACCAGACATCCTGTATCATAACTAAGACGAGCAGCTGTGTATTACAGACGAAGCTTTACATGAAGGTGAGTTTACCAGGAGGATGGAGTGTTTACCAGAGAATGGGACTTTACCAGGAGGATGGTGTGTTTACCAGGAGGATGGTGTGTTCACAGGAGATGTGTGTGTTTACCAGGAGGATGGTGTGTTTTACCAAGGAGGATGGTGTGTGTTACCAGGAGGATGGTGTGTTTACCAGGAGGATGGTGTGTTTACCAGGAGGATGGTGTGTTTACCAGGAGGATGGTGTGTTCACTAGGAGGATGGTGTGTTTACTCAGGAGGATGGGTGTGTTTACCAGGAGGATGGTGTGTTTACCAGGAGGATGGTGTGTTCACTAGGAGGATGGTGTGTTTACCAGGAGGATGGTGTGTTCACTAGGAGGATGGTGTGTTATACCAGGAGGATGGTGTGTTTACCAGGAGGATGGGTGTTTCCAGGAGGATGGTGTGTTTCACCAGGAGGAATGGTGTGTTTACCAGGAGGATGGTGTGTTTACCAGGAGAGGTGTGTGTTCACTAGGAGGATGGTGTGTTTACCAGGAGGATGGTGTGTTTACCAGGAGGATGGTGTGTTACCAGGAGGATGGTGTGTTTACCAGGAGGATGGTGTGTTCACTAGGAGGATGGTGTGTTTACCAGGAGGATGGTGTGTTTACCAGGAGGATGGTGTGTTCACAGGAGGATGGTGTGTTTACCAGGAGGATGGTGTGTTACCTAGGAGGATGGTGTGTTTACCAGGAGGATGGTGTGTTTACAGGAGGATGGTGTGTTTACACTAGGGATGGTGAGTTTCAGGAGGTGGTGTGTTCATAGGAGGAGGTGGTTCCAGGAGGATGGTGTGTTACCAGGAGGATGGTGTGTTTACCAGGAGGATGGTGTTTGTTTTCACTAGGAGGATGGTGTGTTTACCAGGAGGATGGTGTGTTTACCAGGAGGATGGTGTGTTTACCAGGAGGATGGTGTGTTCACTAGGAGGATGGTGTGTTTACCAGGAGGATGGTGTGTTTACCAGGAGGATGGTGTGTTTACCAGGAGATGGTGTGTTTACCAGGAGGATGGTGTGTTTACCAGGAGGATGGTGTGTTTACCAGGAGGATGGTGTGTTTACCAGGAGGATGGTGTGTTACCAGGAGGATGGTGTGTTCACTAGGAGGATGGTGTGTTTACCAGGAGGATGGTGTGTTTACCAGGAGGATGGTGTGTTTACCAGGAGGATGGTGTGTTTACCAGGAGGATGGTGTGTTCACTAGGAGGATGGTGTTGTGTTTACCAGGAGGATGGTGTGTTTACCAGGAGGATGGTGTGTTTACCAGGAGGATGGTGTGTTCACTAGGAGGATGGTGTGTTTACCAGAGGATGGTGTGTTTAAAAGGAGGATGGTGTGTTTCCAGGAGGATGGTGTGTTCACTAGGAGGATGGTGTGTTTACCAGGAGGATGGTGTGTTTACCAGGAGGATGGTGTGTTTACAGGAGGATGGTGTGTTTACCAGGAGGATGGTGTGTTTACCAGGAGGATGGTGTGTTTACCAGGAGGATGGTGTGTTTACCAGGAGGATGGTGTGTTTACCAGGAGGATGGTGTGTTTACCAGGAGGATGGTGTGTTTACCAGGAGGATGGTGTGTTCACTAGGAGGATGGTGTGTTTACCAGGAGGATGGTGTGTTTACCAGGAGGATGGTGTGTTTACCAGGAGGATGGTGTGTTTACCAGGAGGATGGTGTGTTCACAAGGAGGATGGTGTGTTTACCAGGAGGATGGTGTGTTTTACCAGGAGGATGGTGTTTTACCAGGAGGATGGTGTGTTTACCAGGAGGATGGTGTGTTCACTAGGAGGATGGTGTGTTTACCAGGAGGATGGTGTGTTTACCAGGAGGATGGTGTGTTTACCAGGAGGATGGTGTGTTCACTAGGAGGATGGTGTGTTTACCAGGAGGATGGTGTGTTTACCAGGAGGATGGTTGTGTTTACCAGGAGGATGGTGTGTTTACCAGGAGGATGGTGTGTGTTACCAGGAGGATGGAGTGTTTACCAGGAGGATGGTGTGTTTATACCAGGAGGATGGTGTGTTTACCAGGAGGATGGTGTGTTTACCAGGAGGATGGTGTGTTCACTAGGAGGATGGTGTGTTTACCAGGAGGATGGTGTGTTTACCAGGAGGATGGTGTGTTTACCAGGAGGATGGTGTGTTTACCAGGAGGATGGTGTGTTTACCAGGAGGATGGTGTGTTTACCAGGAGGATGGGTGTGTTTACCAGGAGATGGTGTGTTTACCAGGAGGATGGTGTGTTTACCAGGAGGATGGTGTGTTTACCAGGAGGATGGTGTGTTCACTAGGAGGATGGTGTGTTTTACCAGGAGGATGGTGTGTTTACCAGGAGGATGGTGTGTTTACCAGGAGGATGGTGTGTTTACCAGGAGGATGGTGTGTTTACCAGGAGGATGGTGTGTTTACCAGGAGATGGTGTGTTTACCAGGAGGATGGTGTGTTTACCAGGAGGATGTGTGTGTTTACCAGGAGGATGGTGTGTTTACCATGAGGATGGTGTGTTTACCAGGAGGATGGTGTGTTCACTAGGAGGATGGTGTGTTTGCCAGGAGGATGGTGTGTTTACCAGGAGGATGGTGTGTTTACCAGGAGGATGGTGTGTTTACCAGGAGGATGGTGTGTTTACCAGGAGGATGGTGCGTTTACCAGGGGGATGGTGTGTTTACCAGGAGGATGGTGTGTTTACCAGGAGGATGGTGTGTTTACCAGGAGGATGGTGTGTTTACCAGGAGGATGGTGTGTTTACCAGGAGGATGGTGTGTTTACCAGGAGGATGGTGTGTTTACCAGGAGGATGGTGTGTTTACCAGGAGGATGGTGTGTTTACCAGGAGGATGGTGCGTTTACCAGGAGGATGGTGTGTTCACTAGGAGGATGGTGTGTTTACCAGGAGGATGGTGTGTTTACCAGGAGGATGGTGTGTTTACCAGGAGGATGGTGTGTTTACCAGGAGGATGGTGTGTTTACCAGGAGGATGGTGTGTTACCAGGAGGATGGTGCGTTTACCAGGGGGATGGTGTGTTTTACCAGGAGGATGGTGTTGTTTACCAGGAGGATGGTGTGTTTACCAGGAGGATGGTGTGTTTACCAGGAGGATGGTGTGTTTACCAGGAGGATGGTGTGTTTACCAGGAGGATGGTGTGTTTACCAGGAGGATGGTGTGTTCACTAGGAGGATGGTGTGTTTACCAGGAGGATGGTGTGTTTACCAGGAGGATGGTGTGTTTACCAGGAGGATGGTGTGTTTACCAGGAGGAGGTGTGTGTTTACCAGGAGGATGGTGTGTTTACCAGGAGGATGGTGCGTTTAACCAGGGGGATGGTGTGGTTTACCAGGAGGATGGTGTGTTTACCAGGAGGATGGTGTGTTTACCAGGAGGATGGTGTGTTTACCAGGAGGATGGTGTGTTTACCAGGAGGATGGTGTGTTCACTAGGAGGATGGTGTGGTTACCAGGAGGATGGTGTGTTTACCAGGAGGATGGTGTGTTTACCAGGAGGATGGTGTGTTTACCAGGAGGATGGTGTGTTTACCAGGAGGATGGTGTGTTTACCAGGAGGATGGTGTGTTTACCAGGAGGATGGTGTGTTTACCAGGAGGATGGTGTGTTTACCAGGAGGATGGTGTGTTTACCAGGAGGAGGGTGAGTTTACCAGGAGGATGGTGTGTTCACCAGGAGGATGGTGTGTTTACCAGGAGGATGGTGTGTTCACCAGGAGGATGGTGTGTTTACCAGGAGGATGGTGTGTTCACCAGGAGGATGGTGTGTTCACCAGGAGGATGGTGTGTTTTCCAGGAGGATGGTGTGTTCACCAGGAGGATGGTGTGTTCACCAGGAGGATGGTGTGTTCACTAGGAGGATGGTGTGTTCACCAGGAGGATGGTGTGTTCACTAGGAGGATGGTGTGTTCACTAGGAGGATGCTGTGTTCAGTAGGAGGATGGTGTGTTCACCAGGAGGATAGTGTGTTCACTAGGAGGATGGTGTGTTTACCAGGAGGATAGTGTGTTCACTAGGAGGATGGTGTGTTCACCAGGAGGATGGTGTGTTCACTAGGAGGATGGTGTGTTCACCAGGAGGATAGTGTGTTCACTAGGAGGATGGTGTGTTCACCAGGAGGATGGTGTGTTCACTAGGAGGATGGTGTGTTCACTAGGAGGATGCTGTGTTCACTAGGAGGATGGTGTGTTCACCAGGAGGATGGTGTGTTCACTAGGAGGATGGTGTGTTTACCAGGAGGATGGTGTGTTTACCAGGAGGATGGTGTGTATCACCACCAGCACCCCCACCAGCACCACCACCACCAGCACCACCCCCACTAGCACCACCACTAGCACCACCAATAAGAACTCCACCAGCACCACCACACAGCACCACCACTAGTACCACCACCTCCAGCACCTCCACCACTACTACCACCACTAACACCACCACCACAAGCACCGGTACCACCAGCACCAGCACCACCACCACCACTAGCACCACCACCAGCTGGGGGTCCCTGCGGTGCTCTATCCTGGAACTCATTACACAAACATGAACAAACACGACTCAACTTCCACAACGCACACAACACAGCATACACAACACAGCACACACAACACAGCACACACAACACAGCACACACAACATAGCATACACAACACAGCACACACAACACAGCACACACACAGCACACGCAACACAGCACACACAACACAGCACACACAACACAGCACACACCACACAGCACACAAAACACAGCACACACAACACAGCACGCACAACACAGCACCAGAACACAGCCACCAACACAGCACAACAAACAAAACCACAAAACAAGCACACAAACGCACCAAAAAACACGCACACACAACACACACACAAAACACAGCACACAAAAACACAGCACACAAAAAACCAGCATACAAACCAGACCACAACACGCACACAAAACACAGCACGCAAACACGCACCAGAACACAGCCACAAAAACCAGCAACACAACACAACACACACAACACAGCACCACAACAGCACACACAACCAGCAACACAAAAACCAGAAACAAAAACACAGCAACACAACACAGAAAACACAAACAGCACATCACAAAAAAGCCCCAAAAAAGACAGCACACACAAGCAAACACAAACACACCACACAAGACAGCACACACAAGACAGCACACACAAACAAACACAAACACAGCACCCAAGAACACCACAACACAGCACACACAAGACAGCACACACAAGACGCACAACAAACAACACCCCCAACCGCACAAAAAGCAACACACACAACAAGCACACACAAGACGCACACAAAAGACAGCACACACAAAAGCAACCACAACACAGCAACAAACACAGCGCCCACAAAAACAACACAACACAGCACCACAACACAGCAACACACACAACACACAAAACGCCACACAACACAGCACACACACACAAAACACACCACACAGCACACAAAAACACAGCAACACAACACTGCACACACACAACACAGCACACTCCAACAAGCAACACAAGAAGCAACACAAACAACACACACAACACAGCACACACAAGCAAAAACCACAACAGCACACACAAGACAGCACAACAAGACAGACACACAAAAAAAACACCCAACACAGCACAACAAGCAAACACACAAAACAGCACACACAAGACGACACACAAGACAGCCACACAAAAAGCAACACAAAAAGACACACAACACAGGCACACACAAAAAACACACACAACACAGCACACACAACACAGCCACAACACACAACACAACAAAAGCACACAAACACAGCACACACCCCAAACACACACCACACAGCACACACAACACAGACACCAACACTGCCACACACAACAAGCACAACAACACAGCAAAAACAACACAGCACACACAAAAACACACACAAACAGCCACACAACAAGACACACAACACAGCACACACAAAAACACACACAACACAGCACACACAACACAGACACACAACAAGCACACACAACACACCCACACAAAAACACAGAAACCAACAACCAGCCACACAAAAAGCACACACGAACAAGAACAAAAAAAAACCCCACACACAACACAGCCACCCCAACACGCGCTTTACAACACGCAACACAAACAGCACCCCACAACACAGCACACACAGAACAGCCACAAAACCCAAAGTACAGCACAGAGAACAGCACAAACACAGCACAGCAACAAACACAGCACACACAACACAGCACGCACAAAAAATAGACACACACAACACGACAGCAACACAACAGAGCACACAAACACAGCACAGCCAACAACACAGACAGCACAACAAACAGCACACACAAAAACCAAAACCCCACACCCCAACTTAACATAGCCCACACACACACAATCACAACAAAACACGAACATAACCAGACACACAACACAGCACACACAACCAGCACAAACACACAAAACACGTCCACACAACAGCACAACACACACAACACAGCCCAAAACAGCACAACACACAAACAAGCACACATAATATAGCACACACACACACAATCACAAAAAAAACACAGAAACCACAAGCGACACAAAACACAGCCAACACACACAACACAGGACACATAAAATAGCACACCACAACTGACACACAAAAAAACATGCCACAAAACACAGCCAAACACAAAACCAGCAACACAACACAGCCACACAACCAGCATAGCAACACAACACAGAGAACACAGATAACATTGCACAGCAACACAACACAGCACAGGCAACTCACAACACAGCACAACCCAACACAGCACATCCACAACAAAGCACACACACACACAACACGCACACACAACCAGCCCACACAACAACAGCACACACAACACAGCCAGCACCAAAAATTAGCAACACAAGCAGCCAGCACACACACAAACAGCACACACCACAACACAGCCACGCCCCCAAAACAAGCAACAAAACCCAAGCACAACAACAAGCACAACACACAAACAGCACACATAACATAGCACACACACAACAACTCACAAAAAAAACCAACACATAAAACACAGCACAAAAAAACAAGCACATGGCTTTAAAGGGCTAACAACACTGCTAACGACCCAATTTGTTCCCTCGTTGACTGTAAACAACTGGCTGTGCCCCTCCCCCACCTAATTAACCCTCCATCCCTTTTTTTTCTTAATTTTCCATGTATAATTACTTTCATAATTAATGACAGGAACAACCCCTGTATAATTACCTCCTATATTTGTGACGAAAAAAACCTGTACTAATTACTTCAATAACTTAGTGACGAAAAACACCGTATAATTACCTCCTATAACTTGGACAAAAACAACACCTGTTCAAATTACTCCCTTAAACTCGTACAGAAACAACCCCTGTACAAATTTAAAGGTCTATAATCGAGACAGAAAAAACCCTGTTCTAATTACTGCCTTTAACTCGTTACGAAAAAACCCCTGTACAAATTATTTGCCTATAATCAGTGACAAAACAACCCGTTTAATTTATCCCTTACTCGTGACAGGAAAAACCCCTTTCTATTTGATAATCAGGGGACAGAAAACAACACTGTTCAAATTATTTGCCTAAAAATCAGTGCAGAAAACCCCCTGTTCTAATTATCCCTATAACTCAGTGACAGAAACAACCCTTACAAATTCTCCCATAACTCAGTGACAGAAAAAACAAACCTTTTTAAATTACTCCCCTTAACTTAGGGGGACAGGAAAAAAACCCCTGTCTAATTACCCCCTAAAATTGGGGACAGAAAAAACACCTTACAAATTACTTCACATAACTTAGTGACAGAAACAACACCGTATAATTATGCCTTAACTCAGTGACGGGGAACAACACTGTACAAATTTCCCTCCTATACTCAGTGACAGGAACAACACTTATAATTATGTATAACTAGTGACAGGAACAACACCTGTTTAATTACTCCTTAACTCAGGAAGGAACAACACCGTATAATTACTACCTAAAACTAAATGACGGGAACAAACCTGTTCTAATTACTGCCTGAAAAACTCAGTGACAGGAACAAACCCTGTACTAATTGCTGCCTAAAAATCAGTGACAGGAACAACACCGTAAAAATTATGCCTAAAAACTCATTTACAGGAACAAAAACCTGACTAATTACTGCCTGTAACTCAGTGACAGGAACAACCCCTGAATTTACTGCCTGTAACTCAGTGACAGGAACAACCTGTACTAATTACTGCCTTAAATCAGTGACAGGAAAAACCCCCTGTACTAATTATCCCCTGTAACCGTGACAGGAAAACCCCTAAAACAATTACTCCCCTGTAATCGTGACAGGAACAAACCCCTAACTAATTATGCTATAATTCAGGAAGGAACAACACTGTTCAAATTTATGCCTATAATCAGTGCAGGAAAAACCCTTGTACAAATTTCGCCTTAATCGTGCGGAACAACACCTTTTAATTCCGCCTAAAAACTCAGTGACAAGAACATCACTGACTAATTATCCTATAACTCGGGGACAGAAAAAACCCTGTATAGTTACTGCCTATAAATCAGTAACAGGAACAACACCTGTAAATTTACTGCCTATAACTAGTAACGGAATAAACCCCTGTACAAATTTACTGTCTATAACTCAGTGAAGGAAGAAACCTGTACAAATTAAAGCCTAAAAACTCGGGGGACAAGAAAAACACCTGTATTTTTACTGCCTATAACTCGTGACAGGAAAACACCTGCATAATTACTGCCTAAAAAATCGGTAAGAGAAAAACACCTGTTCTAATTACTGCCATAACTAGTGACGGAACAAAACTGCACTAATTACTGCCTAAAACGGTAAAAAAAAAAACACCGTTCAATTACTGCTTCCCCCCCAGTGACAGGAAAAACCTGTACTAATTACTGCCTATAATCAGTGACAGGATCAACCCTTTACTAATTCTCCCTATAATCAATGAAGGAACAACCCCTTATAATTATCCCTATAACTGGACAGGAACAACCCCTGTGCTAATTACTGTCTGTAACTCACTGACGGATAAACCTTTATAATTACGCCTATAACTCAGTGACAGGAGCAACCCCTGTACTTTTTATGCCTATAACTCAGTGACGGGCCCAAAACATTGTATGTATGCCTTAAATCAGTGCAGGAACAACCCCTGCCTAATTACTCCCTATAACTCAGTGACAGGAACACACTTGTACTAAAAATCCCTATAACTCAGTGACGGGAAACAACACCTGTATAATTACTGCCTATAATCAGTGACAGGAACAACCCTGCAAAATTTAGCAAAAACTCAGTGCAGGAACACACTTTGTACTAATTGTGCCTATACTCAGTGAAGGAACAACCCTGCACTTTATGCCTACAAATCGTGACAGGAAAAACCTTGTACTAAATTACTGCCTATAATCGTGAACAGGAAAAACTTTTTTAAAAATTGGGCCCTATAATCAGTGACAGGAACAACCTCCCACTAATTACGCTGTAAATCAGTGACGGGGAACAACATTGTACTAATTATCCCTTTAATAGTGACAGGAACAACATTGTACTAATTACTCCCTATAACTCAGTGACAAAAACAACACCTGCATAATTATCCCTAAAAAACTCAGTGACAGGAAAAACCCCTGAATAATATCCCGTAAATCGTGAAAGGAAAAAACCCTGCACTAATTACTGCCTAAACTCAGTGACAGGAAAAAAACCTTGTACTAATTGCTGCCATAACCAGTGACGGAACAACACCTGCACTAATTACGCCTAAAAACTCAGTGAGGGGAAAAAAACCTTGTACTAATTACTGCCTTTAACTCAGTGACAGGAAAAAACATTGTACTAATTGCTGCCTATAACGTGACGGGAAACAACACCTGCATAATTACTGCCTGTAACTCAGTGACGGAAAAATTGTATAATTACTGCCGATAACTCAGTGACGGTAACTCCTTTCAAATTATGCCTATAACTAAATGACGGAACAAACCTGTATAATTACTGCCTTAATCATTGACAGGAAAAAAACACCGTGCAAAAATTATGTCTGAATACGAAGGAAAAAACCCTTTTTTATTATCCCTAAATCAGTGAAGGAGCAAAACACCTGTACAAATTTATGTAAAATCAGGACGGAAAAACACTTGTACTGCTATGCCTATAACTCGTGACAGGAACAACACCTGCATAATTACTGCTATAACTCAGTGACGGGGAAAAAAACATTTTATAAATTATGCCTTAATCGGGGACAGGAAAAAACCCCTGTCTAATTACTCCCCTTAACTCAGTGACAGGAACAACACTGCAAAATTACGCCTATAACTCAGTGACAGGAAAAACATTTTTAAAATTTCCCCTAAACTCAGTGACAGGAACAACATGACAAATTACTCCCTAAACTCAGTGACAGGAAAAACCTTGTACTAATTATGCCTATAACTCGTGACAGGAAAAAAAATTTGTACTAATTACTCCCTTAACCCAGTGCAAAAACAACACCTGCACTAATTTGCCTAAATCAGTGAAAGGAACAAACTTTTTACAAATTTTATCCCTTAAAATCAGGACGGGAAACAAACTTGTACTAATTACTGCCTTTAACTCTTTCGGGAACAACACCTGTACTAATTACTGCCTGTAACTCAGTGACGGGAAAACAAAAACCTGCCTAATTACTCCCCTTTAACTCAGTGACAGGAACAACACCTGCATAATTTTGCCTAAATCGTGCGGAACAACATTTGTACAAATTTATGCCTAAACTCAGTGACAGGAACAACACTTGTACTAATTATCCTATAACTAGTGACAGGAAAAACCTTGTATAATTACTGCCTGAACTCAGTGACAGGAAAAAAACTTGTACTAATTACTGCTTTAACTCGTGACGGAACAACACTTTTTCTAATTACTCCCGTAACTCGTGACAGGAACAAACACTTGTACTAATTATGCTGTAACTCAGTGACGGGAAACAAAAACTTGTACAAATTATGTATAACTCGTGCGGGAAACAAATTGTCTAATTACTGCCTGTAATCAGGGGGACAGGAACAACACTTGTATAATTACCCCCTGTAACCGTGCAGGAACAACCCTGCCTAACACTCGAAACACCAGCAGGAGGTTTCAAACATCGAAACCCAACGGGGAACTTTAACATCGTAACACCAGCGGGAAGTTCTAACACTGCAAAACCCAGCGGGAAACGTTCTAACACTCGTAACCCCCAAGGAACGTTCAAACCTTCCCCAGGCTTCCTCCCTAGGTTCCCCTCCTCCCCCCCGGTACTCCTCCATGCTTCGGGGGATTTCCTTCCACCCCGATTCTCCCCTACCAGGTCCTCACCCCCTCTCCGGGACTCTCCCCTCTCCCGCATCTGTCCCCTCACACAGTTCCCCCACCCTTGCATTCAGTACCCTCCCCCCGGGGCCCCTCCCCCCTCTTCTTCCTCACCCCCCCTCCATCCATCTTCCCCGAAAAAACCTCCCCTCACACAATTATCCCTCTCCCGCCCAAAAATTCCTAGTGTTCCCCTTCCTTTTCCCCTCCCCCCTCCCTTCCTTCCTCTCTCCCCCCCTCCCCCTACCTCCTTCTTCCCCCTCCCCCCCCCCCAATTTTTTTAAGGTAATTGGTGGGCAAGTAAATTTGTTGGTTTGGGGGTAATTGTCTTTAGTTTGGGCCAGCGTAAAGAGGGTTGTGGGGGGGAATCGTGTGGGGTGGTTTGGTTAACACTCTTGAAGGTTGGGGTGGTGGGAGGGGTTGGAGTTGTAAAGATGGGGTTAGGGTGGGAAAAGATAAGGTTGGGGTGGTGAAGATGGGGTGGGGTGGTGAGACGGGGTTGGGGGTAAAAATGGGGTTGGGGTGGTAGGAGATGTGGTTGGGGTGGTGAGATGGGGTTTGGGTGGTAAAGATGGGGTTGGGGTTGGTGAAGATGGGGTTGGGGGGTGAGTGGGGTTAGGGTGGTAAAGATGGGGTTGGGGTGGTAGAGATGTGGTTGGGGTGGTAGAATGGGGTTAGGGGGGTAAAAATGGGGTTGGGGTGGTGAAGATGGGGGTTGGGGTGGTAGAGAGGGGGGGTTGGGTGGTAAAAAATGGGGATGGGGTGGTAGAGATGTGGTTGGGGTGGTAGGTGGGGTTAGGGTGGTAAGATGGGGTTGGGGTGGGAGAGTGTGGTTGGGGTGGTAGGAGATGGGGTTGGGTGGTAAAGATGGGGTTGGGGTGGAGAGGTGGGTTGGGGGGGTAGAGTGGGGTTAGGGTGGTAAAGATGGGGTTGGGGTGGTTTGAGATGTGGGGTTTGGGGGGGTGGATGGGGTTAGGGTGGTAAAAATGGGGTTGGGGTGGTAGAGATGGGGTTGGGTGGGAAAGATGGGGGTTTTGGGGTGGTAGAGATGTGGTTGGGGTGGTAGAGAGGGGTTGGGGGGTGGTAGAGTGGGTTTGGGGGGGTAAAAATGGGGTTGGGGTGGTAGAGATGGGGTTGGGGTGGTAGAGTGGGGGTTAGGGTGGTAAAGATGGGGTTGGGGTGGTAGAGATGTGGTTGGGGGGTAAAGATGGGGTTGGGGGGGGTAGAATGTGGTTGGGGGGGGGTAGAGATGGGGGTTTGGGTGGTAAAAAATGGGGTTGGGGTGGTAGAGGGGGTTAGGGTGGTAAAGATGGGGGGTTTGGGGTGGTAGAGAGTGGTTGGGGGGGAGAATGGGGTTAGGGTGGTTAAAAATGGGGTTGGGGTGGTGAAGTGGGGTTTGGGGGGGTAGAGATGGGGTTGGGTGGTAAAGTGGGGTTGGGGTGGTGAAGATGGGGTTGGGGTGGTAGAGATGGGGGTTTGGGGGGGAAAGATGGGGTTGGGGTGGTAGAGTGGTGTTCTGATGCCTACCTGCAGAACGAAGCCCAGCTCTGGTCAACTTGCAGGCAGGAGGACACAAATAATTTCCTGGTGCACGATAAACACAAAAAGCTCAGTGCGCCCGGAAAAAAACAAACGGTTATACACAGGAAGTGGCAGTCAGTCACCGAAGTCACGCCCCGCCTTCCCTGGCGTGATTTTGAGTGGCGCTTGGGCTCAGTAGTGTACAGGTCACTTAGAAACCTTACCAGCCTTACCCGACGTGGTTTCGAATCCTGTATACGATTTTCTCTGTACAAGAGTGTTCAGTTGAAAAAATTTCACAATGGCCCGCTGGGATGTGGAAATCCTTTACAGTCAAAAACTGAAGAGGTAATCCTACAACCGAAAATGGCTCCCCTCGGGTATCTCCCAAGGTATTAAACCCCAGGAAAACCCCTAAGGACCCACCCCAAAAGAATATCCCCAACAGATTCCAAAGAATATCCCAAAAGAATCGTTAGGAGACTTCCAGAAGTATCCCCCAGGAGATTCCAACGGGTTTTCCCCCAAAGGTATTCCTCAAAAAATTTCCCCCCAAAATATCACCCAAGAGTAACCCTCGGGTATCCCTCGGAGTATCCCTCGGGAGTACCCCCGGGGTTTAAAACAGGAGTTTCCCCAAGAGTTTTTCCTCGGGCGAATTCCCCAAAAATATCACCCAAGAATATCCCTCGGAGTATCCCTAGGAGATCCTGGATTCCCCCAGGAGTACCCAAAAGGGGAGTTTTCCCCAAGAGTATTCCCGGCAAATTTCCCCCCGGAATATCCCCCAAAGAGATCCTCGGAGTACCTCAGGGGTTTCCCCCAGGGGGACTCCCAGGGTATAACAGGGAGTTTTCCCCCAGGAGTATTCCCAGGATATCCCCGGAGAACCCCCGGAACTTTCCCAAAAGGAGCTTCCCCCAGGGAATCCCCCAGGAGAATCCCCCAGGAGTATTCCACGAGTAACTACAGAGTATCCCAAGGAAATATTCCCCAGGAGTACCCACCGGGAGAATTCCACAGGGTACCCCCGGAGTACCCCCCGGAGATCCCATAGGAGTTTTCCAGGAGTATCCCCCGGGATCCCCCCAGGAGTACCCCCCAGGAAAATTCCCCCAGGATAACCCACGGGGTATTCCACAGGAGTTCCAGGGGGGTATTCCCCAGGAGAATCCTCCGGAGTATTCCCCGGGGATATCCCATGGAGCATTATAAAGGCATCCCCCGGGAGTTTTCCCCAGGAGAAACCCCCGGGAGTAACCAAGGATTTTTTCCCCCGGGGAGTATCAACCGAAGTATCCCCAAGGGAGTTCCCCCGGAGGTTTCCCCTGGGGGTCCCCCCGGAGTTTTTCCCCGGGGTATCCCTGGGGAATTTCCCCGGAGTACCCCCGGAGTTTTCAACAGGAATATCCCTCAAAAGAATTTCCCCCAGGATACCCCATAAAGATCCCCAAGAAAAAACCCCAGGAGTTTCCCCCCAAGTATTCCTCAGGAGTATACCAAGGGTTTTCCCCCGGGAGTATCAACCAGGAGTATCCCCAAGGAGTATTTCCCAGGGTTTTCCCCCAAGGGTAAACCAGGAATACCCCAAAGGGGGATTTCACCCAGGAGGATTCCTCAGGGTATCCCCCGGAGTTTTTTTCCGGAGTATCCCTTTTGGAATATTCCCAGGAGGATTAAAACGGGATATCCCCAGAAAAATTTCCCCCAGGGGTTCCCCCTAGGAGTATTCCCCAGGATTACCCCCTAGGAAAATTCCCCCAAGAGTTTTCTCCGGGAGTATCCCAAAGGAGTTTTTTCCACAGGAGTATCCCCAGGAGTATCCCCCATGGATCCCAGGGGTATTCCCGGATTTTAACCGGGGTGTCCCCAAGGAGTTTTCCCCCGGGGTACCCCCAGGGAGTATTCCCCAGGAGTATCCCCCAGGAAAATTTCCCCCAGGGTACCCACCAAAAAATTTCCCCCAGGAGTATTTCCCAGGAGTTTTCCCCCCAGGAGTTTTTCCCCAGGGTACCAATAGGAGTTTTCCCCCCAGGGTATTTCCCGGAGTATTCCCAGGAGTTTCCCCAGGAGTATCCAATAGGTATTCCCCCAGAGTATCCCAGGAGTTTTTCCCCAGGAGTTTTCCCCAGGGTACCCCCCAGGAGTATCCCCTAAAAAACCCCCAGGGGTTTTTCCCGGAGTACCAAGGGGCATACCCAGGAGGTTTTTAGGATATTCCCCAGGAGTTTTTCTCGGAGTTTCCCATAGGTTTTCCCCCAGGAGTACCCCCCGGGGGAATTCCTCAGGAGTATCCCGAAGATTTCCCCCAAAAGTATCCCTTAAAAAATTTTCCCCAGGAGTATCCCCAGGAGAATTCCCCAGGAGTATTCCCCAGGAGTACCCCCAAGGAGTTTTCCCCGGGGAGTATCCCCCGGGGAGTTTTCCCCCCATTATATCCCCCAGGAGTATTCCCCAGGGTATCCCCCAGGGATCCCCCGGAGTTTTTCCCGCGGGGAGTATCCTCCAGGAGTATCCCCCAGGAGTTTTCCCGCGGATACCCCGCAGGATATCCCCCGGATATCCCCCAGGAATTCCGCGGGAGATCCTGGGTATCCCCCAGGGTATTCCCCGGAGTATCCCCCGGGAGTATCCCTCCAGGAGTACCCCCCAGGGTTTTCCCCCAAAGAGTATCCTCCGGGGGATATCCCCCGGGAGTATCCCCCAGGAGTACCCCCCAAGGTTTCCCCCCAAAGATCCCCCAAGAGCCCCCCGGAGTACCCCCCAGAGTATCCCCCAAGAGTATCCCCCGGAGTATCCACCAGGAGTATCCCCCCAGGAGTATCCCCCAGGGTTTTCCCCGGGAGATCCACCAGGGTACCCCCATGATACCCCCCAGGATACCCCCCAGGATTTTTTTCCCCGGGATTTAACCACCAGGAGTATCCCCGGAGTATCCCCCAGGAGTATCCCCCAGGGAGAATCCCCGGAGACCCCCCAAGAGTATCCCCAAGAGTATCCCCCAAGGGATTTTTTTTTTTTTTTTTTTTTTTTTTTTTTTTTTTTTTGGATATGGGGAATTAATTAATTTTTATTAAGCTAAGGGGGGAATTTTTGGTTCCCAAAAAAAAAAAAAAAAACCGGCCCTTCCTCGGGCTTACCCTTCTCCAGAACAATCACCCCCTTGGATCATACTCCCCGGATGACCGGGTAGGAAAAACATTCGTCAGTAATGATGTCAACGAGAAAAGTCAGTTGATCAAATAAAAAATGTGGCCCAAAAGAGGTCCAACTTCATCCGTTTCCTACTTGTATGTTCAAAAAAAAAAAATTTTTAAAAATGAATTGGGGAAAAAATCTTTGCTTGCCAATTTAAAATTAGGAAACTTTTTAAACCTAAATAGCTGTAATTTAAAAGGGACCTTAACCCTTTCCCGGGAAAAAAAAAAAAAAAAGGGAGGAGAAAAAGGGGGAAAAAAAAGAAAGGGGAAAAAAAAAAAAGAAGGGAAAAAAAAAAGAAAAAAAGGAAAAAAAAAAAGAAGGGGGGAAAAAGGGAAGGAAGGGGGAGGGAAAAAAAAGAAAGGGGGAAGGGGAAGAAAAAGAAGAAGGAAAAGGGAAAGGGAAAGGGAAAAAAAAAAAGGAAGGAAAAAAAAAGGGGGGGGAAAAAAGGGAAAAGGGAAAAAAAAAGGGGGGGGGGGGAAAAAAGGGGGGCCCCCCCCTTTTTTTTAAAAAAAATTTTTGGGGGGGGGGGGGGGGCTTTTTAAAAAAATTTTTTTTTTTTTTTGGGGGGGGGAAAAAAAAAAAAAGGGGGGGGGGGGGGCCCCCCCCCCGGGGGGGGGGGGGGGGGGGGGGGGGGGAAAAAAAAAAAAAAAAAAAAAAAAAAAATTCAAAAAAAAAAAAAAAAAAAAAAAAAAAAAAAGGGGGGGGGGGGGGGGGGGGGGGGTTTGGGGGGGGGGGTAAAAAAAAAAAATGGGGGGGGGGGAAAAAAAAAAAAAAAAAAGGGGGGGGGGGGGGGTGGGGGGGGGGGGGGGGGGTTTTTTTTTCGGGGGGGGGGGGGAAAAAAAAAAAAAAAAAAAGGGGGGGGGGGCCCCCCAAAAAAAAAAAAAAAAAAAAAAAAAAAAAAAAAAAAAAAAAAAAAAAAAAAAAAAAAAAAAAAATTTTTAAAAAAAGGGGGGGAAAAAAAAAAATTTTTTTAAAAAAAAAAAAAAAAAAATTTAAAAAAAAATTTTTTTTAAAAAACTAAAAAAAAAAAAAACAATTTTGTCGGGGAAAAAAAAAAAAAAAAAAAAAAAAAAAAAAAAAGAAAAAAAAAAAGGGGGGGGGGGGGGGGAAAAAAAAAAAAAAAGGGGGAAAAGGGGGGGTTTTAAAAATCCCAGGGAAAACCTTTAAAAAACCGAAATTAAAAAGGTAAAGGCTGGGAAATGTTAAACCCGTTGGTATCTTTTTCCGGGAAGTTTTAAAGCAGGTTCTTTAGCAGAAGAGGGAGTGGTAGCTCAGAGAAATAAAGGTTGGGGGGGGGGAGGGTTTGGGGGGGGTCGGCCCCCCCGGGGGAAATAAATTTTGGTGGTCAGCCTCGCCTGGAGAAATGTTTGAGGTGGTCCCCAGCCCGGAGAAGTAGTTTGGGGGTCATCCCCAGGCCTGGGAAATTTTTTAGGTGGTCAGTTCCCCCCGGGGTGGAAAAAGGGGGAAAAAAAATTTGGGGGCAGGGAAAAAAAGGGGAAAGGGGGGGGGGGGAGAAAAGAAAAAGGGGGGGGTTAAAGTTAGAAGGGGAGGGGGGGGGCGGGGGGAGGGGGGGGGGGGATGGGGGGGGGGGGGGGTTTTGGGGGGAAAAGGGGGAGGGGGGGGAGGGGGGGGGGAAAGGAGGGAGGGGGGGGGGGAAGGAGGGGGGAGGGGGGGGAAAAAGGGGGGGGGAGGGGGGGAGGGGGGGGGGGGGGGGGAAGGGGTGGGGGGGAGGGAGGAAAGGGGGGGGCAAAGTGGAAGGGAGGGGAGGAGGGAAGAGGGAGTGGACCCCAGGGGGGAAAGGGAAAGGTGGATTTTGAGGGAAAAGGGAGGGGGGAAGGGAGAGGGAGGGGAGAGAGGAAAAGGGGAAAGGGGGTAGAGGGAGGGATTTTTTGAGTTTATTTAACATAAGAATAGTTAGTTCTTTACCTGAAAGTAGGTTTGGGATGGTAACCTGTAAAAAGTTAGGTATCTTAACCGGGAAGTTTTTTCAGTCCCTCAGCTGAGAGTGTTTGGTGGTCAGTCCCTCAGCCTGAGAAGTAGTTGAGTGGTCAGTCCCTCACCTGGAGAAGTAGTTGAGTGGTCAGTCCTCAGTCTGAGAAGTAGTTGAGGTGGTCAGTCCCTCAGCCCTGGAGAAGTAGTTTGAGGTGGTCAGTCCCTCAGCCTGGAGAAGTAGTTTGAGGTGGTAGTCCCTCAGCCTGGAGAAGTAGTTTGAGGTGGTCAGTCCCTCAGCCTGGAGAAGTAGTTTGAGGTGGTTAGTCCCTCAGCCTGGAGAAGTAGTTTGAGGTGGTCAGTCCCTCAGCCTGGAGAAGTAGTTTGAGGTGGTCAGTCCCTCAGCCTGGAGAAGTAGTTTGAGGTGGTCAGTCCCTCACCTGGAGAAGTAGTTTGAGGTGGTCAGTCCCTCAGCCTGGAGAAGTAGTTTGAGGTGGTCAGTCCCTCAGCCTGGAGAAGTAGTTTGAGGTGGTCAGTCCCTCAGCCTGGAGAAGTAGTTTGAGGTGGTCAGTCCCTCAGCCTGGAGAAGTAGTTTGAGGTGGTCAGTCCCTCAGTCTGGAGAAGTAGTTTGAGGTGGTCAGTCCCTCAGCCTGGAGAAGTAGTTTGAGGTGGTCAGTCCCTCAACCTGGAGAAGTAGTTTGAGGTGGTCAGTCCCTCAGCCTGGAGAAGTAGTTTGAGGTGGTCAGTCCCTCAGCCTGGAGAAGTAGTTTGAGTGGTCAGTCCCTCAGCTGGAGAAGTAGTTTGAGGTGGTCAGTCCCTCAGCCTGGAGAAGTAGTTTGAGGTGGTCAGTCCTCAACCTGCAGAAGTAGTTTGAGGTGGTCAGTCCCTCAGCCTGGAGAAGTAGTTTGAGGTGGTTAGTCCCTCAGCCTGGAGAAGTAGTTTGAGGTGGTCAGTCCCTCAGCCTGGAGAAGTAGTTTGAGGTGGTCAGTCCCTCAGCCTGGAGAAGTAGTTTGAGGTGGTCAGTCCCTCAACCTGGAGAAGTAGTTTAAGGTGGTCAGTCCCTCAGCCTGGAGAAGTAGTTTGAGGTGGTCAGTCCCTCAGCATGGAGAAGTAGTTTGAGGTGGTCAGTCCCTCAGCCTGGAGAAGTAGTTTGAGGTGGTCAGTCCCTCAACCTGGAGAAGTAGTTTGAGGTGGTCAGTCCCTCAGTCTGGAGAAGTAGTTTGAGGTGGTCAGTCCCTCAACCTGGAGAAGTAGTTTGAGGTGGTCAGTCCCTCAGCCTGGAGAAGTAGTTTGAGGTGGTCAGTCCCTCAGCCTGGAGAAGTAGTTTGAGGTGATCAGTCCCTCAGCCTGGAGAAGTAGTTTGAGGTGGTCAGTCCCTCAGCCTGGAGAAGTAGTTTGAGGTGGTCAGTCCCTCAGTCTGGAGAAGTAGTTTGAGGTGGTCAGTCCCTCAGCCTGGAGAAGTAGTTTGAGGTGGTCAGTCCTCAGCTGGAGAAGTAGTTTGAGGTGGTCAGTCCCTCAGCCTGGAGAAGTAGTTTGAGGTGGTCAGTCCCTCAGCCTGGAGAAGTAGTTTGAGGTGGTCAGTCCCTCAACCTGGAGAAGTAGTTTGAGGTGGTCAGTCCTCAGCCTGGAGAAGTAGTTTGAGGTGGTCAGTCCCTCAGCCTGGAGAAGTAGTTTGAGGTGGTCAGTCCCTCAGCCTGGAGAAGTAGTTTGAGGTGGTCAGTCCCTCAGCCTGGAGAAGTAGTTTGAGGTGGTCAGTCCCTCAACCTGGAGAGTAGTTTGAGGTGGTCAGTCCTCAGCCTGGAGAAGTAGTTTGAGGTGGTCAGTCCCTCAGCCTGGAGAAGTAGTTTGAGTGGTCAGTCCCTCAGCTGGAGAAGTAGTTTGAGGTGGTCAGTCCCTCAGCCTGGAGAAGTAGTTTGAGGTGGTCAGTCCTCAGCCTGGAGAAGTAGTTTGAGGTGGTCAGTCCCTCAGCCTGGAGAAGTAGTTTGAGGTGGGTCAGTCCCTCAGCCTGGAGAAGTAGTTTGAGGTGGTCAGTCCCTCAGCCTGGAGAAGTAGTTTGAGGTGATCAGTCCCTCAAGCCTGGAGAAGTAGTTTGAGGTGGTCAGTCCCTCAGTCTGGAGAAGTAGTTTGAGGTGGTCAGTCCCTCAACCTGGAGAAGTAGTTTGAGGTGGTCAGTCCCTCAGCCTGGAGAAGTAGTTTGAGGTGGTCAGTCCTCAGCCTGGAGAAGTAGTTTGAGGTGGTCAGTCCTCAGCCTGGAGAAGTGTTTGAGGTGGTCAGTCCCTCAGCCTGGAGAAGTAGTTGAGGTGGTCAGTCCCTCAGCCTGGAGAAGTAGTTTGAGGTGGTCAGTCCCTCAGCTGGAGAAGTAGTTTGAGGTGGTCAGTCCCTCAACCTGAGAAGTAGTTTGAGGTGGTCAGTCCCTCAGCCTGGAGAAGTAGTTTGAGGTGGTCAGTCCTTCAGCCTGGAGAAGTAGTTTGAGGTGGTCAGTCCCTCAGCCTGGAGAAATAGTTTGAGGGTGGTCATCCCTCAGCCTGGAGAAGTAGTTTGAGGTGGTCAGTCCCTCAGCTGGAGAAGTAGTTTGAGGTGGTCAGTCCCTCAGCCTGGAGAAGTAGTTTGAGGTGGTCAGTCCCTCACCTGAGAAGTAGTTTGAGGTGGTCAGTCCCTCAGCCTGGAGAAGTAGTTTGAGGTGGTTAGTCCCTCAGCCTGGAGAAGTAGTTTGAGGTGGTCAGTCCCTCAGCCTGGAGAAGTAGTTTGAGGTGGTCAGTCCCTCAGCCTGGAGAAGTAGTTTGAGGTGGTCAGTCCCTCAGTCTGGAGAAGTAGTTTTGAGGTGGTCAGTCCCTCAGCCTGGAGAAGTAGTTTGAGGTGGTCAGTCCTCACCTGGGAGAAGTAGTTTGAAGTGGTCAGTCCCTCAGCCTGGAGAAGTAGTTTGAGGTGGTCAGTCCCTCAGCCTGGAGAAGTAGTTTGAGGTGGTCAGTCCCTCAGCCTGGAGAAGTATGTTGAGGTGGTCAGTCCCTCAGCCTGGAGAAGTAGTTTGAGGTGGTCAGTCCCTCAGCCTGGAGAAGTAGTTTGAGGTGGTCAGTCCCTCAACCTGAGAAGTAGTTTGAGGTGGTCAGTCCCTCAGCCTGGAATAAGTAGTTTGAGGTGGTCAGTCCCTCAACCTGGGAAGTAGTTTGAGGTGGTCAGTCCCTCAGCCTGGAGAAGTAGTTTGAGGTGGTCAGTCCCTCAGCCTGGAGAAGTAGTTTGAGGTGGTCAGTCCCTCAGCCTGGAGAAGTAGTTTGAGGTGGTCAGTCCCTCAACCTGGAGAAGTATTTGAGGTGGTCATCTCTGCACACTGGAAGAAGTAGTTTGAGGTGGTCAGTCCCTCACAGAGAAGTAGTTGGAGGTGGTCAAGTCCTCAGCAGGAGAAGTAGTTTGAGTGGCAGTCCCTCAGCTGGAGAAGTATTTGAGGTTAGTCGTCCCCAGTCTGGAGAAGTAAGTTGGGTGGCATCCCTCAGCTGGGAAGTAGTTGACGTGTCAGTCCCTCAGCTGAGAAGTAGTTTGAGTGGTCAGCCCTAGCCTGGTAGAATACTTCGCTCACAATCTGCACAGTGTAAAATTGAAGCTACTGAGATGGAGACTGTAACACTGTCTGCGAGGAGAGAGATCTACAGGAGACAAGAGGACTGTCCACTAGCTGAGTTTAGAAACTGTCCCAAGTCTGAGTAGAACTGTCCACTGCTGAGTAGACAAACTGTCCCACTAGCTGAGGTAATAAACTGGCCCCGTGCTGAGTAAGAAACTGTTCCCACTAGCATGAGTAGAATATTGATTACTGAGAGGCATCGTAATGTGCTAGCAAGAGTGTCCTCTAAATGATCTCCTGAGACGTCATTACTTATTCTGCAACTTGCAAGCTCCGATGATGTGTTGATTGCAACAGAAGGCCCAGACTATTATTCATCCCGTGTGGTTGCTGTTGCATCTTGCATACTTGTTGGCGATTCTTGTTGTGCGATTCTTTTGTTAGGCGTTCTTGTTGCTGGCGATTCTTGTTGTTGGCGATTCTTGTTGCTGGCGGTTCTGGTTGTTGGCGATTCTTGTTGTTGGCGATTCTTATTGCTGGCGGTTCTGGTTGTTGGCGATTCTTGTTGTTGGCGATTCTTGTTGTTAGCGATTCTTGTTGTTGGCGATTCTGGTTGTTGGAGATTCTTGTTGTTGGCGATTCTTGTTGCTGGCGGTTCTGGTTGTTGGCGATTCTTGTTGTTGGCGATTCTTGTTGTTGGCGATTCTGGTTGTTGGAGATTCTTGTTGTTGGCGATTCTTGTTGCTGGCGGTTCTGGTTGTTGGCGATTCTTGTTGTTGGCGATTCTTATTGCTGGCGGTTCTGGTTGTTGGCGATTCTTGTTGTTGGCGATTCTTGTTGTTAGCGATTCTTGTTGCTGGCGATTCTTGTTGTTGGCGATTCTTGTTAGCGATTCTTGTTGCTCTCGATTCTTGTTGCTGGCGGTTCTGGTTGTTGGCGATTCTTGTTGTTAGCGATTCTTGTTGCTGGCGATTCTTGTTGTTGGCGATTCCTTTTGTTGGCGATTCTTGTTGTTGGCGATTCCTTTTGTTGGCGATTCTTGTTGTTGGCGATTCTTGTTGTTGGCGATTCTTGTTGGCGATTCTTGTTGTTGGCGATTCTTGTTGTTGGCGATTCTTGTTGTTGGCGATTCTTGTTGTTGGCGATTTCTTGTTGTTGGCGATTCTTGTTGTTGGCGATTCTTGTTGGCGATTCTTGTTGTGGCGATTCTTGTTGTTGGCGATTCTTGTTGTTGGCGATTCTTGTTGTTGGCGATTCTTGTTGATGGCGATTCTTGTTCTTGGAGATTCTTGTTGCTGGTGATTCTTGTTGTTGGTGATTCTTGTTGTTGGCGATTATTGTTGTTGGTGATTCTTGTTGTTGGCGATTCTTGTTGTTGGCGATTCTTGTTGTTGGCGATTCTTGTTGTTGGTGATTCTTGTTGTTGGTGATTCTTGTTGCTGGCGATTCTTGTTGTTGGCGATTCTTGTTGTTGGTGATTCTTGTTGTTGGCGATTCTTGTTGCTGGCGATTCTTGTTGTTGGCGATTCTTGTTGTTGGTAATTCTTGTTGTTGGTGATTCTTGTTGCTGGCGATTCTTGTTGTTGGCGATTCTTGTTGTTGGTGATTCTTGTTGCTGGCGATTCTTGTTGTTGGCGATTCTTGTTGTTGGTGATTCTTGTTGTTGGTGATTCTTGTTGTAGGCGATTCTTGTTGTTGGCGATTCTTGTTGCTGGCGATTCTTGTTCTTGTCGATTCTTGTTATTGGCGATTCTTGTTGCTGGCGATTCTTGTTGTTGGCGATTCTTGTTGCTGGCGATTCTTGTTGTTGGTGATTCTTCTTGTTGGCAATTGTTGTTGTTGGTGATTCTTGTTGTTGGTGATTCTTGTTGTTAGTGATTCTTGTTGTTGGTGATTCTTGTTGTTGGTGATTCTTGTTGTTGGTGATTCTTGTTGGCGATCTTGATGGCGATTCTTGTTGCTGACGATTCTTGTTGTTGGCGATTCTTGTTGTTGGCGATTCTTGTTGCTGGCGATTCTTGTTGTTGGCGATTCTTGTTGTTGGCGATTCTTGTTGTTGGTGATTCTTGTTGTTGGTGATTCTTCTTGTTGGCAATTGGTGTTGTTGGTGATTCTTGTTGTTGGTGATTCTTGTTGTTGGTGATTCTTGTTGTTGGTGATTCTTGTTGCTGGCGATTCTTGTTGTTGGCGATTCTTGTTGTTGGTGATTCTTGTTGTTGGCGATTCTTGTTGTTGGCGATTCTTGTTGTTGGTGATTCTTGTTGTTGGCGGATTCTTGTTGGTGATTCTTGTTGTTGGCGATTCTTGTTGTTGGTGATTCTTGTTGTTGGCGATTCTTGTTGTTGGTGATTCTTGTTGTTGGTGATTCTTGTTGTTGGTGATTCTTCTTGTTGGTGATTCTTGTTGTTGGTGATTCTTGTTGTTGGTGATTCTTGTTGCTGGTGATTCTTGTTGTTGGTGATTCTTGTTGCTGGTGATTCTTATTGTTGGCGATTCTTGTTGTTACACGTTGGTCACTCTACGTGACCCAGCAGAAGAGAACCTACTTCTACAGCTAGGTGAGCAGTGTCAGCATGCTAGGTGAGCAGGTCCAGGTGGGGCAGGGTCAGGGGCAGGTCAGGTCAGGTGGGGCAGGGTCAGCAGGCTAGGTGGGCAGGGTCAGCAGGCTAGGTGAGCAGGGTCAGCAGGCTAGGTGGGCAGGGTCAGCAGGCTAGGTGGGCAGGGTCAGCACGCTAGGTGAGCAGGGTCAGCAGGCTAGGTGAGCAGGGTCAGCATGCTAGGTGAGCAGGGTCAGCAGGCTAGGTGAGCAGGGTCAGCATGCTAGGTGAGCAGGGTCAGCAGGCTAGGTGAGCAGGGTCAGACGGCTTTCTTTCATCTCTCCTGTCTCCATTTTCCTCTCTCTATTTTTCTTTCTCCATCTTTCTCTCTCAAACATCCTCTCTCTATCTTCCTCTCTCCATTATCCTCTCTGTGTCTTCCTCTATCCATCTTCGTCTCTCTATCTTCCTCTCTCTATCTTCCTCTCTGAATCATCCTCTCTCCATCTTACTCTTAAAGTTGTCTCAGTTTAAGTTTATGGGACCAGACAAAAGTCAACATTATGTGAGACTACCAAGCAGGGAGGCAGGGAGGCAGGGAGGCAGGGAGGCAGGGAGGCAGGGAGGCAGGGAGGCAGGGAGGCAGGGAGGCAGGGAGGCAGGGAGGCAGGGAGGCAGGGAGGCAGGGAGGCAGGGAGGCAGGGAGGCAGGGAGGCAGGGAGGCAAGGGAGGCAGGGAGGCAGGGAGGCAAAGGAGGCAAGGGAGGCAGGGAGGCAGGGAGGCAAGGAGGCAGGGAGGAAGGGAGGCAGGGAGGCAGGGAGGAAGGGAGGCAGGGAGGAAGGAGGCAGGGAGGCAGGGAGGCAGGGAGGCAGGGAGGCAGGGAGGCAGGGAGGCAGGGAGGCAGGGAGGCAGGGAGGCAGGGAGGCAAGGAGGCAGGGAGGCAGAGAGGCAGGGAGGCAGGGAGGCAGGGAGGCAGGGAAGCAGGGAGGCAGGGAGGCAGGGGGAAGGGCGGCAGGGAGGCAGGGAGGCAGAGAGGCAGGGAGGAAGGGAAGCAGGGAGGCAGGGAGGCAGAGAGGCAGGGAGGCAGGGAAGGAGGGAGGCAGGGATGCAGGGAGGCAGGGAGGCAGAGAGGCAGGGAGGCAGGAGGGGGGCAGGGAGGCAGGGAGGCAGGGAGGCAGGGAGGAAGGGAGGCAGGGAGGAAGGGAGGCAAGGAGGCAGGGAGGCAGGGAGGCAAAGAGGAAGGGAGGCAGGGAGGCAGGGAGGAAGGGAGGCAGGGAGGAAGGGAGGCAAAGGAGGCAGGGAGGCAGGGAGGCAGGGAGGAAGGGAGGCAGGGAGGCACGGAGGAAGGTAGGCAGGAAGGCAGGGAAGCAGAGAGGCAGGGAGGCTGGGAGGGCAAAGAGGCGGGAAGGCAGGGAGGCAGGGAGGCAGGGAGGCAGGGAGGCAGGGAGGCAGGGAGGAAGGGACGCAGGGAGGCAGGGAGGCAGGGAAGCAGGGAGGCAGGGAGGCAGGGAGGCAGGGTGGAGGGAGGCAGGGAGGAAGGGAGGCAAGGAGGCAGGGAGCAGGGCAAAGAGGAAGGGAGGCAGGGAGGCAGGGAGGAAGGGAGGCAGGGAGGAAGGGAGGCAGGGAGGAAGTTAGGCAGGGAGGCAGGGAGGAAGTGAGGCAGGAAGGCAGGGAGTCAGAGAGGCAGGGAGGCTGGGAGGCAAAGAGGCGGGGAGGCAGTGAGGCAGGGAGGCAGGGAGGAAGGGACGCAGGGAGGCAGGAGGCAGGAAAGCAGGGAGGCAGGGAGGCAGGGAGGAGGAGGCAGGGAGGCAGGGAGAGAGGAAGGGAGGCAGGGATGCAGGGATGCAGGGAGGCAGGGAGGAAGGAAGGCAGGGAGGCAGGGAGGCAGGGAGGAAGGGAGGCAGCGAAACAGGGAGGCAGGGAGGCATAGAGGCAGGTAGGCAGGGAAGCCGGGAGGCAGGGAGGTAGGGAGGAGGGAGGCAGAGAGGCAGGGATGCAGGGAGGAAGGGAGGCATGAGGAAGGGAGGAAGGGAGGCAGGGAGGCAGGGAGGCGGGAGGCAAAGAGGCAGGGAGGCAGGGAGGCAGGGAAGCACGAAGGCAGGGAGGCAGGAGGCAGGGAGGCAGGGAGGCAGGGAGGCATGGAAGCAGGGAAGCGGGGAGGCAGGGAGACAGGACGGGAGGCAGGGAGGCAGGAGGAGGAAGGGAGGCAGGGAGGCAGGATGCAGGGAGGCAGGGAGGCAGGGAGGAAGGGAGGCAGGGAGGCATGGAGGAGGGAGGCAGGGAGGCAAGGAAGCAGGGAGGCAGGGAGGCAGGGAGGCAGGGAGGTAGGGAGGCAGGGAGGAAGGGAGGCAGGGAGGCAGGCAGGTAGGGAGAGAGACTGGGTGGTGGTGATGGTGGTGGGATAGTTGTGATGGTGGTGGTGATGGTGGTAGTGGTGATGATGTGGTGGTGATGGTGGTAATGGTGGTGAGGGTGGTAGTGTGTGGTGGTGGTGATGTGGTAGGGTGGTGGTGGTGATGGTGGTATGGTGGTGGTTGGTGAGGGATGGTGTGTGGTGATGATGGTGTGGTGGTGATGGTGAGTGGTGGGTAGTGGTGGTGGTGTGGTAGGTGGTAGGTGTGGTGGTGATGGTGGTAGTGGTGGTGTTGATGGTGGTAGTGGTGGTGTGGTGATGGTGGTAGGTGGTGGTGGTAGTGGTAGTGGTGGTGATGGTGGTAGTGGTGGTGGTGGTAGTGGTGGTTAGTGGTGGATGGTGGTAGTGGGTGGTGGTGGGTAGTGGTGGTGTGGTAGTGTGGTGTGGTGAGGTGGTAGTGGTGGTGGTGGTAGGGTGGATGGTGAGTGGTGGTATGGTGAGTGGTGGTGGGTGGGTGGTTGTGGTGATGGTGGTAGTGGTGGTGGTGGTGATGGTGTAGTGGTGATGGTGGTAGTGGTGGTGGTGGTGGTGGTGTGGTGGTGGTGTGGTGATGGTGGTAGTGGTGTGGTGGTAGTGGTTTGTGGTATGGTAGTGATGTGGTGTGGTGGTGTGGTGATGGTGTAGTGGTGTGGTGGTGTGGTGGTGGTGGTGGTTGGTGGTGGTGGTGGTGTGGTGGTGGTGGTGGTGGTGTGGTGGTGGTGGTGGTGGTGGTGGTGGTGGTGGTGGTGGTGGTGGTGGTGGTGAGTGGTGGTGGTGGTGTGGTGGTGGTGGTGGTGGTGGTGGTGGTGGGTGGTGGTGGTGGTGGGGTGGTGGTGATGGTGGTGGTGTGGTGGTGATGGTGGTGGTGGTGATGGTGGTGTGGTGGTGGTGGTGATGGTGGTGGTGGTGGTGATGTGGTGTGTGATGGTGGTGGTGTGATGGTGGTGATGTGATGTTGGTGATGGTGGTGGAAGTAGTGTGATTGTGATGTTGCTAATTCAGTAACAACACCAGGTGTGGTGCCACCTGTGTTACAACACCAGGTGTGGTGCCACCTGTGTTACAACACCAGGTGTGGTGCCACCTGTGTTACAACACCAGGTGTGGTGCCACCTGTGTTACAACACCAGGTGTGGTGCTACCTGTGCTACAACACCAGGTGTGGTGCCACTGTGTTACAACACCAGGTGTGGTGCCACTGTGTTACAACACCAGGTGTGGTGCCACCTGTGTTACAACACCAGGTGTGGTGCCACCTGTGTTACAACACCAGGTGTGGTGCTACCTGTGCTACAACACCAGGTGTGGTGCCACCTGTGTTACAACACCAGGTGGGTGCCACCTGTTACAACACCAGGTGTGGTGCCACCTGTGTTACAACACCAGGTGTGGTGCCACCTGTGTTACAACACCAGGTGTGGTGCCACCTGTGTTACAACACCAGGTGTGTGCCACCTGTGTTACAACACCAGTGTGGTGCCACCTGTGTTACAACACCAGGTGTGGTGCCACCTGTGTTAACACCAGGTGTGGTGCCACCTGTGTTACAACACCAGGTGTGGTGCCACCTGTGTTACAACACCAGGTGTGGTGCCACCTGTGTTACAACACCAGGTGTGGGCCACCTGTGTTACAACACCAGTGTGGTGCCACCTGTGTTACAACACCAGGTGTGGTGCCACCTGTGTTACAACACCAGGTGTGGTGCCACCTGTGTTACAACACCAGGTGTGGTGCCACCTGTGTTACAACACCAGGTGTGGAGCCACCAGTGTTACAACACCAGCTGTGGTGCCACCAGTGTTGAACACCAGGTGTGGTCCACCAGTGTTACAACACCAGGTGTGGGTCACCTGTGTTACAACACCAGGTGTGGGTGCCACCATGTGTTACATACACCAGGTGTGGTGCCACCAGTGTTACAACACCAGGTGTGGTGGCCACCAGTGTTCAACACCAGGTGTGTGGCCACCGTGTTCAGCAACACAGGTGGGTGGCCACCGTGTTACAAACACCAGGTGTCGGTGCCACCAGTGTTCAACACCAGGTGTGGTGGCCACCGTGTTACAACACTAGGTGTGGGGCCACCAGTGTTACAACACCAGGTGTGGTGGCCACCAGTCTCACAACACCAGGTGTGGAGCCACCAGTCTCACAACACCAGGTGTGGTGGCCACCAGTGCTACAACACCAGCTATGGTGGCCACCAGTGTTACAGCACCAGGTGGGGTGGCCACCAGTGTTACAACACCAAGTGTGGCGGTCACCAGTGTTACAACACCAGGTGTGGTGGCCCCAAGTGTTACAACACCAGGTGTGGTGGCCACCAGTGTTACAACACCAGGTGTGGTGGCCACCAGTGTTACAACACCAGGATGTGTGGCCACCATGTTACAACACAGGTGTGGTGGCACCAGTGTTACAACACCAGGTGTGGTGGCCACCAGTGTTACAACACTAGGTGTGGTGGCCACCAGTGTTACAACACTAGGTGTGGTGGCCACCAGTGTTACAACACCAGGTGTGGTGGCCACCAGTGTTACAACACTAGGTGTGGTGGCCACCAGTGTTACAACACTAGGTGTGGTGGCCACCAGTGTTACAACACCAGGTGGGGTGGCCCCCAGTGTTACATCACCAGTATGGTGGCACCAGTGTTAAACACCAGTGTGGTGGCCACCAGTGTTACAACACAGGTGTGGTGGTCACCAGTGTTACAACACCAGGTGTGGTGGCCCCAAGTGTTACATCACCAGGTGTGGTGGCCACCAGTGTTACAACACCAGGTGTGGTGGCCACCAGTGTTACAACACCAGGTGTGTGGCCACCAGTGTTACAACACCAGGTGGGGTGGCCACCAGTGTTACAACACCAGGTGTGGCGGTCACCAGTATTACAACACCAGGTGTGGTGGCCACCAGTGTTACAACACTAGGTGTGGTGGCCACCAGTGTTACAACACCAGGTGTGGTGGCCACCAGTCTCACAACACCAGGTGTGGAGCCACCAGTCTCACAACACCAGGTGTGGTGGCCACCAGTGCTACAACACCAGGTTGGTGGACCACAGTGTTGACACACAGGTGTGGTGGCCATCAGTGTTACAACACCAGTGTGGTGCACAGTGTTGAAACAGCAGGTGTGGTGGCCCAAGTGTTACAACACCAGGTGTGGTGGCCATCAGTGTTTAACACAGGTGTGTGGCCACCAGTGTTGACAACACAGGTGTGGTGGCCCATGTGTTACAACACATGGTGTGGTGGCCACCAGTGTTAAACACAGGTGTGGTGGCCACAGTGTTGACAACACAGGTGTGTGGCCACCAGTGTTACAACACAGGTGTGGGGCCATCAGTGTTACAACACAGGTGTGGTGGCCACAGTGTTACAACACAGGTGTGGTGGCCATCAGTGTTACAACACAGGTGTGGTGGCCACAGTGTTACAACAGCAGGTGTGGTGGCCATCAGTGTTACATCAGCAGGTTGTGGGCACTCAGTGTTACAACACAGGTGTGTGGCCATCAGTTTACAACAGCAGGTGTGGTGGCCATCAGTGTTACAACAGCAGGTGTGGTGGCCATCAGTGTTACAACAGCAGGTGTGGTGGCCATCAGTGTTACAACAGCAGGTGTGGTGGCCACCAGTGTTACAACAGCAGTGTGGTGAGCCACAGTGTTACAACACAGGTGTGAGCCACAGTGTTACAACACAGGTGTGGCGTCACAGTAATTACAACACCAGGTGTGGTGGCCACAAGTGTTACAACACCAGGTGTGGTGGCCATCAGTGTTACAACACCAGGTGTGGTGGCCACCAGTGTTACAATACAAGGTGTGGTGGCCACCAGTGTTACAACAGCGAGATGTGATGGCCATTAATGTTACAACACCAGGTGTGGTGGACATCAGTGTTGGAACAGCAGGTGTGATGGTCATTAGTGTTACAACACCAGGTGTGGTTGCCATCAGTGTTGGAACAGCAGGTGTGATGGCCGTTAGTGTTACAACACCAGGTGTGGTGGCCATCAGTGTTGGAACAGCAGGTGTGATGGCCATCAGTGTTGGAACAGCAGGTGTGATGGCCATTAGTGTTACAACACCATGTGTGGTGGCCATCATTGTTGGAACAGCAGGTGTGATGGCCATCAGTGTTGGAACAGCAGGTGTGGTGGCCATCAGTGTTACAACAGCAGGTGTGGAGCCATCAGTGTTACAACAGCAGGTGTGGTGCCATCAGTGTTACAACAGCAGGTGTGGAGCCATCAGTGTTACAACAGCAGGTGTGGAGCCATCAGTGTTACAACAGCAGGTGTGGAGCCATCAGTGTTACATCAGCAGGTGTGGTGGCCATCAGTGTTACAACAGCAGGTGTGATGGCCATCAGTGTTACAACAGCCGGTGTGGGGGCCATCGGGGTTTTACAATAGCGGGTGTGGTGGCCATCGGGTTTTTACAACAGCAGGTGGGGGGGCCCAACAGTTTTGGAACACCCGGTGGGGGGTGGCCACATTTTGGGAAACCCGCAGGGGTGGAGCCATCATTTACAACCCAGGCATTTTGTGGGTTATATTTTTAAATTAAGTAGGCAGTATGCAAAAAACCCCCGTTTCTGGTCTCCCATCACAAAAAAACCAACCTTGGGTTTATTTTTGGGCTATTTTTTTTTAATTTTTGGTTATTGTGAAATGTGGTGTGTTTTTGTGTACTGGTGTGTTATTGTGTCGGGGTTTTTGTGTTTTATTGTGTACTTTTGTTTTTATTGTGTACTTGTGTGTTATTGTGTCTGTGTTTTTTTATTGTGCCCTGTGTGTTTTTGTGACTGTGTGTTTTTATTTTTTTCTGGGGTTGTTTTTTGTTCTGTGTTGTTTAATTGTGTACTTTTGGGGGTTTTTTGTGTATGTGGGTTATTGTGTCTTGGGGGGTTTATTGGTACTGTGTTTTTTAAATTGTGAAAGTTTTTTATTGTGTATGTGTTATTGTGAACTGTTTGGGGTTATTGTGTACTTTTGTGTTTATTGTGTATGTGTTTATTGTGTACTGTTGTTTTTTATTGTGTATTTTTTTAATTGTGTACTGGGGTGTGTTTTGTGTATGTGTTTTGTTATGTTTATGTTTTGGGGTTATTGTGTACTGTGTGTGTTTTTTGTGTACTGTGGTTTTATTGTGAAGTTTTTTATTGTGTACTTTTGGGGTTTTTTAAATTGATGGGGGGGGGGGGGTAATTGGATATTAGGGGTATTTGTGGGTTTTTTGTGTACTGTTGTGTTATTGTGTAATGTTTTTTTTATTGTGTACTGTGTTTTGTTATTGTGTACTGTGTGTTTTTTGTGTACTGTTTGTTTTTATTGTGTACGTGGGGTGTTATTCGTACTGGGGTGTGTTTTTGTTACTTTTTGTGTTTTTTTGTGTCGGTGTGTGTTATTGTGAAAACTGTGTTGTTTTTGGGTGTACTGTGTGTGTTTATTTGTACTGTGGGGTTTTAATTGTGTACGGGTTTTGTGTTATTTTTAAACTGTGTGTGTTTTTGGGTGTACTTTTGTGTTTTTTGCGTCTGTGTGTGTTTTTGGTGTACTGTGGGGGTGTTATTGTGTACTGTGTTTGTTATTGTGTACTGTTGTGTTTTTTGTGTACTGTGTGTTTTATTGTGTCTGGGGGTGGGGTTATTGTTTTACTGGTGTGTTTTGGGGTACTGTGGGGTTTTAAAAGTGTATTTTGGGGTTGTGTTTTTGTGTACTTTTGTGTGTTTTTGTGTACTGTGTGTGTTATTGCGTATTTGTTTGTTTAAAAGTGTACGTGTGTTTTATTGGTACTGGGGGGTTTTTATTGCGTACTGTGTGTTTAAAGGAGGGTCCGTGTGTGTTATTGTGAAACTGTTTGTGTTTTTGTGTATGTGTGTGTTATTGAAAAACTGTGTGTGTTATTGTGTACTGGTGTGTTATTGTTTACTTTTGGTTGTTATTGCGTACTGTGTGTGTTATTGGGGTACGTGTGTTTTTATTGTGTATTTTGGGTGTGTTATTGTTTTACGTGTGTTTTATTGTGTATGGGGTTTTGTTATTGTTGACTGTTTTGGGGTTATTTGATACTTTTTGTTTTTATTGTGTACGTGTGTTTTTATTGCGTACTGTGTGTGTTTTTTGGTTTTGCTTTGGGGGGTTAAAAGTGTAGGGTGTGTTTTAAATTTTTTTTTTTTAATTGGGAACTTTTGGGGTTGGGGGAAACTGTGTGGTTTTTGGTGTACTGTTTTGGTGTTTTTTGGGCGTACTGTTTTGGTTTATTTTTGCGTGGGGGTTTTTATTGTTTTGCTGTGGGGGGTTATTGTGTATGTTATTTGTGTACTGGTGTGTTTTTGTGTACTGGTGGGGTTAAATTGGGAAACTTTTGGTGTTTTTTGGTACTTGTTTTTTTTATTGTGTACTGTTTTGTGTTTTTGGTCCTGTGTGTTTTATTGTTAACTTGTTGTTATTGTTTTACTGGTGTGTTATTGTGTACTGTTTTGTTATTGTGTATTTGGGGTTGTGTTTTTTGGGTGTACTGTTTTGTTTTAATTGTTTACGTGTATGTTTTGTGTACTGTGAAATTTTTATTTTTTTCTGGGGTGGGGTTTATTGTTACTGTGTGTGTTTTTGTGTACTGTGTAGGGGAAAATTGGGGTACTGGTGTTTATTGTGTACTGTGTGTTTTATTGTGTACTGTTGTGGTTTATTGTTTTAACTGGTGTGTTATTGTTTTGTGTGTTTGTTATTGTGACTGTTTGTTATAGTGAACTGTGTGTGTTTTTTTGCGTACTGTGGGGTGTTTTTTGGGTTTTCTGTGTGGGGTTATTGTTTTCTGTGTGGGGTTTATTGGTGCTGTGTGGGGTTATTGTGTACTGTGTTTTTTTAAATTGTGAACGTTTTGTTTAATTTGGTACTGTGTATTTTTTTGTGTACTGGTATGTTATTGTGTACTTTTGTGTGTTATTGTGTCCCTGTGGTGAAAATTTTTAAACTGGGGGAAAATTTTATTGTGTAACTGTGGGGGGTTTTTTGTGTACGTGTTGTTATTGGGGTACGTGTGTTTTAATTGCGTCTGTGGGTTATTGCGTACGGGGGTGTTATTGTGAAACTGTGGGTTTTTGTGAAACTTTTGGTGTTATGTGTACTGGTGTTTTAAATTGCGTACTTTTGGTGTTTTTGCGTACTGTGTGTGTTATTGTGTGCTGGGTTGTTATTGTGTGCTGTGTTTTTTATTGTTCGGGTGTGTTTTTATTGTGTACGGTGTGGTTATTGCGAAACGTGGTTTTTTATTGCGTACTGTGTGTTTTAAATTGGTGCTGTGGTGTTATTGCGTACGTGTGTTTTTATTGCGTACTTGTTGTTTTATTGTGTCCCTGTGGGGTTTATTGGTACTGTGTGTTTTTATTGCGTACTGGGGTGTGTTATTGGTACTGTGTGTGTTATTGCGTACTGTGGTTTTATTGCGTACGGGTGGGGTGTTTTGTGTCTGTGTGTGTTATTGTTTGCTGTGTGTGTTATTGTGTGCTGTGTGTGTTTGGGTACTTTTGTGTGTTTTGGTACTGTTGTGTTATTCCCGGTACTGGGGTGTTTTAATTGCTTACTGGTTTTGTTATTGGTATGGGGTGTGTTATTGTGTACTGTGTGTTTTTTGTTACTGTGTGTTTTTATTGTGTACTGTGTGTGTTATTGCGTACTGTTTTGGGGTTTTTTGCGTACTGTGGGGTTTAAAGTGTGCTGTGGGGCTTTTGGTGCTGTTTTTGTTTTTTGCGTCCTGTGTGTGTTATTGTGTGGTGGTGTGTTTTTTGGGTGTACTGTGTGGGGGTTTTTTTGTGAACTGTGTTTTTACTGTTACTGTGTGTGTTTTTTGGGCTGTGTTTTTTAAATTGTCACTGTGTGTGTTATTGTGTACTTTTGTTGGGGTTTACTGTGTCTGTTTGTGTTATGTGGTGCTGGTGTGTTTTAATTGAGCACTGTTGTGGTTAAGTGTACTGTTGTGTTATTGTCACTGTGTGTGTTATTGTGTACTGGTGTGTTATTGTGAAACTGTTTTGGGGTTATTGGACCTTGTCTTTTAGGGGAATGTGTTTTTGGGTTTTACTCTATATTATTGGTAAAATTTTGGGAAACTCTTTGCAGTTTTGTTTGCATATGCTTTTAATTGTGAATTGAAATAATTGTGTATTTTTAAATTTTTGTTTACATTTTTTGGGCATCTGTTTCCCACTGTGTATTGCATCTGTTTTCCAGGTATTTTATATTATAGTTTTTTCTTTTTATTAGGTTGTTAGTGCGAATTTTAATTTGTCAATTCTAACCTGTGCTGTCTCTCTTCACGTACCCAATAATTCTCAAAACCGGGAAAAAACTGGGTGTTTTGGGCCCCCCCTAAGGGGGTATTCCTTTGTGTTTGTTGTACTGGAAAAGAATGGGAAAACCCCCCCCGAAAATATTGGGGGAAATCTATGGGAGAACCATTAACTAGATTAAAGTCTGGGAAGATCTAAATTGGGCAAAGTGGGAGAGCCCCAGGAATTTCCCTCGACTCCAAGGTCAAGTTTAATTTTAAAAGAAACTCCAGGGGAAAAGCCCACCCCGGTTTCAAAAAAAAAATTACCATACTCAGGGCCCAACCGGTAAGGGGCCCCAAACCCAATTTTCCCCAAGGGGTGGTGAACTTCTTCTTATCTTCCAGCACTCTTGGGAAAAAGCGAAAAAAAAAATGGCTTTTTAATTTAAATTTTTTCTACTTTTCGAAGGGGCCAGATTAGAAAAAGAACTCAGGGGAGGAATTTTAAAATGAACTCAGGGGATGGAAAATGAAATCGGGGGGATGGAAAATGGGAAATCAGGAGGATGAAAAAGAACTCAGGAGGAGGGGGAAAAGAACCCCAGGGGGTGAGAAATCAGCGGGATGAGAAAAGAAACAGCGTATTCCGATGGGGGGAGGGATTAGAGGTTAAAGGTGAGATTTCAGGAGAAAATACAGGGGTTAAGGGAATTTGGGGGGAGAATGTAAGAATGGAGGAAAATAGAAGAATGGAAGTAATGGGTTTGGGGGTAAGGAAGGAGGAAAGGGCCCCGCCAAAATCCCAAAAACCTTTAGGCTTTCTGAGGGCTTCAGCTGGGCACATGGGTAACTAAAGGCCCTTTTTTTTTTTTAAACAGGGAGTTGTGGGGAAAGGGGAGGGAAAGGGGGGGAGAGTAAATGGTAAAAAAAAGAGGTGGGGGGGGAGTTGTTTGGGGAGAGGGAAAAGATGGGTGGGTGGGTGGGTTTTAAAAAACTAAAAGAAACCCCCCAGCCCCCCCCCCATCACCGGGGGAATAAATAATTTTCGTTTTAGAGAACCCAAACCCGAGGTCTCCGGGGTTTTTTTTCCCAGCTTGTCTCCTGGCTTGTTCCCTGGGGTGTGTCTTAATTGTCTCCTGGATCTTTCCCCCGGGAAATCCCTTTTGGCTTGTTCCCTGGCTAGCCTCCTGGCTTTTCTCCCCCCCCCTTGTTCCTTTGGGTTGTCTAGTGGGTTTTTTCCTTGTTCCCTATAAAAAATTTCCCCCTTTTTCTGCATTCTTAATTTTCCCAAAGCAACGGGCCGTGTTTTTTTATCAAACTTTTTCCTCGCATCTTCCATCTTAGTTTCCCCCGGGTTCATGAACCACGTATGTGTTCAACAGTGCTTCAGGACACCATATTGACCGGAAGTCGCATCTTTGGCGCTGAAGCCTGCTAGCGAGTCCAGCACTGTGTCAGGGAGCAGACAGCATCATAGTCGTCCTTGCCTCTGTACCTGAGGCCGTGGACATACGTGTTCACGTGTGACCGTTACACACGTGCTCACTATCAGCGTGTCGTTCGTTGACCGTGGTCACCGGGACACGGTCACACTGCGTCCGTGTAATGTGAATGGGTTCATTAGGGACCTTCACACTTGGGGCTTCACCCACGAGGCTTCAGGCGTACACACAAGTCCTCACACAGGCATGCCTCTGTGAGGTATATATATATATATGTGTGTGTGTGTGTGTGTGTGTGTGTGTGTGTGTGTGTGTGTGTGTGTGTGTGTGTGTGTGTGTGTTTAATACGGCGTCTTTTTCTCTAAGGTCGGGGCTACATCGAGACCAAACATATGAGCCCAATTTACAATACATGCACGAACCTCTCACACACACACACACACACACAACACACACACAACACACACACACACACACACACACACACAACACACACACACACACACCCACACACACACACACACATACACACAAAACACACACACACACACAAGAATAAGCACCAGGTAAACTTATTTAAAAAGAAACACCTGGAACACCCCACTAACACAGCCCCACCGCTGCCCAATTTTAGGCCGCCTTCTGACTCTCACATGGATATCTTATAGGCCTAAAAATAATCCACTGAATTAAAACGGTGAACGTAAATTAAAATATCGTTGGCCTGTAAGAAGGGTAATCTTACGCCTGTAAAAACGGGTAGTATAGGCCTAAAGCTGTGAGTCGAAGGTCTAAATTCATCTGCTAAATACTTATAAAAGTGAATTTTTAAACACATTATTTTTATTATTATTATATTTTTATTATGATAATAATAAAAATTTAATAATAAGAATAATAATAATAAAAATAATAATAATAATAATAATAATAAAAAATTAGTAATAATAATAATAAAAATAATAATAATAATAATAATAATAATAATAATAATTATTATTATTTATTATTATTATTATTATTAAATTATTATTATTATTATTATTATTTTTATTATAATTATTATTATTATTATTATGGTAATAATAATAATAATAATAATAATAATAATAAATAATAATAATAATAATAATAATAATAATAATAATAGTAATAATAATAATTATTATTATTATTATTATTATTATTATTATTATTGTTATTATAATTACTGTCATTTTTGCTAATATTGTATTCCTAGAGAAGCGCTAAATCGGTAAGGGATTACCTTTGGGGTGGGAGGTATAAAGTTTGATGAAAGTAAAGGGGATGTTGGCTCCATTCCTTTGGATCAAAAGCCATCACATCAGTGCCAGCGCTCAACACACATCAATCTTCCTCCTACGTCAGATATTCCTCCCACGTCAGATATTCCTCCCACGTCAGATATTCCTCCCACGTCAGATATTCCTCCCACGTCAGATATTCCTCCCACGTCAGATATTCCTCCCACGTCAGATATCCCTCTCTCTCTCTCTCTCTCTCTCTCTCTCTCTCTCTCTCTCTCTCTCTCTCTCTTTTTTTCCACAGGGTTTGACAAGGTTAAGGATCCCTAGCTTTATTGACAGCTATTTACAGGTTAAAGATTCCTAACTTTATTGGCAAGCTAAGAGCTGTTACCTACATCAGCTCATTTGAAAGCATTTTTATTGTTATGAGACATACAAGTAGGAAACAGGATGAAGTTGGAGCCATCTGTGGGCCAGCATTTTCATTTGATCAACTGACTTTATCTCGTTGACATCGTTATGCTGTACGAATGTGTTCCATACTCGAGTCATCCTGGGTATGTATGATCTCAGATGGAGTGATGTTCTGGAGAAGGGTACAGCCAAGTGAAGTTGCTGCTTTCTGCCCGTCTTGTGGCATAAAGCTTTTCACGCTGTTCTCTCTTCTCTCTCTCTCTCTCTCTCTCTCTCTCTCTCTCTCTCTCTCTCTCTCTCTCTCTCTCTCTCATCTTCATTCCCATTTTCCTTTACTTCCAAAGCATCTCTTCTGTCACCCTCACCCCTACCATCGTTATCTCCCTCACCATGATTCTCCTCTCCCTCACCATGATTCTCCTCTCCCTCACCATGATTCTCCTCTCCCTCACCATGATTCTCCTCTCCCTCACCATGATTCTCCTCTCCCTCACCATGATTCTCCCCTCCCTCACCATGATTCTCCTCTCCCTCACCATGATTCCCCCCCCCCCACCATGATTCTCCTTCCCTCACCAACTCCCCCCCTCACCATGATTTCCCCCCCTACCTGTTTTCCCCCCCCTCACATGAAATCCTTCCCTCCCCATGATTCTCCCCCCCCTCACCATGATTCTTTCCCCCCTCCATGTTCCCCCCTCCCTCCCCATGTTTCCCCCCTTCCCTCACCATGATTCCCCCTTCCCCCCCCATGTTTCCCCCCCCCCACCTGATTTCCCTTCCTCACAAAATGTTTTCCCTCTCCCTCACCAAATTCCCCCTCCCTCACCATTTTCCCCCCTTCCCCTCACCAATACTCTTCCCCTCCACCAATTCTCCCCCCTCCCATGTTCCCTTTTCCCCCCTCAACCATGATTCTTCCCCCCACATGTTCCCCCCTCCCCACCTGATTCCTTCCCTCCCCATGATTCCCCCCCCCTCACCATGATTTCCCCCCCCTCCCCATATTCCCCTTTTCCCCCCCCATGTTCCCCCTTCCCCTCACCATTTTTCCCCCCCCTCCTTTCCCCCCCCCCCAAGATTCCCTCTTTTACATGTTTTCTCCCTCCCTCACCAGATTCTCCCCTCCTCACCTGTTTCCTCCCCCCCTCACATGATTCCTTCCTTCACCATGATTCCTTCCCTCCCCATATTCTCCCCTCCTCCCCAGTTCCTTCCCTCACCAGTTTCCCCCCACACCATGATTTCCCCCCCCCCATAAATTTTCCCCTCCCTCACCAGATTCCACCTTCCCTCACCATATTTCCCCTCCCTACCATGTTTTTTTCCCCCCCCACCATGATTCCCCCTCCCTCACCTGATTCTCTTCTCCTAAAACATGATCCCCCCTCTCCTACCATTTTCTCCCCCTTCACCATGATTTTTTCCCTTACATGATTCCCCCCTTCCCCGCTCCCCCTCACCAGATTCTTTTCTCCCCCCCTGATTCCCCCCCTCAACCATGATTTTTCCCCCCTCAATGATTCTCCCTTTTCCCACCAAAATTTCCCCCCCTCACCATGATTCTTTTTCCCCCCCATGTTTTCTCCCCCCCCCTCACCTGTTTTTCCCCTCCCCACCATGATTCCCCCTCCTCACCATTTCCCCCTCCTCACCCTTGCCTGATTTTTTCCCCCTCCCGATTCTCTTCCCCTCCCATGTTTTTCCCCCTTCCCTCCCCCTGATTCTCTCTCCCTCACCTGATTTTTCCCCCCCCTCACCATATTCCCTTCCCCCCCCACCTGATTTCTTCTTCCCTTTTCCCCCCCATGATTCTCTTCCCCCTACCATGATTTTTTTCCCCCCACACCTGATTCTCCCCCCCTTTTCCATATTCTTTTCTCCCTCCTTTTCCCCCCTTTCCCATGATTTTTCCCCTCCCACCATGTTCCTTCCCCTCCCCAGATTTTCTCCTCACCATGATTTTCCCCTCCCAACCTGATTTTTTTCTCCCTCCCATGATTCTCCCTCCCTTCCTGTTCTCCCCCCTCCCCTGTTTTCCCCCCCCCCCCCTCACCATGATCCCCTCCTCAAAATGATCTCTTCTCTCACCATGTTCCCCCCTTTTTCCCTCCCCTGATTTTTCTCCCCACCTGATTTTTTCCCTCCCTCACCAGATTCTTTTTCCCTCCCATGTTTCCCCTCCCCCCCTGATCAATCCCCTCAATATTTCCCCCCAATACCCCCTCCCCCCAGTTTCTCCTTCCCCCTCCCATATTCACCCCCCTCATTTTTTTCCTCCTCCTCACCAATTTCTCCTCCCTCCAATTTAAATTTCCCCCCTCACCAGACACCCCCCCTCCCCCCAAACCCCCCCCTCCCCAAATTTTTCTCCCCTCATTACCTGATTCCCTCTCCCTTACGATGTTTCCCCCCTCCCCCAATGATTCCCCCCTCCCCACCATGTTTTTCTCCCCCCCCAAACCCATTTTTTCCCCCCTTCCCCTCACCATTTTCCCCCCCTTCCCTACCATGATTCCCCCCCCTCACCATGATTCCCCCTCCCTCACCATGATTTCCCCTCCATCACCAAAATTCTCCCCCCCCTCACCATGTTTCCCCCCTCCCCCCCCATGTTCACCCTTCCCCCACACGAGCCCCTCCCTACCATGATTCTCCCCCCCCTCACCAGTTTCACCCTTCCCTTACGAGATTCTCCCCCTCCTCCCAGTTTCTCCCCCCCTCCCCTGTTTCCCCCCTCCCAAATGATGTCCCCCCCCCTCACCATGATTCTCCCCCCCCTCACATGTTCCCCCTTTCCCCTCACCATATTCACCCCCCCTCCCCCTGATTCAGCCCTTCCCTAACATGTTTCTCCCCCCCTTCCCATGTTCTTCTCTCCCCCACCATGTTTTTCCCCTTTTCCCCTCCCAGATTTCCCCCTCATTCACCATGATTCCCCCTCCCCCCTTACGATATTTCCCCCCTCCCATGATTCTCCCCCCCCTCCCCAGATTCACCCTTTCCCCTCACCTGATTCCCCCCTCCCCACGTTTCCCCTTCCCTCCTTCCCCCAAGATTTCTTTTCCCTCACCATGTTCCCCCCTCTCTCACCATGATTCATTTTCCCTCACGATGATTCTCCTCCTTCACCTGATTCACCCTTCCCTCACGATGATTCCCCCCCTTCCCCTCACGATGTTTCCCCCTTCCCCTCACCCGATTCTCCCCCCTCCCCATGATTCTCTCTTCCCTCACCAGATCCCCCCTTCCCTCACATGTCACCCTTCCCCC
>NC_069408.1:33976234-33981234 GCF_026875155.1 Cherax quadricarinatus
AATAATAATAATAATAATAAAAATGATGATATAATGAATAATAATAATAATAATAATAATAATAAAATAATAAAATAGATATAATAATAATAATAATAATAATAATAATAATAATAATAATGTTAATAATAATAATTAATAATAATAATAATAATAATAATAATAATAATAATAATAATAATAATATAATTATAATAATAAATTGTTATATTCATGTCTGGAGCATGCAAAGTTTGGGGCCAAGAGATAGAGCTTCGTATCTGCAAACGCATCATGGTGAGTGCACATGGGTACTCAAGTATCACCGTCTCTCCCCAACTCCCATAATGGGCTCAACCCCTCTCCCTCCCCCCTCCCCCCACCCCTCCCTTTCCCCCCCCCCACCAGTGTATCTCTCCAGATCACTGCCTTTAGAGAGACATGAGCAGCAAAACTTTGGTTTATAGACATGACAGGATGATGAGAGGGTCACCACAAACACACGTCAGTCATCCAGTCACATATCATCCTTCCAATCAATAGTAAGCCAAAGCAGAGAGGCGCTACAGACTACTCTGTTCTTGGCTTCAGACTAGGAGGTTAGACTGGGAGACCTGGGACCTCCACAGAGGACGCGAGGAGGTAGATTGGGAGACCTGGGACCTCCACAGAGGACGCGAGGAGGTAGATTGGGAGACCTGGGACCTCCACAGACGACCAGTACAGGGAAATGGAAGGTATTAGAACTATCAACTGTTTGATAAGACAACGTATTGAGGAAATTACTGGATGGGGTAGGTGTAGACGACGTGTTCTGTGAGGTGTAGACGACGTGTTCTGTGAGGTGTAGACGACGTGTTCTGTGAGGTGTAGACGACGTGTTCTGTGAGGTGTAGACGACGTGTTCTGTGAGGTGTAGACGACGTGTTCTGTGAGGTGTAGACGATGTGTTTATTCACACATAATATAATTATTGGAGAGGTCAGGTCCTGGGACTAGTTTCCCGTATTACAAATTTCATGTGTTTGATGGAATTTGTGATATAAACTGCACAGTTTAGACATGTCCGTCTGTATTATTCTCGTGGAGCAGGTGTGTGTGTGTGTGTGTGTGTGTGTGTGTGTGTGTGTGTGTGTGTGTGTGTGTGTGTGTGTGTGTGTTGTGTGTGTGTGTGTGTGTGTGTGTGTGTGTGTGTGTGTGTGTGTGTGTGTGTGTGTGTGTGTGTGTGTGTGTTATATTTGTGTTGTCAGTGTACCACAAGAGTACAAACAAGCAGAGTGCTTGTTTGTTTGTACACTTGCGATTGTGTGTCTAAATCTCTGCCTGTCATCCTGATAGGAATGCCATCTGTCCCTCCACACGAGAAGCTGGCAACTGGCACTCTGTGTTCCTGATGTATGGAGTGCACTGTTGTGACTTCCTGATGGGTAGAGTGCCCTGTTGTGACTTTCTGATGGGTTGAGTGCCCTGTTGTGACTTTCTGATGGGTTGAGTGCCCTGTTTTAACTTTCTGATGGGTAGAGTGCCCTGTTGTGACTTTCTGATGGGTAGAGTGCCCTGTTGTGACTTTCTGATGGGTTGAGTGCCCTGTTTTAACTTTCTGATGGGTAGAGTGCCCTGTTGTGACTTTCTGATGGGTAGAGTGCCCCGTTGTAACTTTCTGATGGGTAGAGTGCCATGTTGTGACTTACTGATGGGTAGAGTGCCCTGTTGTGACTGTTCTTGACCTCAACTGTGGCATCTGCTAACTAGCGAGATCCACAGACGCACTTTTCCACATCATTCATCACTGCTATCTTTAGCAAGAATCACAGTCACACTTGGCCACAACATTCATCACTGCTAACTTTAGCAAGATTCGCTGTCACACTTGGTCACAACATTCGCTTCTGTTAACTTTAGCGAGACTCCCGGACAACTTAAACGTGACTTCCGTGTTGAAGGTCACTAAGTTATGCATGGAACTTTGTATCTCTTTCACACAACACACGGAAGAGAGAAGCAGCCACACTGCAAGCCAAGAGACACCTTCGTCCCATTCCCGGCACGTTCCTCCCCATTCCCGGCATGTTCCTCCCCATTCCCGGCATGTTCCTCCCCATTCCCGGCACGTTCCTCCCCATTCCCGGCACGTTCCTCCCCATTCCCGGCACGTTTCTCCCCATTCCCGGCACGTTCCTCCCCATTCCCGGCACGTTCTTCCCCATTCCCGGCACGTTCCTCCCCATTCCCGTCACGTTCCTCCCAATTCCCGTTTGCGTGGTCTCACCGCTCACTGCTAGCGCTCAGAAATTCAATTACACTGGTTGCTGCCTCCCCAACCCCTCCCCTCACCCATGTATCCCTCCCCTCCCTCCCCTCCCTCCCCCTCCCCTCCCCCCTCCCTCCCCCTCCCTCCCCCTCCCTCCCCTCCCTTCGTCATGACCATCCTCGACACTCGTGTGTCGTCATGTATCACCCACTATGTATCGCATACGTATCACTACATTTATAATTCTGGTGTCTTGCCACCGTATACCACTACCATATACAAATCTTATGCATCACCCTGTATTAGTCTTATGTGTCGCTTATGTGTCACCACCATGTATCATTTAATAATAATACTAATAATAATAATAATAATAATAATAATAATAATAGTAATAATAATAAGCTTTCCCATGACACACTTAAACGTTCACATGACAAACTCAAACGTTCCCATGACAAACTCAAACGTTCCCATGACACTCAAACGTTCCCATGACACTTAAATGTTCCCATGACACACTAAACGTTATACCCATTTACACACTTAAACGTTCCCATGACACACTTAAATCGTTCCCATGACAAACTCAAACGTTCCCATGACAAACTCAAACGTTCCCATGACACTTAAACGTTCCCATGACACACTCAAACGTTCCCATGACACACTTAAATGTTCCAATGACACACTTAAACGTTCCCATGACACACTTAAACGTTCCCATGACAAACTCAAACGTTCCCATGACACTTAAACGTTCCCATGACACACTCAAACGTTCCCATGACACACTTAAACGTTCCCATGACACACTTAAACGTTCCCATGACACACTTAAACGTTCCCATGACACACTTAAACGTTCCCATGACACTTAAACGTTCCAATGACACACTTAAACGTTCCCATGACACACTTAAACGTTCCCATGACAAACTCAAACGTTCCCATGACACTTAAACGTTCCCATGACACACTCAAACGTTCCCATGACACACTTAAACGTTCCCATGACACACTTAAACGTTCCCATGACACACTTAAACGTTCCCATGACACTTAAACGTTCCCTTGACACACTTAAACGTTCCCATGACACGCTTAAACGTTCCCTTGACAAACGCAAACGTTCCCATGACACACTCAAACGTTCTCATGACACACTCAAACGTTCCCAAGGCACACTCAAACGTTCTCATGACACACTTAAACGTTCCCATGACACACTTAAACGTTCCCATGACACACTCAAACGTTCCCATGACATACTCAAACGTTTCCATGACACAATCAAACGTTCCCATGACACACTCAAACGTTCCCATGACACAATCAAACGTTCCCATGACACACTCAAACGTTCTCATGACACACTCAAACGTTCCCATGACAATCAAACGTTCCCATGACACACTCAAACGTTCCCATGACACACTCAAACGTTACGATGACACAATCAAACGTTCCCATGACACACTCAAACGTTCCCATGACACACTCAAACGTTCCCATGACACACTCAAACGTTCTCATGACACACTCAAACGTTCTCATGACACAATCAAACGTTCCCATGACACACTCAAACGTTCTCATGACACACTCAAATGTTCCCATGACACACTCAAACGTTCCCATTATACACTCAAACGTTCTCATGACACAATCAAACGTTCCCATGACACACTCAAACGTTATCATGGCACACTCAAAAGTTCCCATGACACACTCAAACGTTCTCATGACACACTCAAACGTTCTCATGACACACTCAAACGTTCTCATGACACACTCAAGCGTTCTCATGACACAATCAAACGTTCCCATTACACACTCAAACGTTATCATGGCACACTCAAACGTTCCCATGACACACTCAAACGTTCTCATGACACACTCAAACGTTCCCATTACACACTCAAACGTTCTCATGACACAATCAAACGTTCCCATGACACACTCAAACGTTATCATGGCACACTCAAACGTTCCCATGACACACTCAAACGTTCTCATGACACACTCAAACGTTCCCATGACACACTCAAACGTTCCCAAGACACACTCAAACGTTCCCATGACACACTCAAACGTTTCCATGACACACTCAAACGTTCCCATGACACACTCAAACGTTGCCAAGACACTCAAACGTTCCCATGACACAATCAAACGTTCCCATGACACTTAAACGTTCCCATGACACACTCGAACGTTCTCAAGACATACTCAAACGTTCCCATGACACAATCAAACGTTCCCATGACACAATCAAACGTTCCCATGACACACGCAAACGTTCCCATGACACACTCAAACGTTCCCATGACACACTCAAACGTTCTCATGACACAATCAAACGTTCCCATGACACACTTAAACGTTCTCATGACGCACTCAAACGTTTCCATGACACACTCAAACGTTCTCATGACACACTCAAACGTTCCCCTGACACATTCAAACGTTCCCATGACACACTCAAACGTTCTCATGACAATCAAACGTTCCCATGACACACTCAAACGCTCCCATGACACACTCAAACGTTCCCATGACACACTCAAACGTTCCCATGACACACTCAAACGTTCCCATGACACACTCAAACGTTCCCATGACACAATCAAACGTTCCCATGACACAATCAAACGTTACCACGACACACTCAAACGTTCCCATGACACACTCAAACGTTCCCATGACACACTCAAACGTTCCCATGACACAATCAAACGTTCCCACGACACACTCAAACGTTCCCATG
>NC_069408.1:33986234-33993734 GCF_026875155.1 Cherax quadricarinatus
AACTGATAGGCTCCAACGTGTGAAGCATAACTTGAAGAGCTCCACACAGTGTGAAGATAACTTGTAGAGCTCAACAGTGTGAAACAAAACTTGATAGAGCCCCACACAGTGTGAAACAAAAAACATGATAGAGCTCCACACAGTGTGAAGAAAAACTGTTTGAGCCCCAAAACATGTGAAGCATAACTTGATAGAGCCCCAACGTGTGAAGAAAACTTATAGAGCTCCAACGTGTGAAGATAATTGTGAGCCCCACCAGTGTGAAGAATAATTGATAGGCTCCACACAGGTTTTTTGAAGCAAAAATTGATAGGCTCCAACAGTGTGAAGCATAATTTGATAGACTCACACAGGGGAAAGCAAAACTTGATAGGCTCCACACAGTGTGAAGCAAAATTGATAGAGCTCCCACAGTGTGAAGAAAACTTGGAAGAGTCCACACAGTGTGAAGCATAACTTGTAGACCCCAACGTGTGAAGCAAAATTGATAGAGCTCCCACTGTGAAACTAACTTTTTTGAGCTCCACACAGTGGAACATAACTTGATAGAGCCCCACCAGTGTGAAGCATAACTTGTAAGCCCCCACACGTGTAAAGAATAACTTGATAGAGCTTCACACGTGTAAAGAAACTTGATAGAGCCCCCAACAGTGTGAAGCTAATTGAAGAGCTCAACAAGGTGAAGCATAATTTGATAGAGCCCATCAGTGTAAAGCATAATTTGATAGGCCCCAAAACCCAGTGTGAAACATAATTGATGGCTCACCAGTGTGAAAATAACTTGATGAGCTCCACACGTGTGAAGCATAACTTGATAGGCTCCACACATTTGTGAAACATAACTTGATAGGTCCACACAGTGTAAAGATAACTTGATAGAGCCCCAACAGTGTAAAACAAACTTGATAGAGTCCACCAGTGTGAAGCTAACTTGAGGTCCACACGTGGAAACATAATTGATGAGCCCCAACAGGTGAAGCATAACTTGATAGAGCCCACAAGTGTGAGCTAACTTGTAGAGCTCCACACAGTGTGAAACATAACTTGATAGAGCTCCACACAGTGTGAAGCATAACTTGATAGAGCTCCACACAGTGTGAAGCATAACTTGATAGAGCTCCACACAGTGTGAAACATAACTTGATAGAGCTCCACACAGTGTAAGATAATTGTTTGGCCCACACAGTGTGAAAAACAAAAACTTGATGTTTCCCCACCAGTGTGAAGATAACTTGATAGAGCTCCACACAGGGGAAAGAATAACTTGATAGAGCTCCACACAGTGTGAAGCATAACTTGATAGAGCTCCACACAGTGTAAAGCATAACTTGTAGAGCTCCAACAGTGTGAAACTAATTTGATAGCCCCACCAGTGGAAGAACTTTAGAGCCCCACACAGTGTGAAACATAACTTGATAGAGCTCCACACAGTGTGAAACATAACTTGATAGAGCTCCACACAGTGTGAAGCATAACTTGATAGAGCTCCACACAGTGTGAAGCATAACTTGATAGAGCTCCACACAGTGTGAAGCATAACTTGATAGAGCTCCACACAGTGTGAAGCATAACTTTATAGGTCCCACAGTGTGAAAATAACTTGATAGAGCTCCACACAGTGTGAAGCATAACTTGATAGAGCTCCACACAGTGTGAAACATAACTTGATAGAGCTCCACACAGTGTGAAGATAATTTTGACGAGCCCACCGTGTGAAGATAACTTGATAGAGCTCCCACAGTGTGAAGCTTAACTTGATAGAGCCCCCACACAGTGTAAAGCATAACTTGATAGAGCCCCCAAAAGTGTGAAGCATAATTGTAAGCTCCCACAGTGTAAAGCATAATTGATAGAAGCCCCACCAGTGAAAAGCAAAAATTGATAGAGTACACAGTGTAAAGCTTAACTTGATAGAGCCCCACCAGTGTGAAGCTAACTTGATAGAGCTCCAACAGTGTAAAAGCATAATTGATGGGAGCTCCCCCAAGTGTGAAGCTTAATTGTAGAGTCCACCCCGGTGTAAAAATTTAACTTGATGAGTCCACCAGTGTGAGCATACTTGATAGAGCCCCACACAGTGTGAAGCAAATGATAGAGCCCCCACACAGTGTGAAACATAACTTGAAGAGCCCCAAAAACAGTTTGAAACATAATTTGATAGAGCTCCCACAAATGTGAAACATAACTTGATGACTCCACACGTGTGAAACTAACTTGATGAGCTCCACCAGTGTGAAACATAATTTGATGAGCTCCCCACAGTTGAAAATAATTTGATAGAGCTCCACCAGGTGAAAAATAACTTGATAAAAGCTCCACACGTGTGAAAAAAATTGATAGAGCTCCACAGTGTGAAAAACTTGATAGAGCCCCCAACAGTGTGAAAACAAAAATTGATTTAGCTCCCACAGTGTGAAACATAATTGTAGAGTCCACACAGTGTGAAACATAACTTGATAGGCCCCACGTGAGAAACATAACTTGATAGAGCTCCACACAGTGTAAAGCATAATTGATGAGCTCCACACAGTGTGAAGCTAACTTGATAGAGTCCCACAGTGTGAAGCATAATTGATAGAGTCACACAGTGTGAAGCATAACTTGTAGGCCCACAAGTTGAAGCATAATTGATAGAGCTCCACACGTTGAAGCATAACTTGATAGAGCTCCACACGTGTGAAGATAATTGATAGAGCCAACAGGTAAAAGCAAAACTGATAGAGCCCACACAGTGTGAAGCTAACTTGATAGAGCTCCACACAGTGGAGATAACTTGATAGGCTCCCCGTGTAAAGCATAACTTGATATAGCTCCCACAGTGTGAAGAAAAACTTGATAGAGTCCAACTGTAAACATAATTTGATGAGTAAAACACGGTAAAACAAAACTTGATGGGCCCCCACAGTGTGAAGCATAACTTGATAGGCTCCACACAGTGTGGCATAACTTGTAGAGCCCACACAGTGTGAAGTTTTTTGTAGGCTCCACACAGTGTAAAACAAAACTTGTAGGCCCCACACGTGTAAACAAAACTTGATAGGCTCCAACAGTGTGAAGCATAATTGATAGACCCCAACAGGTGAAACAAAATTTGATAGAGCTCCAACAGTGGAAAAAAAAAAATTGATAGAGCCCCAAAAAGTGGAAGCATAACTTTATAGAACTCCACACAGTGTAAAAAATAACTTGATAGAGTCCACACAGTGTGAAACATAATTGAAAAGGCTCCAACAGTGTGAAGCAAAACTTGTTTGGCTCCACACAGTGTGAAACATAACTTGATAGAGCTCCACACAGTGTGAAGCATAACTTGATAGAGCTCCACACAGTGTGAAGCATAACTTGATAGAGCTTCACACGTGTGAAAAAAATTTTGTAGAGTACACAGTGTAAAAAACATGATTTGATAGACCCCAAACAGTGTGAACATGATTTGATAGAGCCCAAACAGTGTGAAGCATAATTGATAGAGCCCCACACAGTGGGGAAAACTGACTGATAGAGCCCCAAAAACAGGTGAAGCAAAACTTATAGGCTATACGCAGTGTGAACATAACTTGTAGAGCTCCACACAGTGTGAATATAATGATAGAGCCCCACACGTTGAAACATAACTTGATAGAGCTCCACACAGTGTGAAAAAATAACTTGTAGAGCCCCAACAATGTAAAAACAAAAACTTGTATAGCCCCACCAGTGTAAAAAATAACTTATAGAGCTCCCACAGGTGAAACATAACTTGAAGGCCCCACCAGTGTGAAACATAATTGATGAGCCCCACACATTGTGAAACAAAACTTGATAGAGCCCCAACGGGGGGAAAAAATTGTAGAGTCCAATGTGTGAAGCATAGCTTGATATAGCTCATATAGTGAAAAGCATATCTTGTAGAGTCCAACAGTGTGAGCATAATTGATGGCTCCACAGGTGAAATAGCTTGATAGAGCCCCACACAGTGTGAAGCTACCTGATAGAGCCCAGTAGGTGAAGCATAACTTGATAGAGCTCCCCCAAGTGTGAAAATAATGTATGCTCCAACGTGTGAAAAATAATTTGATAGAGTCCACACAGTGTGAAGAAAACTTGATAGAGCTCCACCAGTGTAAAGCTAACTTGAAGAGTCCACACAGTGTGAAAATAACTTGAAGAGCTCCACACGTGTGAAAATAACTTGATAGAGTCCACACTTTGTGAAAAAAAATTTGATAGAGCCCCACACAGTGTGAAAAATAATTTGATAGAGCCCACATAGGTAAAGCTAGCTTGATATAGTCCTATTTTTAAAAGATATTTGATAGAGCTCCACACAGTGTGAAGCTAACTTGATAGAGCTCCACAGTGTAAAAACATGCTGATAAAAGTCCACACAGTGTGAAGCATTCCCTGATAGGCTCCACGTAGTGTGAAGCATAACTTGATAGAGCCCCAAACAGTGTGAAACAAAACTTGATATAGCTCCACACAGGTGAACTTTAATTGTAGACTCCACAGTGTGAAGCATAACTTGAAGAGCTCCCACAGGTAAAAGCATACTTGATAGAGCTCCACACGTGTGAATCATAACTGATAGAGCTCCACACAGTGTGAAAAAATTTATAGAGCTCCCCAATGGAAACATAATTTGATATAGCTCACACAGTGTGAAACAAAACTTGATGAGCTCCACGTTTGAAGCATAATTGTAGAGCTCCAACAGTGAAAAACAAACTTGATATGCTCCACACAGTGTGAAGCATAACTTGATTAGCTCCCCACATTTGTGAAACATAATTGATGAAATCCAACAGTGTGAATCTAAATTGATAGAGCTCCACACAGTGTGAAGATAACTTTATAGAGTTCCACACGTGTGAAGATAATTGATAGGCTCCACAAGGTAAAGCATAACTTATAGAGTCCAACAGGTGAAGCATAGCTTGATAGGCTCACACAGTGTGAATTAAATTGTAGATCTCCACACGTGGAAGCATAACTTGATAGAGCTCCACACAGAGTGAAGCATAACTTGATATAGCTCCACATAGTGTGAAGCATATCTTGATAGAGCTCCACACAGTGAAAAGCATAACTTGATAGAGCTCCATACAGTGGGCAACATAACTTAACAGAGTTCTACACAGTGGGATACAAAACAAAATAGAGTTCTACACAGTGGGAAACATAACATAACAGAGCTCTACACAGTGGGAAACAAAACTTAACAGAGCTCTACACAGTGGGAAACATAACAGAGCTCTACAGAGTGGGAAACATAACATAACAGAGCTCTACACAGTGGAAAACAAAACTTAACAGAGCTCTACACAGTGGGAAACATAACAGAGCTCTACAGAGTGGGAAACATAACAAAACAAAGCTCTACACAGTGGGAAACATAGCATAACAGAGCTATACACAGTGGCAAACATAAGAGAGCTCTACACAGTGGGAAATGTAACTTAATAGAGCTCTACACAATGGGAAAGGTAACTTAATAGAGCTCTACACAATGGGAAAGGTAACTTAATAGAGCTCTACACAATGGGAAAGGTAACTTAATAGAGCTCTACACAATGGGAAAGGTAACTTAATAGAGCTCTACACAATGGGAAAGGTAACTTAATAGAGCTCTACACAGTGGGAAAGGTAACTTAATAGAGCTCTACACAGTGGGAAAGGTAACTTAATAGAGCTCTACACAGTGGGAAAGGTAACTTAATAGAGTCTACAGAGTGGGAAACGTCGTCCCAACAAATGCATTGTTTTTCAACAATACGAGTCTTATATTCCCTACAGTCATAAATAAAGCATTTAAATGGGCGAAACATCAACTTTAATGGGCAGCTCAATGTGGCACTTCAGGTTGCCACAGAGACAGTGCCAAAAATTCCTTCCATGCCACACTGGGGAAATTTCCTGGCACGCTCTCAGGGAAATTATTGACAATCGCGAGTCAAGAGAACGTCAGGGAATATTTGGGGAGGAAGAAGGTGGCGGGGGAGAGGCGAGAGGTGGCGGGTGGGGAGAAAGTGAAGCTTCGGTTGGGAGAAACGGGGGTTTGGTAGGGAAAAAGATGGATTTGATGGGGAGAAATGGGTGTTTGGTGGGGAGGAAGAGGAGTTTGGAGAGGAGGAAAACGAAGTTTTGGTGGGGAGAAAAAAGTTTTGGTGGGGAGAAAAAGAAGTTTTGGTGGGTAGGAAAAATAAGTTTTTCTGGGAGGGTAAAGAAGTTTTGGTGGGGAGAAATCTTGGAGAGGCTTGAGAGAGTCGACACCTCACCTGGGGTGACGTAACTAAGGAAGATAACCTGTGACAAACATGTTGAACAACTGTTGCTATTATTTCTAAGTAAGACTACCACACCTTGTTAGGGGATTTATCAGGACTACTACACCTTGTTAGGGGATTTATCAGGACTACCACACCTTGTTAGGGGATTTATCAGGACTACCACACCTTGTTAGGGATTTATCAGGACTACTACACCTTGTTAGGGATTTATCAGGACTACTACACTTTGTTAGGGGATTTATCAGGACTACCACACCTTGTTAGGGATTTATCAGGACTACTACACCTTGTTAGGGGATTTATCAGGACTACCACACCTTGTTAGGGGATTTATCAGGACTACTACACCTTGTTAGGGATTTATCAGGACTACTACACTTTGTTAGGGGATTTATCAGGACTACCACACCTTGTTAGGGGATTTATCAGGACTACCACACCTTGTTAGGGGATTTATCAGGACTACCACACCTTGTTAGGGGATTTATCAGGACTACTACACCTTGTTAGGGATTTATCAGGACTACTACACTTTGTTAAGGGATTTATCAGGACTACCACCCTTGTTAGGGATTTATCAGGACTACTACACCTTGTTAGGGGATTTATCAGGACTACCACACCTTGTTAGGGGATTTATCAGGACTACTACACCTTGTTAGGGATTTATCAGGACTACTACACTTTGTTAGGGGATTTATCAGGACTACCACACCTTGTTAGGGATTTATCAGGACTACTACACCTTGTTAGGGGATTTATCAGGACTACCACACCTTGTTAGGGGATTTATCAGGACTACTACACCTTGTTAGGGATTTATCAGGACTACTACACTTTGTTAGGGGATTTATCAGGACTACCACACCTTGTTAGGGGATTTATCAGGACTACCACACCTTGTTAGGGGATTTATCAGGACTACCACACCTTGTTAGGGGATTTATCAGGACTACCACACCTTGTTAGGGATTTATCAGGACTACTACCCCTTTGTTAGGGGATTTATCAGGACTACCACACCTTGTTAGGGGATTTATCAGGACTACCACACCTTGTTAGGGATTTATCAGGACTACCACACCTTGTTAGGGGATTTATCAGGACTACTACACCTTGTTAGGAGATTTATCAGGACTACTGTACCTTGTTAGGGGATTTATCAGGAATACCACACCTTGTTAGGGGATTTATCAGGACTACCACACCTTGTTAGGGGATTTATCAGGAC
>NC_069408.1:33998734-34011234 GCF_026875155.1 Cherax quadricarinatus
ATTTTGCTTAACCTCCACTGTAGTACGATACTGAACTCTGATGTCTCCCTTGAGTTAACCTGGGTTAGCACAGATACTAAAGTTAAATTTAATATTATTGTTGACTTTACAGGTGCAAGTGTTAAGTGCTGAATCAAAATTATCCGAGATTCATGACAGCCATGACTGCCTGACTTACCCCCCCCCCATTCACTCGATGTATATCCCCCACCTCATGTTTACTTCCTTATTCAGTAATCTATTCCATTTCCAAATTTAACCTTTCTCACTTATCACATCCCAGCATTCCACATTCCAACTTTCCACATTCCAACCTCCCACATTCCAGTCTCTCACATTCCAACCTTCCATATTCTAATTTCTTTTATTCCTCCAGTATGAACGTAATCATCTTCCCGTCCTTCAAGAGACCTGACAAGAACCGTCTCTCTAATAACACACACACACACACACACACACACACACACACACTGTGTTATAATTTGCAGGCTGTAGTTCCATTTTAACATAAAAATTAACTGTCACTCATTGTATGACGTGTGTGTGTGTGTGTGTCTGTCTGTCTGTGTGTGAGTGTGTGAGTGTGTGTGTGTGTGTGTGTGTGTGTGTGTGTGTGTATGTATGTGTGTGTTTGTGTGTGTGTGTGTGTGTGTACTCACCTAATTGTACTCACCTAGTTGTGATTGCAGGGGTCGAAACTCAGCTCCTGGCCCCGCCTCTTCACTGATCGCTACTAGGTCCTCTCTCTTCCTGCTCCATGAGCTTTGTCATACCTTGTCTTAAAGCTATGTAGGATTCCTGCCTCCACTACATCACTTGCTAGGCTATTCCACTTCCTGACAACTCTATGACTGAAGAAATACTTCCTAACATCCCTTTGACTCATCTGAGTCTTCAGCTTCCAATTGTGACCCCTTGTTTCTGTGTCCCCTCTCTGGAACATCCTGTCTCTGTCCACCTTATCTATTCCACGCAGTATTTTGAATGTCGTTATCATGCCTTCCCTGACCTTCCTGTCCTCCAGTGTCGTCAGTCCGATTTCCCTCAACCTTTCTTCGTAGGACATTACCCTGAGCTCCGGAACTAACCTTGTCGCAAACCTTTGTACTTCCTTTAATTTCTTTACGTGCTTGACCAGTTGTGGGTTCCAAACTGGTGCTGCATACTCCAGTATGGGCCTGATGTACACAGTGTATAGTGTCTTGAACGATTCCTTACTAAGATATTGGAACGCTATTTTCAGGTTTGCCAGGCGCCCATATACTGCAGCAGTTATCTGGATGATATGTGCCTCCGGAGACATGCTCGGTGTTATGGTCACCCCTAGATCTTTCTCTCTGAGTGAGATTTGCAGTCTTTGTACACCTAGCCTATACCCTGTCTGTGATCTTCTTTGCCCTTCCCCAATCTTCATGACTTTACATTTGGCTGGGTTGAATTCGAGAAGCCAGTTGCTGGACCACGTGTCCAGACTGTCCAGCTTCTGCACTAATCTCCTGTGAGGAACAGTGTCGAAGGCCTTCCTGCAGTCCAGGAAAATGCAATTAACCCACTCCTTTCTCTCTCTCTCTCGTGTCTTACTTCTGTTATTTTGTCATAAAACTCCAGAAGGTTTGTGACACAGGATTTGCCTTCTATGAATCCATGCTGGTTGCCGTTTATTATCTTGTTCCGTTCCAGGTGCTCCACCACTCTCCTCCTGATAATCTTCTCCATGACTTTGCATACTATACCCGTCAGTGACACTGGTCTGTAGTTTAGTGCCTCATTTCTGTCTCTTTTTTTAAAAAATGGGGACTACATTTGCCGTCTTCCATACCTCAGGTAGTGTGTGTGTGTGTGTGGGTATGTGTGTGTACTCACCTATTTGTAGTTGCAGGGGTTGAGATATACCTCCTGGCCCCGCCTCTTCACTGATTACTACTGTCCTCTCTCTCCCTGCTCCATGAGCTTTATCATACTTCGTCTTAAAACTATGCATGGTTCTTGCCTCCACTACGTCACTTGCCAGACTTTTCACTTCTTGACAACTCTGTGGCTTAAGAAAAACTTCCTAACATCTTTTTCACTCATCTGAGTCTTCAACTTTCAGTTGTAACCCCTTGTTACTGTGTCCCACCTCTGGAACATCCTGTCTCTGTCCACTCTGCCAATTCCTCGCAGTATTTTGTATGTCGTAATCATGTCTTCCCTAAGCCTCCTGTCCTTCAGTGTCGTCAAGCCGATTTCCCATAACCTTCCTTCGTAGGAGATTCCCCTTACCTCTCGAACTTGTCTTGTTTCAAACCTTTGCACTTTCTCTAATTCCTTGACGTGATTAACCAGTGCACTCACCTAGTTGTGGTTGCAGGGGTCGATTCACAGCTCGTGTGCTTGTGTGTGTGTGTGTGTGTGTGTGTTCCTGACAGTTTATTACAGATGTACATGAGCTAGAATCTAACCATAGTTCAAGCTAAACAATAAATCGATAAATGAGACACATATACAACACCTGGGAAGTTTTTGCTACCAGAACATTTCACCTGGACAACAGATTTCTTCAGTTAAATGCAGGTGACTACAATACTTGAAACAGAAGTTGTTATTTTAACGAGATCAGTCCCTCGTCCTTGGTGTGAGGTGGTCAGTCCCTCCGCAGTAAAGATAACCAAGTGTTGTGCACGTGTCTTGTACAAGAATGGCATATAATACCAACACGTTGAAGGATTACAGACGTGTTCGACATCCGGGTATCTCTATTATGATGTTACACATGTGTCTGATTCTTCACATGTCTCTTATTTATCAACTTAATGTGAAATAACTGTTTACATGATGATTCTCAGCCATTTCCTTCAGAGTTAACTACCTAGTTTACCACTGTTGAGAACACTGTTAGTGGGCCGGGCTTGACAACAGCCCATCCCACCTTGCAACGTTGCTGTCAGTCCTGTTACTGTTGCTAGGGAACTTAGGGCAGGATGGCCTGGCGCATAGCACTTCAGACCGACAACTGACAGACCAGTATCTGAAAGACACCAATATGACAAGAGGGGAGAAGAGCTGTACCGCTACTACCACGTGAATGGTTGGCGTTGCCTACTACCGAAACAGTGATGTACGAAGATTTTCAACACAAACCAGCTTAATAACGAACACTGAGCGGAGCCACAAAGAACCCAGAATACACGGTGGGTTGCGCACCACCAGACGACCTGAGTCAATAACTATAACTATAAGCTCACCCCTACATCCCTGACAAGTTAGAAGGCCGCAGCACACCTGACAGTCATCAGACACTATCGTACTGGATACATCCACAAGATGGCTCCAGTTACCGTGCTGACACCTGGTGAACATGACAATCTGTGGCTGGTCTACAGAATGAGGAATAAATATTTTCTTAGAGTACATAACATTGATTGTTATACGAAGGTCTTGTTCTGGAGTGAGAGTTGTGGTGACCAGGATGATGTGTGATGGTGGTGACCAGCATGATGTGTGATGGTGGTGACCAGCATGATCCATCATGGTGGTGACCAGCATGATGTGTGATGGTGGTGACCAGCATGATCCATCATGGTGGTGACCAGCATGATGTGTGATGGTGGTGACCAGCATGATCCATTATGGTGGTGACCAGCATGATCCATCATGGTGGTGACCAGCATGATCCATCATGGTGGTGACCAGGATGATGTGTGATGGTGGTGACCAGCATGATCCATCATGGTGGTGACCAGGATGATGTGTGATGGTGGTGACCAGCATGATCCATTATGGTGTGACCAGATGATTGATGGTGGTGACCAAATGATCCATCATGGTGGTGACCAGGATGATGTGTGATGGTGGTGACCAGCATGATCCATCATGGTGGTGACCAGGATGATGTGTGATGGTGGTGACCAGCATGATCCATCATGGTGGTGACCAGGATGATGTGATGGGGTGACCACATGATCCATGGGGATGGTGGGGTGACCAGCATGATCCATCATGGTGGTGACCAGGATGTGTGTGATGGTGGTGACCAGAAAGATCCATCATGGTGGTGACCAGGAAGATGTGTGATGGTGGTGACCAGCATGATCCAATGGGTCCAAGGGGATGGTGGTGACCAGGATGATCCATCATGGTGGGACCAGGATGATGTGTGATGGTGGTGACCAGCATAATCCATTAGGGTGGTGACCAGCATGATCCATCATGGTGGTGACCAGATGATGTGTGATGGTGGACCAGCATGATCCATCATGGTGGTGACCAGGATGATGTTGATGGTGGTGACCAGCATGATCCATAGGGTTTGGTGACCAGCATGATCCATCATGGTGGTGACCAGGATGAGTGTGATGGTGGGACTAGCATGATCCATCATGGTGGTGCCCAAATGATGTGTGATGGTGGTGACCAGCATGATCCATCATGGTGGTGACCAGGATGATCCATCATGGTGGTGACCAGGATGATGTGTGATGTGGTGACCAGCATGATCCACATGGTGGTGACCAGGATGATCCACATATGGTGGTGAACCAGCATGATCCATCATGGTGGTGACCAGATGATCCATATGGTGGTGACCAGAGATCCATCATGGGGGTGACCAGGATGATGTGTGATGTGGTGACCAGCATAGACCATCAATGGTGTGACCAGGATGATGTGTGATGGTGGTGACCAGCATGATCCATCATGGTGGTGACCAGGATGATAAACCATCATATGGTGGTGACCAGGATGATGGGGTGATGGTGGTGACCAGCATGATCCATCATGGTGGTGACCAGGATGTTTAGGGTCCATCATAATCTGGTTGACCGGGATGATGTGTGATGGTGGTGACCAGCATGATCCATCATGGTGGTGACCAGGATGATCCATCATGGTGGTGACCAGGATGATGTGTGATGGTGGTGACCAGCATGATCCATCATGGTGGTGACCAGGATGATGTGTGATGGTGGTGACCAGCATGATCCATTATGGTGGTGACCAGGATGATCCATCATGGTTGGTGACCAGCATGATCCATCATGGTGGTGGTGACCAGGATTGAATCCATCATGGTGGTGACCAGGATGATGTGTGATGGTGGTGACCAGAAATGATCCATCATGGTGGTGACCAGCATGATCCAAAAATCATGGTGGTGACCAGGATGATGTGTGATGGTGGTGACCAGCATGATCCATCATGGTGGTGACCAGGATGATCCATCATGGTGGTGACCAGGATGATGTGTGATGGTGGTGACCAGCATGATCCATCATGGTGGTGACCAGGATGATGTGTGATGGTGGTGACCAGCATGATCCATCATGGTGGTGACCAGGATATGGTGTTGACCAGGATGATGTGTGATGGTGGTGACCAGCATGATCCATCATGGTGGTGACCAGGATGATGTGTGATGGTGGTGACCAGCATGATCCATCATGGTGGTGACCAGGATGATGTGTGATGGTGGTGAACAGCATGATCCATCAAGGTGGTGACCAGGATGATCCATCATGGTGGTGACCAGGATGATGTGTGATGGTGGTGACCAGCATGATCCATTATGGTGGTGACCAGCATGATCCATCATGGTGGTGACCAGGATGATGTGTGATGGTGGTGACCAGCATGATCCATCATGGTGGTGACCAGGATGATCCATCATGGTGGTGACCAGCATGATCCATCATGGTGGTGACCAGCATGATCCATCATGGTGGTGACCAGGATGATGTGTGATGGTGGTGACCAGCATGATCCATTATGGTGGTGACCAGCATGATCCATCATGGTGGTGACCAGCATGATCCATCATGGTGGTGACCAGGATGATCCATCATGGTGGTGACCAGGATGATGTGTGATGGTGGTGACCAGCATGATCCATTATGGTGGTGATTCAGATAAAATCCATCATGGTGGTGACCAGGATGATCCATCATGGTGGTGACCAGGATGATGTGTGATGGTGGTGACCAGCATGATCCATCATGGTGGTGACCAGCATGATCCATCATGGTGGTGACCAGCATGATCCATCATGGTGGTGACCAGCATGATCCATCATGGTGGTGACCAGATGATCCATATGGTGGTGACCAGGATATGGGGTGTTTGGTGGTGACCAGCATGATCCATCATGGTGGTGACCAGGATGATGTGTGATGGTGGTGACCAGCATGATCCATTATGGTGGTGATCAGCATGATCCATCATGGTGGTGACCAGCATGATCCAGCATGGTGGTGACCAGCATGATCCGTCATGCTGGTGACCAGCATGATCCATCATGGTGGTGACCAGGATGATCCATCATGGTGGTGACCAGCATGATGCATCATGGTGGTAACCAGCATGATCCATTATGGTGGTGACCAGCATGATCCATCATGGTGGTGACCAGCATGATCCATTATGGTGGTGACCAGCATGATCCATCATGGTGGTGACCAGCATGATCCATCAGGCGGTGACCAGATAAATCCATCATGGTGGTGACAAGCATGATCCATCATAGTGGTGACCAGGATGATCCATCATAGTGGTGACCAGCATGATCCATCATGGCGGTGACCAGGATGATCCATCATGGTGGTGGCCAGGATGATCCATCATGGTGGTGACCAGCATGATCCATCATGGTGGTAACCAGCATGATCCATCATGGTGGTGACCAGGATGATCCATCATGGTGGTGACCAGCATGATCCATCATAGTGGTGACCAGGATGATCCATCATAGTGGTGACCTGTATGATCCATCATGGTGGTGACAAGCATGATCCATCATGGTGGTGACCAGCATGATCTATCATGGTGGTGACCAGCATGATCCATCATGGTGGTGACCATCATGATCCATCATAGTGGTGACCAGGATGATCCATCATGGTGGTGACCAGCATGATGCATCATGGTGGTAACCAGCATGATCCATCATGGTGGTGACCAGGATGATCCATCATGGTGGTGACCAGCATGATCATCATAGTGGTGACCAGGATGACCCCTTTAGTAGGTGGTGACCGTATGATCCATCATGGTGGTGACAGCATGATCCATCATGGTGGTGACCAGCATGATCCATCATGGTGGTGACCAGCATGATCCATCATGGTGGTGACCATCATGATCCATCATAGTGGTGACCAGGATGATCCATCATGGTGGTGACAAGCATGATGCATCATTGTGGTAACCAGCATAATAAATCATGGTGGTGACCAGGATGATCCATCATGGTTGTGACCAGCATGATCCATCATAGTGGTGACCAGGATGATCCATCATGGTTATGACCAGCATGATCCATCATGGTGGTGACCATGGTGACCCATCATGGTGGTGACCAGCATGATCCATCATGGTGGTGACCATGGTGACCCATCATGGTGGTGACCAGCATGATGCATCATGGTGGTGACCCGCATGATCCATCATAGTGGTGATCAGCATGATCCATCATAGTGGTGACCAGCATGATCCATCATGGTGGTGACCAGTATGATCCATCACGGTGATGACCAGCATGATCCATCATGATGGTGACCAGCATTATCCATCATGGTGGTGACCAGTATGATCCATCATGGTGGTGACCAGCATTATCCATCATGGTGGTGACCAGTATGATCCATCATGGTGATGATCAGCATGATGCATCATGGTGATGACCCGCATGATCCATCATAGTGGTGACCAGCATGATCCATCATAGTGGTGACCAGGATGATCCATCATGGTGGTGACCAGCATGATCCATCATGGTGATGACCAGCATGTTCCATCATGGTGGTGACCAGCATGATCCATCATAGTGGTGACCAGCATGATCCATCATGGTGGTGACCAGCATGATCCATCATGGTGACCAGCATGATCCATCATGGTGATGACCAGCATGATCCATCATGGTGATGACCAGCATGATCCATCATGGTGGTGACCAGCATGATCCATCATGGTGGTGACCAGATTGATTCCATCATGGTGGTGACCGCATGATCCATCATGGTGGTGACCAGCATGATCCATCATGGTGGTGACCAGCATGATCTATCATAGTGGTGACCAGCATGATCCATCATGGTGATGACCAGCATGATCCATCATGGTGGTGACAAGCATGATCCATCATAGTGGTGACCAGTATGATCCATCATGGTGATGACCAATATGATCCATCATAGTGGTGACGAGGATGATCCATCATGGTGGTGACCAGTATGATCCATCATAGTGGTGACGAGGATGATACATCATGGTGGTGACCCGGATGATCCCTCATGGTAGTGACCAGGATGATCCATCATGGTGGTGACCAGGATGATCCATCATGGTAGTGACCAGCATGATCCATCATGGTGGCGACCAGGATGATCCATCATGTTGATGACCAGGATGATCCATCATGGTGATGACCAGGATGATCCATCATGGTGATGACCAGCATGATCCATCATGGTGGTGACCAGGATGATCCATCATGGTGGTGACCAGGATTATCCATCATAGTGGTGACCACCAGGATGATCCATCATGGTGGTGACCAGGATGATCCATCATAGTGGTGACCACCATGATCCATCATGCTGGTGACCAGGATCAATTTTTTTTCCAGGGATCGAGAGTCAGGATGATAGATTTACAGTGGATGATGTCAGGTACTTTCATCCGTGATTCCTTCAAGTAATCCTACGATATCCTACGACTAGACCGGATGTTAAGTCACATTTCTTGTTAATATAACCTTACTTAAAATCCACACCTGTGTGGGTACACCCACACTCCCACCCACACCCTCACACCCACACCCTCACACCCACACCCTCACCACAGCCCCACACCCAAGCCCACAGTCACACCACAAACCCTGCACCCACACACACACACACTTCCCCCCCAACCATCCACCCACGCCCCACCACACTCACACCTTCGCACCCACGACACACTCACACCTTTGCACCCACGTCAACACACTCACCACCCTCGCACCCACGCCCACACACTCACACCTTCGCACCCACGGGCAACACACTCACAACGTCGCACCCACGCCCACAACTCACACACCCTCGCACCCACGACAACACACTCACAACCTCGCACCCACGCCCACACACTCACAACCTCGCACCCACGCTCCAAAACACTCACAACCTCGCAACCCACGCCCACACCACTCACAACCTCGCACCCACGCCCACACACTCACAACCTCGCACCAACGCCAACAAAACTCACAACCTCGCACCCACGCCCATACGCTTACAACCTCGCACTCACGCCAACACACTCACAACCTCGTACCCACGCCCACACACTCAAATCTCTGCCACCCACGCCCACACACTCACAACCTCGCACCCACGCCAGCACAACTCACAATCTCGCAACCACGCCCACACACTCACAACCTCGCACCCACGCCCACACACTCACAACCTCGCATCACCACGCCCCAACACACTCACAATCCCCGCACCCACGCCCACACACTCACAACCCGCACCCACGCCCACACACTCACAACCTCGCACCCACGCCCAACACACTCACAACCTCGCACCCACGCCCACACACAAACCTCGCACCCTGCCACACACTCACAATCTCCACCCACGCCCACACACTCACAACCTCGCACCCAAGCTCCCCACACTCACAACCTCGCACCAGCGCCCACACACTCATAACCTCGCACCCACGCCAACACAATCACAATCTCGCACCCACGCCCACACACTCACAACCTCGCACCCACGCCCACACACTCACAACCTCGCACCCACGCCCACACACTCACAACCTCGCACCCATGCCAACACACCACAATCTCGCACCCACGCCCACACACTCACAAAACCTCGCAACCCATGCCCACACACTCACAACCTCGCAACCCACGCCAACACACTCACAACCTCGCACCCACGCCCACAAAACTCACAACCTCGCACCCATGCCCCACACACTCACAACCTCGCACCCACGCCAACCCACTCACAACCTCGCACCCACGCCAACACACTCACACCTCGCACCCAAAGCCCACACACTCACAACCTCGCACCCACGCCCCCACACTCATAACCTCGACCCACGCTACACACTCACAACCTCGCACCCACGCCCACACACTCACAACCCTCGCACCCACGCCCACCACTCACACCTCGCCGCCCACGCCACACACACTCTTAACCTCGCACCCACGCCACACACGCACATAAATTCTCACCACAGGCCCACACCCCTCAAACCCCCACCCAAACTCACACACTCCCAACCTCGCAACCCCGCGCCCACACACTCCCCAACCTCGCACCCACGCAACACACTCACAATCTCGCACCCACCTCCACACACTCACAACCTCGCACCACGCCAACACATTCACAACCTCGCACCACGCCAACGCCCCTCACACCCTTCGCACCCACGCCAACACCCCACCTTCGCACCCAGCCAACCACTCACACCTCGCACCCACGCCAACACAACATAGACACCTCGCACCCCCGCCAACACACTCACACCTTCGCACCCACGCCCCAAAACACTCACAACCTCGCACCCACGTCAAACACTCACCAACCTCGCACCCACGCCAACACATCACCAAAACCTCCACCCACGCTCAAAACACTCGCACCTTCGCACCCATGTCAACACACTCATAACCTTTGCACCCACGCAACACACTCGCAACATAACACTTACGCCAAGACACTCACACCATCGCACCCACGCCACACATTCACACACACCCACCCACTCACCCCCTTCGCACCCACGTCAATCCCCTCACAACCGTTTGCACCCCACGTCAACACACTCACAACCCTCGCACCAACATCAACACACTCACACCTTCGCACCACGCAACACACTCACACCCTTCGCACCTACGCCACACACTACTCACAACCCGCAACACACTCACGCCCTCGCCCCCACGCCAGCACACTCACACCTTCGCACCCACGCCAACACACTCACAACCTCGCACCAACGCAACCCACCCGCAACGTAGCACCCAGCCACACCGCACAGCCCAGCCACACACTCACATTCGCACCCACGCCAACACACTGCAACCCACACCCTCGCCAGCAATCGCACATAGCACCACACGCACACACTAACCAACCCTTCCCTCACGCCAGCGCCACTGCTTGCGCACCTGACGATCACAACCTCGCACCAACGGCCCACACCTGCACATGCCCGAGCCCTGCAGCGACATAAGCCTGGGCGGATTCACTGCAGTTGGCACCCACGCAACACACTTCAAAGTCTACACCACGCCACACTACCCACTACACCCCCCCACAAACGTCGACGACGCCATCATCACTCACCTTCGACCCATCCAACATTCTCACGCCCCCACTCAACCTTCGCACCATGTCAACACACTGCATACCTTCGATTCAACCACTATAACTTGCACCCTTATTAAATCTCAACCCTCGCACCACGTTAACATTAGGATTCCCCCCGAATTCCGCATCTACCTTTGAGTTTTTAGGACTCTTCACACTTGGATTCTTTGAGCCTTTTACAACTTTCGATTTTTTACGATTTCTTTGACTATTTTAAACATTCCCTTGCAATTTTGGACTTACAATTGCACGTAAGCATTCTTGATCTTATTGGGCCATTCTTTGACTTCCTTGACACGTTAGTTAATCTGTCATTTGATTTTCCTCCTGCATTCCTTGGTTTTGGCGATTCTTGAGTCTTCAGCGATTCTTTGATTTGGGTCCCATTTCTTGGGCAGTTTTTTGGATTACTTTGAGTTTTTAGGATTTCTTTCATTTTATGGGAATTTCTTTAAGTTTTTGGATTGCTTTAAGAACTGCGATTTAAGTTTTAGGATTTCTTTGAATATTTAGGATTTCTTTGAGGTTTTTAGGATTTCTTTGACTTTTAGAATTTCTTTGAGTTTTAGCATAACTTTGATTTTTATGATTTATTTGAGACTTTATATTTTTTTATACTTTAGGATTTTTTTTTTTTTTGAGTTTTTAATTTGCTTTGATTTATTTTTGTTTTTCTTTAATTTAATTTATTTTTTTTTTTCAGTGTTTTTTATTTTTTTTTTTTTTGGTTTCTTTGATTTTTTTTAATTTTCTTTAAACTGTCTTTTCTTTGATTTTTTTTCTTTTCTTTGAGATTTGTAGGATTTTCGACTTTTTAAAATTTTCTTTCATTTTCATTTTCGTTTTTTTTTTTTGTTTCTTTGATATTTTTTTTATTTTTTCTTGTTTTTTTCGATTTTTTTTGTTTTAAACTTCTTTGAGTTTCTATTTTCTTTGCAAATTTTTTTGTTTTCTCTGACCTTTTATTTTTTATGGTCATTCTCTGAAATTTATTATTGTTATTATTATTATTATTATTATTATTATTATTATTATTATTATTATTATTATTATTATTATTATTATTATTATTATTATTATTATTATATTTCTTTCTATTTCCTCTTACTTTAAACTTATTCTCTTTGT
>NC_069408.1:34016234-34033734 GCF_026875155.1 Cherax quadricarinatus
GTATTTCAATCGTGGTTTCTCTTGGAGGATCCTGTTCCGCACTGTTTCCGTCCTGAGAATCAGCTTGATTGGTCGGTTTCTCCCCTTCGAGTATCCCCCTATTCTCTGAAAATTTACAATCTCGTGTGTGTGTGTGTGTGTTTGTGTGTGTGTGTGTGTGTGTGTGTGTGTGTGTTTGTGTGTGTGTGTGTGTGTGTGTGTGTGTGTGTGTGTGTGTGTGTGTGTGTGTTTGTACTCACCTAATTGTGGTTGCAGGGGTCGAGACTCAGCTCCTGGCCCGCCTCTTCACTGATCGCTACTGGATCCTCTCTCTCTCTGCTTCCTGAGCTTTGTCATACCTCTTCTTAAAACTATGTATGTGTGTGTGTGTGTGTGTGTGTGTGTGTGTGTGTGTGTGTGTGTGTGTGTGTGTGTGTGTTTGTGTGTGTGTGTGTGTGTGTGTGTTTGTGTGTGTGTGTGTGTGTGTGTGTGTGTGTGTGTGTGTGTGTGTGTGTGTGTGTTTGTGTGTGTGTGTGTGTGTGTGTGTGTTTGTGTGTGTGTGTGTGTGGTGTGTGTGTGTGTGTGTGTGTGTGTGTGTGTGTGTGTGTGTGTGTGTGTGTGTGTGTGTGTGTGTGTGTGTGTGTGTGTGTGTGTGTGTGTACTCACCTATTTGTACTCACCTATTTGTGGTTGCAGGGTCGATTCACAGCTCCTGGCCCCGCCTCTCCGCTGATCGCCACTAGGTCCTCTCTTCCCTGCCCCATGAGCTCCATCATACCTCGCCTTAAAACTATGTATGGTTCCCGCCTCCACTACGTCACTTTCTAGGCTATTCCACGGCCTGACTACTCTATGACTGAAGAAATACTTCCTAACATCCCTTTGATTCATCTGAGTCTTCAACTTCCAATTGTGACCTCTTGTGTCTGTGTCCCCTCTCTGGAACATCCCGTCTTTGTCCACCTTGTCTATTCCGCGCAGTATTTTATATGTCGTTATCATGTCTCCCCTGACCCTCCTGTCCTCCAGTGTCGTCAGGCCGATTTCCCTCAACCTTTCTTCGTAGGACAATCCACGTAGCTCTGGGACTAGTCTTGTTGCAAACCTTTGCACTTTCTCTAATTTCTAGGTGTTGATTCCAAACTGGTGCTGCATACTCCAGTATGGGCCTGACGTAAATGGTATACAGAGTCTTAAACGAATCCTTACTGAGGTATCGGAACGCTATCCGTAGGTTTGCCAGGCGCCCGTATGCTGCAGCAGTTATCTGATTGATGTGCGCCTCAGGAGATATGCTCGGTGTTATACTCACCCCCAGATCTTTTTCCTTGCAGTCTTTGGCCATCTAAACTATATTGTGTCTGCGGTCTTCTTTGCCCTTCCCCAATCTTCATGACTTTGCATTTGGCAGGGTTAAATTCAAAGAGCCAGTTGCTGGACCAGGCTTGTAGCCTGTCCAGGTCTCTTTGTAGTCCTGCCTGATCCTCATCCGATTTGATTCTTCTCATTAACTTCGCATCATCTGCAAACAAGGACACTTCTGAGTCTATCCCTTCCGTTATGTCGTTCGCATATACCAAGAACAGCACAGGTCCTAGGACTGATCCCTGTGGAACCCCGCTTGTCACAGGCGCCCACTCTGACACCTCGTCGCGTACCATGACTCGTTGTTGCCTCCCTGTCAGGTATTCTCTGATCCATTGCAGTGCCTTTCCTGTTATGTGTGCCTGATCCTCTAGCTTTTGCAGTAACCTCTTGTGAGGAACTGTGTCGAAGGCCTTCTTGCAGTCCAAAAATATGCAGTCGATCCACCCCTCTCTCTCTTGTCTTACTTCTGTCACCTTATCATAAAACTCTAGTAGGTTTGTGACACAGGATTTTCCTTCCCTGAAACCGTGCTGGTTGTCAATTATACACTTGTTTCTTTCCAGGTGCCCCACCAGTCTCCTCCTGATGATCTTCTCCATGACCTTGCATACTATACACGTTAGTGATACAGGTCTGTAGTTTAGTGCCTCATGTCTGTCTCCCTTTTAAAAATTGGGACTACATTTGCCATTTTCCATACCTCAGGGAGTTGCCCAGTTTCAAATGATGTGTTGAAGATCTTTGTTAATGGCTCACACAATATCTATGCTCCCTCTTTAAGGACCCATGGAGAGATGTTGTCTGGTCCCACCGCCTTTGAGGTGTCAAGTTCGCATAGCAGCTTCTTCACCTCCTCCTTGGTTATATGTACTCATCCAGCACTTGCTGGTGTGCCCCCCTGTTCTGATTTCCTGGAGTCCTACTGGTTTACCACTGTAAATACCTCTTTAAATTTTGTGTTGTGCTCCTGACATACCTCTTGGTCGTTTCTTGTGAATTCCCCATCACCCTTCCTCAGTCTGATTACCTGGTCCTTGACTGTTGTTTTCCTCCTTATGTGTCTGTACAACAGCTTCGGGTCAGTCTTTACTTTTGATGCTATGTCATTTTCATATTGTCTCTGAGCCTCCCTTCTTATCTGTGCATATTCGTTTCTGGCTCTTCGGCTGATTTCTTTATTTTCCTGAGTTCTCTGTCTTCTGTACCTTTTCCATTCTCTAGTACACCTAGTTTTTGCCTCCTACACCTTTGGGTGAACCAAGGACTTGTTCTGTTCTTCCCATTATTTCTGTTTCCCTTGGGAAACAAACCTCTCCTCTGCCTCCTTGCATTTTGTTGCTACATAGTCCATCATTTCTTGTACTGGTTTCCTGTCAGTTCCCTCTCCCATTCAATGTCTTGAAGGAAGTTCCTCATGCTGAGTAGTTCCCCTTTTGTAGTTCGGTTTTTCCCAGCCTATTCCTGCTACTCTCTCACTTGGAGCTCAATATGTAGTCGAAGCACAGAACCCATGATCACTAGCTCCCAGGGGCCTTTCATACATGATATCTCGATGTCCGAACTACTCAAGGTGAATACAAGGTCCAGTCTTGCTGGTTCATCCTCTCCTCTCTCTTGGTAGTGTCTCTAACATGTTGATGCATGAGGTTCCCAGTACCACATCCATCATCTTGGCTCTCCATGTTTCGGGACCCCCATGGGGCTCCAGGTTTTCCCAGTCAATCTCTTGTGATTGAAATCACCATAACTAGTAACTTTGCTCCCCCATGTGTGCTCTCCTGGCCACCTCGGCTAGTGTGTCGACCATTGCTCTGTTGCTCTCATCGTATTCTTCTCTTGGCTCCTGCAGTTCTGTGGTGGGTTGTACATTACTGCAATTATTACCATATGTCCCTCAGACTGGATTGTTCCTACTAGTAGTCCCTTTCGCCCGTGCCATCCATTCCTTCCATTTTCTCAACCCCCCACTGGTTTTTAATGAGCAGTGCAATCCTCCTCCCCTCTCCTCCCTCTGTCTTTCCTGAGGATTTGATATCGGGTGGAAAGATTGAATCTGCTATTATTCTGGTGAGTTTTGTTTCTGTGAGTGCTATTATGTCTGGGGATGTCTCCTTGATTCTTTCGTGCCACTCCTCATACTTATTTGTTATTCCATCTGCATTTGTATACCACACCTTCAACTTCTTTTCTAAGATTGTGGTCTGGGAGGTGTATTGGGGTTGGGGAAGTGGGAGACCTGATAAGGAACTATGGGTGGTTGCTGTGGGGGTGGAGTTTGTAATGCAGTGGGTGGGGGCATTGGATGTGGCATGGGTGTTTTGGTTTAGAGTGTTTGGTTGCACTGGGGTTGACCTGGTTGAGAGGCTTCTATAGGAAGTTGTGAGGGAGGCTGTATTTGATTTTCTTCCTGTGTCTAGGATCTCCTGTCTGTCTTCTCCATCCCCTCTCTTTCCTCTTTTCACCTTTGTACCATCTCTCTCAGTTTCTGCCTTTCTTCTTGTGTTCTGTTGCGGTCGAGATACACCTTCCTGTATTCCGGCATGTCCTTAATCGTGGTTTTTCCTGCAGGATCCTGTTCCGAGTCGATTCTGCCTTGAAGGTCACTTTCACTGGCCGGGTTCTTTTTTTACTAACCCCCTATTCTCCGAAAATTTTCCAGCTGGGTCACGTCATCTTCTCCTATTGCTTTTATGATGCTTTCAATTGCTTTTTTCCCCTTGTTTTCTTGCTTCATATGTTTCCCCTTCAACTTCCTGGAGCCCATACACAAAGACTGACCTCACCCTTTCATTCTCCCACTGCATATCCTTGTGTATCCCCTCATTCAATTTGATTTCCTCCATTGCAGCTTTCCTTTCTTCAGTTTCACTAGCTAATGTACTTGGGCTCAGTGGCCTGTCATTTTCCCTTCTCGGCTTTCCCTGGGCTCTGCTGTGGTCTGTTAGGGCCTCCATATATAGCTTAGCTCTTTCATTTACTACAGTCTCCTCTGATAGAGCTTCTACATGCAGTTTTGCTCCTTCTTTCCCTACAGTCCCCTTATTTGTGACTGAGGTAGCAGTCTCTGATGTCAATTCCAAAATGTTCTTTAGTTCTTTAGGCTGTTTCAGATTTTCAGTTCTCTTCTAAAACTCTGTATCCTAGCATCTGCTGCTTTGACTTACACCTCCCACTTCCTGCTTTCATATCTATCCTCTTTCATTCTCATGCTAAGTTCTTCTAGTTTCTTTTCCCATTCATGTTCCGTTTTATGAGCTCTGCTGCCCAATCTTCCTTTGCAGCTTCCTCCTCCTGTCACTTGGTTTTTCTTCCTGCTCTCTGGCAACCATTTTTGTTTTATCCTGATTGCTCAGAATGGGAAACCTATGTAATTCTGTGTGTTAGGTTAGTAGTGTGTATGTCAAAGTGTGGGGGGGGGGGAAGGTAGAGGAGGAACTGTGGCTATGTGGGGAAGGAGTGGCGAGGGGGATTTAGGGGGGAATATGGGGAGTGGGAAGGAGGGAGAAGCAAGTGGGTGAGTGGGAGAGGGAGAAGGGGAAGGAGGGAGAAGCAAGTGGGTGAGTGGGAGAGGGAGAAGGGGGAAGGAGGGGAGAGGTGGGGAAGGGGAGGGTGAAAGAGGGAGGGGTGGGATCAGGGGAAGGAGTGAGATGTCGGTGGGGAGGGGGAAGTGTATGTGTGAGTCTGGATATGTGTGTGTGTGTGTGTGTGTATGTGTGTGTGTGTGTATGTGTGTACTCACCTAGTTGAGGTTGCAGGGGTCGAGTCCGAGCTCCTGGCCCCGAGTCCGAGCTCCTGGCCCCTGTGTGTGTGTATGTGTGTGTGTGTGTGTGTGTGTGTGTGTGTGTGTGTGTGTGTGTGTGTGTGTGTGTGTGTGTGTGTGTGTGTGTGTGTGTGTGTGTGTTTGTGTGTACTCACCTAATACACCTAATTGTGTTTGCAGGGGTCGAAACTCAGCTCCTGGTCCCGCCTCTTCACTGATCGCTACTAGGTCATCCCCCTCTCTGCTTCTTGAGCTTTGTCATACCTCTTCTTAAAACTATGCATGGTTCCTGCCTCCACTACTTCACTTGCTAGGCTATTCCACTTCCTGACGACTCTATGACTGAAGAAATACTTCCTAACGTCCCTGTGACTCGTCTGAGTCTTCAGCTTCCAGTTGTGACCCCTTGTTTCTGTGTCCCCTCTCTGGAACATCCTATCTCTGTCCACCTTGTCTATTCCCCGCAATATCTTGTATGTCGTTATCATGTCTCCCCTTTATTGTTATGAGTTACATCCAGATAAATGCAATTTTCCACATTTAATTTGCCCGTTGTTTTTCTCTGGTTCGAAGGACCAACGGGCAAATTAATTGTGGAAAATTGCATTTATCTGGATGCAACTCATAATGTACATACCAGTAAATGATAACAAAGATAATTATTATTTATCAAAGTTACATAGACAAGTAGGAATTTGGGACACCTAGGTCGCAGAAATGTCCCCCTTCGATACCTACAACTGTCTTATCCACAAGTTGCTCTAGACCTATTAATTACAAATGAAATGTACATACACACCAGGAATTCTGGTAAATATAAAAATTGTTGGACTGTATATTAAAATTAATGATACTTATACACACTTATATAACAGAAGGAGAATAAATCTTAATATTACTCACCAATTTGACTGGAGATTAATGTATATCTTACTTGAAAACCTTTCTAACTAAATTTATGATGATAATACTGGCCAAAATTACAACACAATTTAGATAGCTTATCTGAGTTTCCTGGAGCTGTCTTGTCCAGTCGTCTGATATCTCAAGTTATGCAGGAATGCACAACCAACAATTTCGTCTCCTATTTGAGAGGTGTCAGCCCAATTTAACCTCTAGAGCACGAAAATTCTTCCGATTATTCACTAACGTTTGTGTTGACTAGTTCAAACATGATGAGTCTCGTCTGCGCAGGCGCAGAATATCCAATTTTTTATAACATGAATTTTATTAAATACAATGTATTGCATTAATTTACATAAAAAATACACTCTATTTTTTCTGGAAAATACATTATTTTCCACACTTGCCCTTGTATTTCATTACCTCAGAGTTCACAATTGTGGTCTCAATTTCAGTTCACCGCGACCCTCAGTACACCATGGATGTTATAGTGCCTACCCTCAACGCCTTGCCCCTCACATCAGGGGCACAGAAGCAGCAGGAGGAACTTGAGAGCAGTACCCAGGCAGCAGGAGACTTGCACCAAGGCTTCCTGGTTCATACCCCTGGCTGCATTATACCAGACTTTGATCCCTTCCATCACACCATCACCAGATTCATATCCAACCCCATTATGGTGGGTGACAATTGTCCCTCTCTCTTGATACACGAGTTTCCCTTCTCTCTTGATACAAGTACCCGTTTTCTCTTATTGTGGATAGTTTCTGTTTTCTGTTATAAAATATTTCGGGTAACTAATTTCTTAAGGGTAGTTGCATTTTCTGTTGTACATACAATACAATTTTTATTTCTTTGCAAGTTTATATTGAGATTCTGTAGTTACAATAATGAGTTGCCTGATGAATCAACATATTTGTGTTTGTTAACCATTTCTGATTATTTAGTCGACTGGTGTGGGTCGCATCCTGGGACACTGACCTAATTTGCCCGAAATGCGGAGCATAACAAGGGACTTTCTATAAAGTAGTAGTAAAGGACCCCAATGGAAATAAGTCACTCTGTCTGACTTTTTTTTGGGTTATCCCAGGTTCTCTACACATATGCTGCTATGTATGATAATTCTATGTAACTGTATTTGTGTATACCTGAATAAACTTACTTACTTACTTACTTAGTCATTGTTGTCAGCTATGACTGTAAACCTTGTACATGTACTTGTAGTAAATAAAGATCACTAACTTACTCTCCAACACTTGTATATTGAATGATAGTTCCCCCTCTATGTTCATGCATGTATCCATTTTCTTTAAAGTCGAATAATTGGGTTTTCTGTGATAAGCATCAGGAGATACTGGTTTAATTAGTGCATCAGCGTAAGATAAGATAAGATAAGATTTCGTTCGGATTTTTAACCCCGGAGGGTTAGCCACCCAGGATAACCCAAGAAAGTCAGTGCGTCATCGAGGACTGTCTAACTTATTTCCATTGGGGTCCTTAATCTTGTCCCCCAGGATGCCACCCACACCAGTCGACTAACACCCAGGTACCTATTTGCTGCTAGGTGAACAGGACAACAGGTGTAAGGAAACGTGTCGAAATGTTTCCACCCGCCGGGAATCGAACCCGGGCCCTCCGTGTGTGAAGCGGGAGCTTTAGCCACCAGGCTTAATTTTTTACAGCAATATATGTAATAAGCTGTTTTAAATTTTAATGTTATAATCATGGCTGACTTCTACTGTATCCTACAGCTGGGCTTTATAATAATAATAATAATAATAATAATAATAATAATAATAATAATAATAATAATAAAATAATAATATATAATAATAATAATAATAATAATATCTTTAATTTCTACAAGTACATGTACAAGGTATACAGTCCTAGCTGACATCAGTGACATACTACTACACAGAAAGCCGCTTGTTATGCAAAGCGTTTCGGGAAAATTAGCTCAATTTTTGTCTCCAGGATGCGACCCACACCAGTCGATTAACTCCCAGGTACCCATTTTACTGATGGGTGAACATGAACTACAGGTGCAAGGAAACATGCCCAATGTTTCCATCCTTTGCCGGGAATTGAAGCAAGGACACCGTGTGTCCGTGGTTCATTGGAAATAAGTCAGGTCGTCCGACTTTTTTTTTAAGTTATTCTACTTAACTGACACATATGTTACTGTGTATGATAATTGTAGTCACCTAGGTTCATGTAACTGTACTTATGTGTGTCTGAATAAACTGACCTATCACAGCTGACCTGTAAGGGCCCTCCAGCACTGACCTCAACCCAGGGAACCACCTTGTACTACCACCAGGAGGTCTTTAAACACAACCTCCACCACTACCTCAGTGTCTACCAGGAGAAGCTCTACTCCACCGACACTACAACCACATTCAACATATCATACCCAACCAACGACACCAGTTACTCTGGTCTGCCAAATGCCACCGCGCCTGTCACCACGGTCTACAGAGAGGACACAGATGTCTACTTCGACCTGACGAGTAACAGCAGCTCGGAGGAGAGGTCACCTCCTTCTCCTTCTCCTCCTAGTGAGGTACGCTGCTGTTACAGAGGTATATACCGTGTGGAGCAGCAGCCTCACCTGTACACTACCGCTGCTGACAGCCGCTGGAGGTGAGTTCCTCGCACTCAAGCCTCGCTTACAGCAGCACGCACACTTAATATAATGACTTCTACAACGTGTCCTTCTATCGAAAGTTTCACTGGTGATCAACGCGGTTGTTGGAGTGTGGTTGTGAGTGTGGCTGTGAGTGTAGCTGTGAATGTAGCTGTGAGTGTGGCTGTGAGTGTGGCTGTGAGTGTGGCTGACATCCTACCAGAGGTTAAAAATACACTAACAGCCAAAGAAAATCTTCTATTGTTATTATTAATAAAAGGTCTATGTTTTTGTATTCAATTCTTACATAAATGAATTTATCATAGATAGAATAATAGTAATTAATAATAAAAATGAAAATAAAGCTTTATCCCAACACTACTTTATATCACAACAAAGGTGTTTCTGGTGAGGTGTTGTGGTGTAAGTCAGGTGTTGGATGTACCTGGTGAGGTATTGTGGTGTGTCAGGTGTTTGGTGTATTCAAATTCAAATTCAAATTCAAAGTTTATTCTCTATAAGGATTACAATGCTGAGTTTACAGAATTTGGTTGTTGTGTGGTTTACATGTAGTAAAATAATAATTACAGAGTGTACCACTAGAACGCCTAGCATGGCTAGGCATTTCGGGCAGACTTAGTTTTATTCTTAATTTTAAAATATTACAAATTATGAGGTAAGTTGGTATTATGGCTAAGTGACTAAATACTAGTTTGTGAGTTTAGCAATGTGAATGCTTTTGTTTTGGCACAATACATAGTTTCAGTATTGGAGTATCACAGGATTCATTATTTTAAGATTGAGATTAATATTTCTGTTTATGGTCAAATGGGTGAATGAGTGTAAGTGTGAACCACCAGGTGGTATTCGTGAAGTTAGTTGACAGGGTGTATCAGGGAGATAAGATGTTTTCTAATGATAATTTTGAAGGTGATGAATCTGTCTGCAGTTCTAGAGTTCTCAGGTAGGGTATTCCAGATTTTAGGGCCTTTGACATACATTGAATTTTTGTAAAGGTTTAGTCGGACACGGGGAATGTCATAGAGATGTTTGTGTCTGGTGTTGTGCCTGTGGGTTCTGTCACAACTATCAAGAAAGCGTTTTAGGTCAAGGTTGATATTGGAGTTTAAGGTCCTGTAGATGTAGATTGCACAGTAGTAAGTGTGGATGTACTGAACAGGGAGTAAGTTTAGATCTATGAAGAGTGGGGGGGGGGATGTTGCCAGGGATGGGATTTAGTGAGTATTCTTACTGCAGCTTTTTGTTGGGTTATTATTGGCTTTAGGTGTGTTGCTGCAGTTGATCCCCAAGCACAAATAGCATAGGTGAGGTATGGATAAATAAGTGAGTGGTATAGTGTGAGAAGGGCATTTTGCGGCACGTAGTATCGTATCTTGGAGAGGATCCCAACCGTTTTGGATACTTTTTTGGTTATGTGTTGGATATGGGTGCTGAAATTCAGGTTGTTGTCAAGGTATAGGCTGAGGGGTGTGAATACCTGTGCTTGTGTCTGCAGGTACAGCAGCTGGTGTCGACCTCTGCAGGGGGCGCAGACGACGGTGCAGGAGGAGGGGATTCTTGTCTACTGCAACATGAGCAGCATCGTCGTCTACAAGAACGTCCACTACTTCATCCAGCGAGACAAGCTGCTAGCACCACCGGCGTCCGCCGCATTTAACTTCTCCATAGAAGGATATGTGAGTAATCCAAACACCACCAGTGACAACGACAGCACCGCGGAGAGTGAGGAGATCCCTGAGCCTGCAGACCATCCGGAGAGGAGCGAGGCTGAGAAACTCAGCGTGATCATCTTCGGCACAGACTCTGCCTCGCGTCTCAACATGCGCCGCCACCTGCCCAAGACATATCGTTTCCTGACGGAGGAGCTAGGAGCTGTGGACCTGGCTGGCTTCAACAAGGTGGGAGACAATACCTTCCCTAATCTGATCCCGTTACTAAGCGGCCTCAACACCCACGAGTTGGCTAACCACTCCTGCGTGCCCAAAAAAGAGAAATACGACAACTGTCACTGGATCTGGAAGGACTTCAAAAGGAATGGATACGTCACTGCTTATGTGGAGGTGAGTAGAAGGATTCTGAGTAGTGTACATTTGTAATTATTATGAGTTGTTTAGATTTGTAATTATCATGTGTGTGTATTTTTTTTCGAAAGAATCTGTCACAAGTTTCTTTCTCTTATGTGTGGATTATCTGTGTATCGTTCCAGTTAGGGTAGTGTGCCTGTTTGTCCTTCATACGATATCCTTGCGTGACCTTCCACCGTTAATCCTGCTTTATCCTTGCGTGACCTTCCGCCGTTAACCCTACGATATCCTTGCAGGACTCGCCGTGGATGGGAATATTCAACTACCTTCACAACGGCTTCGTGAAGCAGCCGACAGACTTCTACGGGAGAGCTTTCTTTATGGCCTCGGAGAAGGAGATCGGCACTGCCAAACACGGCAACTCTAACGTGTGCCAGGGCGACAAGCTCAGCATTGAGGTGAGGGCAAGACAGGTGTTAAGCAGGTGTCAGGAGGCAGGAGTTTAGTGAGTGCTCAGGAGACAGGTGTTTAGTGAGTATTCAGGACACATGTAAAAAGTGCTCTTCAACAAGTGTTAGGGCTGCCAAATAAGGCGACACTAACCCCACACTCGCCTGCTACTAACCCTGCTTCCCACTATACGCTTACTCATTCTTCATCTTGTCTTCAGGTGATCCAGGACTATTCTATCGAGGTGGCCCGCACCTTCCTTGACACTCCCACCTTCGGCTTGTATTGGTCGGCCAGCATCAGCCACGACTACATCAACATGTTGCGACACGCTGATTTGCCGCACCTGCGCTACCTGCGGCAGCTGCAGGAGCTGGGGGCTCTCAATCACACGGCTCTCTTCTTCGTCAGCGACCACGGCATGAGGTGGGGAAGCATCCGATCTACCTACGTTGGAATGCTGGAGGAGAGACTACCTTACGTCCTTCTTTACCTCCCACCATGGTTCAGGAACAGGTGAGTTGAAGGAAGTGTTGGAGGTGCGTTGGAGAATGTGATGGGAGTGCGTTGGAGGGATGATGTTAGGGGATGAGAAGTGTTAATTTATACCGGGAAGTGGATGTATAAAGCACATGTCAACATCTGCCTGTCTTCATTACTTAGACTTTTCGCCATCCAGTGGAATTTTTTTTCTGTGCGATGGAGATAATATATACTGGAGGAGGTGGAAAGAATGGAGAGGTGATTTTTGAGGCTCTTTCAACTACTGCAATAATTACTCCAGATTTTACTACTACTGCTATAGTTACTACTACTCATCCTATTATTGCTCCTGCTACTACTACTGCGACTACTAGTACTACTACTACTGTTACTACTACTACTACTACTACTGCTACTACTGTTTCTACTACTACTACTGCTACTACTACTAGTACTCCTACTACTACTATTACTGCTACTGCTACTACTATTACTACTACTACTACTATTATTATTACTACTACTACTACTACTACTACTACTAATAATAATAATAATAATAATAATAATTATAATACTACTACTTCTACTAATAATAATAATATTAATAATAATAATAATAACTCAGACTTGATAGGTTTTCAATCTCTTGCTCTTTGAAAAGTCTAGAAAGTGTTGGAGAGTGTTGTGGCGTGTTGAGAAGTGTTGTAAGACTGTGTTGAAGGGTGTTGTGGGTGTTGAGAAGTGTTGTAAGACTGTGTTGGAGAGTGTTGTGGGTGTTAAGAAGTGTTGTAAGACTGTGTTGAAGAGTGTTGTGGGTGTTGAGAAGTGTTGTAAGACTGTGTTGGAGAGTGTTGTGGCGTGTTGAGAAGTGTTGTAAGACTGGTTGAAGAGTGTTGTGGGTGTTGAGAAGTGTTGTAAGACTGGTTGAAGGGTGTTGTGGGTGTTGAGAAGTGTTGTAAGACTGTGTTGGAGAGTGTTGTGGCGTGTTGAGAAGTGTTGTTAGACTGTGTTGAAGAGTGTTGTGGGTGTTGAGAAGTGTTGTAAGACTGTGTTGGAGAGTGTTGTGGGTGTTGAGAAGTGTTGTAAGGATGTGTTGAAGAGTGTTTGGGGTGTTGAGAAGTGTTGTAAGACTGTGTTGAAGAGTGTTGTGGGTGCTGAGAAGTGTGCAAGACTGTGATGGAGAGTGTTGTGGGTGCTTGAAAGTGTTGAAGACTGTGTGGAGGTGTTGTAGCCTCTTGAGAGTGTTGTAAACTGTGTTGAAGAGTGTTGTGGGTGTTGAGAAGTGTTGTAAGACTGTGTTGGAGAGTGTTGTGGCGGTTGAGAAGTGTTGTAAGACTGTGTTGAAGAGTGTTGTGGCGTGTTGAGAAGTGTTGTAAGACTGTGTTGAAGAGTGTTGTGGGTGTTGAGAAGTGTTGTAAGACTGTGTTGGAGAGTGTTGTGGGTGTTGAGAAGTGTTGTAAGACTGTGTTGAAGAGTGTTGTGGGTGTTGAGAAGTGTTGTAAGACTGTGTTGGAGAGTGTTGTGGGTGTTGAGAAGTGTTGTAAGACTGCGTTTGAAGAGTGTTGTGGGTGTTGAGAAGTGTTGTAAGACTGCGTTTGAAGAGTGTTGTGGGTGTTGAGAAGTGTTGTAACACTGTGTTGAAGAGTGTTGTGGGTGTTGAGAAGTGTTGTAACACTGTGTTGAAGAGTGTTGTGGGTGTTGAGAAGTGTTGTAAGACTGTGTGGGGGATGTTGGAAGGGACTCTGAGTAAGTCAAACAGTAGTACTGGAGTGCTGGGGAGTACTGGAGTGTGTTTGGGAATGTTAAGTAATGTCGTGGTGCATTTCGGAATGTTAGTGTTGCTGGGTATATTGGAGTGTGTTGCGGAGTGTTGGAATGATTCAGGGAAAACTGAAATGTGTTTGGAAATGTTGAAAGTGGTGGGAGGCTTACGTATTCCTGTCCAACAGTCAGTCTAGCAGAGTGATGACACTGGAACCTGAGCCCAGACACATGTACAATACTTAGACAACTTTGTACATAAATGGTACACAATACCGACAAGATGAAGGATTAAACACAAGTGTAACAGATGTCGGAATTGTGTACCATTTACGTACAACTTGTCAGACATTGCAACATCTTGGAATCTTGGTACAGAGGACATCTACACGATCTTCTTTCTTACTTCTGGTCCATTCCTCTGGTATGACCTGCTTATTCTGGGGAGTCCCGCCTACCAGTGACAATGTCTGCGTCTGCTGCACGTCCAAGTTCCATGACTGTGCTTCAGTTCCTTCAACACTACGGTGCTGCTCACCAACTCCAAGACTGAGGGACTGATTACCTCACCTTCTATACAGAATTCTTCATATTATGTCCTTGTATTGTACTGATAAAGCCACTAGACATATTTATTCCAGTCTTCGTATTGAACTAAAAATCCACTGGTTGGTTAAACTTCTTCAAACGCACACATACAGGTGGCGCTGCAAGCGTTTAATCTCTCATCTCTGTATTGTGGGCTAATATTGCAATGAAAAGAGTAGGATCTGAGAAGGACTTGCCTCCTTCGTAAGAGAAGGACTACGTCAGTCTACCTCTGCTCTTACTCTGACTCCAGCTCCTTCTCTTCCACAGGTACCAGGAAGCCTTCAGGAACTTGCAGGTCAACAAAAGACGACTCACAGCCAACTTCGATCTATATCAAACTCTCCGTGATCTGGCTTACGGCCGCTTCGCTGACCTCACTTACGTGACTTCCCGCCCTACCACGGGGGTCAGGGGGATTAGCATATTCCAGGTCAGCGCTGACGTAGGGGGTCACTTCAGAGTCAGAGGGGAATATGAAGATGTGTGGGAGGAGAGGGTGAGGGAGGGGAAAGAGGGATTGGGGAGGGGAAGGAGGGAGTGAGGGATGGCAAGGAGAGGGGTGTAAGGGATGGTCACTTTCCTCACGTCTTTCAAACTTGCCGCCGCAGGTTTCACTACACTCTGCGTGTTAGTTTCCGTGCTAACACGTCGTTCGACTCACTGAACGAGGCAAGGCTCGAACCTTCAATAAGTCAGTCCTTAAACCAGAAGGCCAGAGCACTATCCACTGTACTTTGCTGGCCTAATAAGATTTACCCAACTAAGAACATTACTACTACACATTAGGAAGGTTAGCATGGGACACCACTGTAACTACAAATACAGCTTTTCACAGAGGAATCTCACATCAACATAGCTGTGGCAAGCCCTTCAAAGGTGTGGGTATAGAAATATACCTAGTTGTATGAATTGTTTTAGACCGGCGTGGTACAGTGGTTAGAGCACTGGTTTGCTAGTTTTACCACTGGCTTGCCAGGGGTTCGAACCCTCAGTTCACTGAGTTGTTGACAATCGTGTCATTTCAATTTCGCGAGTCATTAACTCGTACGAATTTAAATACTAAACCTGTCTATATCACACGAACTTCGAGTTAGTGAAGTTAGCTGTCCTTCACAGATAGTGGGATACATGTCAGTTAGAAACAACTCACATTGTATAATGAAAATAAACGACAACACTGAGTCAACACAGACTCACATTTTGATGATAGAATTATGCCCATGTCAGCGCTACTAACTCAGCTCACACACTGAGGTCCGTGGTTCGATCCCCGATACGCATGGAAATATGAGGGGCGCGGTTCCTTAAGACACCTGCTGTCCTTGTTCACTTAGCAGTAAGTAGGTACATGGGTTTTATCCGACTGGTGTGTGGGTCGCATCCTGGGGACAAACAACCTAAGTTGCCCAAAATGCTCTGCATAACCAAGGAGCTTTCTGTATTATTATTATTATTATTATTTATTATTATTATTATTATTATTATTATTATTATTATTATTATCATTATTATTATTATTATTATTATTATTATTATTATTATTATTTATTATTATTATCATTTATTATTATTTATTATTATTATTATTATTATTATTATATATTATTATTATTATTATATTATTATTATTATTATTATTATTATCATTATTATTATTATTTATTATTATTATTATTATTATTATTATTTTATTATTATTATTATTATTATTATTATTATTATTATTATTATTTTCATTATTATTATTATTATTAATATTATTATTATTATTATTATTTATTATTATCATTATTATTATTATTATTATTATTATTATTATTATTTATTATTATTATTATTATTATTATTATTATTATTATTATTAATTATTATTATTATGTATTATTATTATTATCATTATTATTATTATTATTATTATTATTATTATTATTATTATTATTATTATCATTATTATTATTATTATTATTATTATTATTATTATTATTATTGTTATTATTATTATCATTATTATTATTATTATTATTATTATTATCATTATTATTATTATTATTATTATTATTATTATTATCATTATTATTATTATTATTATTATTATTATTATTATTATTATTATTATCATTATTATTATTATTATTATTATTATTATCATTATTATTATTATTATTATTATCATTATTATTATTATTATTATTATTATTATTATTATTATTATTATTATTATTATTATTATTATTATTATTATTATCATTATTATTATCATTTATATTATTATTATTATTATTATTATTATTATTATTATTTATTATTATTTTATATTATTATTATTATTATCATTAAATATTATTATTATTATCATTAAATATTTATTATTATTATTATTATTATTATTATTATTATTTATTATTATTATTATTATTATTAATGTCAGGAGCCTGGTATACAGGGAAGGAAGCTTTCTAATATATACCACGTTATATATACCTACATGGAGCCACGACCTTTTGTTCCAAGGAGGGTGAAGATGTGAGACTGTACAGTGCGCTGGCGCTTCGGAAGAGCTTGAAGAAGCGTAGCTGCCGTAATAAATCGCATGAAACGGCCGTCTCTGTTTAACATACTCATCTGTCAGCACGGCTGTGCACGCGGATATTCACTGAAGCAGCGCGGGGTGCGACCCAGTGCGTCCAAGTGCGTGAATGCGTCGCTTCTAGAGAGCATTGACGTGAGCGCCTCACCACTCACTTCCTGAAGTCAAAACATGTTCTGAAGTGAGATAATGAGTCAGTGTAATGACTTCGTCACAATTATAAATTGTTTATTACGAAGGACGTCACGTATAAACACTGACTTCACTTCTAAGTACTGGAGTATCCAGGAGGTGTCTGTGTGTACTTGACCACGTGTGTGACACTTACACATGTGCCTGTGTGTACTTGTACACGTGTGTGTGACACTTACACATGTGCCTGTGTGTACTTGTTCACGTGTATGTGACACTTACACATGTGCCTGTGTGTACTTGTTCACGTGTGTCTGACACTTACACATGTGCCTGTGTGTACTTGTTCACGTGTGTCTGACACTTACACATGTGCCTGTGTGTACTTGTTCACGTGTGTCTGACACTTACACATGTGCCTGTGTGTACTTGTTCACGTGTGTCTGACACTTACACATGTGCCTGTGTGTACTTGTTCACGTGTATATGACACTTACACATGTGCCTGTGTGTACTTGTTCACGTGTGTCTGACACTTACACATGTGCCTGTGTGTACTTGTTCACGTGTGTGTGACACTTACACATGTGTCTGTGTGTACTTGTTCACGTGTGTCTGACACTTACACATGTGCCTGTATGTACTTGTTCACGTGTGTCTGACACTTACACATGTGCCTGTGTGTACTTGTTCACGTGTGTCTGACACTTACACATGTGCCTGTGTGTACTTGTTCACGTGTATGTGACACTTACACATGTGCCTGTGTGTACTTGTTCACGTGTGTCTGACACTTACACATGTGCCTGTGT
>NC_069408.1:34038734-34053734 GCF_026875155.1 Cherax quadricarinatus
AGAATCAGGAACAAGGAGATAACATAACGACACTAAGTAGGGACCATCTGCAGATCCTCCACAAAAGTCACAAAACTCCCATACTACTGAATCTAAGTTCAGCATTAGAAAATCCCCGACTGTGACAGTACACAGATACCAGTACAAAATAGGGCAGAAGCTACAGCTCAGGACCTGAGTTTCTCAGAGTGTCTATAAGACACACAACCTCAGTACAACGACGAAAATCACTAAGTCTAGGCTATGTTCTGTGAACAGAGTCCCACAGAACCAACAACAAGAAAGCGACAGAGACGATCCTCCAACAAGGGCCAGCAAGGGAGAGCTAGGCACGTCTTGTTAGGAGAACGTCCAACCCAGAAAAGAGGGCGAGTCCAAGCAAGACAGTCTCACCCAGGTGAGGTGTGATCACCCCCCTGATCACGTGAATCCGTGCTGCTGCTGCCTAGCAATACAGAGAAGCCGGCAGAATAACGAGCAACGAGTGATAATTACAGTAGTTAGACAATCAAGACTTGAACTATGAGCACTGAATAATATATATAAATGTTACATCCTACCTAATAATATGACTAAGTCAAATAATAATATAAAGCAATATATTTACGATTTAGCTAATATCGCAAATATAAGCAATATAAATTATATGAACAGGTAATATACATTATATACATTGTGACCCATTCAGGGGTCGCAATAAGGCGTCATGTGATTTTCGCTCACCACAAGACAGAGCCAAACGACATGGGTTCGAATCTTCGGCCAGTCGCAGTGTTGTTATTGGTCTAATCTTGTGAAAGGCTTCGTCTAAATGGTTTAGAGAACCAACAAGTTGATAAATCAAACACTTGGGCAACATTTGGGCATTTTTTTTTTATTCTGGAAACGAGAAATTTGAGGTAATCAGTCCCACAGTCTGGAGTCCCAGGCTGAGGGACTGATTACCTCAAACGCCTCCTTATCTTCCACCGTTCTCTGTATTGGACTGAAGAAGCCACTGTCTGGCCATGACTCTCCAGATTAAAGATAACCATATATTGCACAAGTGTCTCAGTTAATAATGGGGTTTAAAACCTATCGACTGCATGAGGGACATTAACATCTCACTCTCCGTAAGTAACAAATATTTCTGTCAGTAAACTATAGAGTATAATAAATTTACAGACTATATACACTGACAAATATACTCCCCCCGGTGCACACACTCCCCGGTGCACACACTTCCCCCCGGTGCACACACTCCCCCCGGTTTGCACACACTCCCCCGTTGCACACACTCCCCCGGTGCACACACTCCCCCGTGCACACACTCCCGGTAGCACACACTCCCCGCGGGCACACATCCCCCCGGTACACACACTTCCCTCGGTGAAACACACTCCCCCGGTGCACACACTCCCCCGTGCACACACACCCCCCGGTGCACACACTCCCCCCGGTGCACACACTCCCCCGGTGCACACACTACCCCGGTGCACACACTCCCCCCGGTGCACACACTCCCCCGGTGCACACACTCCCCCCGGTGCACACACTCCCCCCGGTGCACACACTCTCCCGGTGCACACACTTCCCGGTGCACACACTCCCCCGGTGCACACACTCCCCCGGTGCACACTCCCCCGGTGCACACACTCCCCCGGTGCACACACTCCCCCGGTGCACACACTCCCCCGGTGCACACACTCCCCCCGGTGCACACACTCCCCCGGTGCACACACTCCCCCGGTGCACACACTCCCCCAGTCCACACACATCCCCCGGGGCACACACTCCCCCCCGGTGCACACACACTCCCCCCGGTGCACACACTCCCCCGGTGCACACACTCCCCCGGTGCACACACTCCCCCGGTGCACACACTCCCCCCGGTACACACACTCCCCCGGTACACACACCCTCCCCTCGGTGCACACACTCCCCCCGGTGCACACACTCCCCCGGGGCACACACTCCCCCCCGGTGCACACACTTCCCCCGGTACACACACTCCCCCCGGTACACACACTCCCCTCGGTGCACACACTCCCCCCGGTGCAAACACTCCCCCGGTACACACACTCCCCCCAGTACACACACTCCCCTCGGTGCACACACTCCCCCGGTGCACACACTCCCCCCGGTACACACACTCTCACGGTGCACACACTCTTCCTGGTGCACACATCTTCCCCGGTGCACACACTCCCCCGGTGCACACACCACCCCGGTGCACACACCCCCCGGTGACACACACTCCCCCGGTGACACACACTCCCCCCGGTGCACACACTCACCCCGGTGCACACCACTCCCCCTGGCACACACTCCCCACGGAACACACACTCCCACGGTGCACACACTACCCCCGGTGCAAACACCCCCCCGGTACACACTCCCCCCAGTACACACACTCCCCTCGGTGCACACACTCCCCGGTGCACACACTCCCCCGGTACACACACTCTTCACGGTGCACACACTCTTCCTGGTGCACACATTCTTCCCGGTGCACACACTCCCCAGGTGCACACACTCACCCCGGTGCACACACTCCCCGGTGCACACACTCCCCCGGTGCACACACACTTCCCGGTGCACACATTTCCCGTGCACACACTCCCCCCGGCGCACACACTCCCCCCGGCGCACACACTCCCCCGGTGCACACACTCCCCCGGTGCACACACTCCCACCGGTGCACACACTCCCCACGTGAACACACTCCCACGGTGCACACACTCCCCCCGGGCACACACTCCCCCGGTGCACACACTCCCCCCGGTGCACACACTCCCCCCGGTGCACACACTCCCCCCGGTACACCACACTCCCCCCGGTGCACACACTCCCCCCCGATGCACACACTCCCCCCGGTGCACACACTCCCCCCGGTACACACACTCCCCCCGGTGCACACACTCCCACCGGTGCACACACTCCCCCCGTGAACACACTCCCACGGGTGCACACACTCCCCCGGTGCACACACTCCCCCGGTGCACACACTCCTCCCGGTGCACACACTCCCACGGGTGCACACACTCCCCCCCGGTACACACACTCCCCCGGTTACACACACTCCCCCCGGTGCACACACTCCCACGGGTGCACACCCACTCCCCCCGGTGCACACATTCCCCCCGGTGCACACACTCCCACGGGTGCACACACTCCCCTCGGTGCACACACTCCCCCCGGTACACACACTCCCCCCGGTGCACACACTCCCCCCGGTACACACACTCCCCCGGTGCACACACTCCCCCCCCGGTGCACACACTCCAAGATGGTTAATTAACTAAGTGGGTTTAAAGCCTATCGTCTACACGAGGGTCCCATCGTAACCGGTTCCCCACCAGTCAACATATGTTTTCTTCCCCATAAACTGATGTTAACCTCCAACATAATCACAACGAGACATATTCACCTCCTCCGTTGAAATGAGTTGAGAGGGAGATGACTTATTATTTGTCAGTCTTTATTGTTTACGTGACATGAGGTGAAATACGTGGAAGTTTTATGTGGTAATTAATTCCGGTCAGTATTGAGGTAATTAATTCTGGTCAGTATTGAGGTAATTAATTCTGGTCAGTATTGAGGTAATTAATTCCGGTCAGTATTGAGGTAATTAATTCTGGTCAGTATTGAGGTAATTAATTCTGGTCAGTATTGAGGTAATTAATTCTGGTCAGTATTGAGGTAATTAATTCTGGTCAGTATTGAGGTAATTAATTCTGGTCAATATTGAGGTAATTAATTCTGGTCAGTATTGAGGTAATTAATTCCGGTCAGTATTGAGGTAATTAATTCTGGTCAGTATTGAGGTAATTAATTCTGGTCAGTATTGAGGTAATTAATTCTGGTCAGTATTGAGGTAATTAATTCTGGTCAGTATTGAGGTAATTAATTCTGGTCAGTATTGAGGTAATTAATTCTGGTCAGTATTGAGGTAATTAATTCTGGTCAGTATTGAGGTAATTAATTCTGGTCAGTATTGAGGTAATTAATTCTGGTCAGTATTGAGGTAATTAATTCTGGTCAGTATTGAGGTAATTAATTCTGGTCAGTATTGAGGTAATTAATTCTGGTCAGTATTGAGGTAATTAATTCTGGTCAGTATTGAGGTAATTAATTCCGGTCAGTATTGAGGTAATTAATTCTGGTCAGTATTGAGGCAATTAATTCTGGTCAGTATTGAGGTAATTAATTCTGGTCAGTATTGAGGTAATTAATTCTGGTCAGTATTGAGGTAATTAATTCTGGTCAGTATTGAGGTAATTAATTCTGGTCAGTATTGAGGTAATTAATTCTGGTCGGTATTGAGGTAATTAATTCTGGTCAGTATTGAGGTAATTAATTCTTGTCAGTATTGAGGTAAATTAATTCTGGTCAGTATTAAGGTAATTAATTCTCGTCAGTATTGAGGTAATTAATTCTGGTCAGTATTGAGGTAATTAATTCTGGTCAGTATTGAGGTAATTAATTCTGGTCAGTATTGAGGTAATTAATTCTGGTCAGTATTGAGGTAATTAATTCTGGTCAGTATTGAGGTAATTAATTCTGGTCAGTATTGAGGTAATTAATTCTGGTCAGTATTGAGGTAATTAATTCTGGTCAGTATTGAGGTAAATTAATTCTGGTCAGTATTAAGGTAATTAATTCTCGTCAGTATTGAGGTAATTAATTCTGGTCAGTATTGAGGTAATTAATTCTCGTCAGTATTGAGGTAATTAATTCTGGTCAGTATTGAGGTAATTAATTCTGGTCAGTATTGAGGTAATTAATTCTGGTCAGTATTGAGGTAATTAATTCTGGTCAGTATTGAGGTAATTAATTCTGGTCAGTATTGAGGTAATTAATTCTGGTCAGTATTGAGGTAATTAATTCTTGTCAGTATTGAGGTAAATTAATTCTGGTCAGTATTAAGGTAATTAATTCTGGTCAGTATTGAGGTAATTAATTCTGGTCAGTATTGAGGTAATTAATTCTTGTCAGTATTGAGGTAAATTAATTCTGGTCAGTATTGAGGTAATTAATTCTGGTCAGTACCGAGGTAATTAATTCTGGTCAGTACCGAGGTAATTAATTCTGGTCAGTACCGAGGTAATTAATTCTGGTCAGTACCGAGGTAATTAATTCTGGTCAGTACCGAGGTAATTAATTCTGGTCAGTACCGAGGTAATTAATTCTGGTCAGTACCGAGGTCAGGTGTTCCAAGTTCAGTGATAATTTGTAATGTGTAATAAACAATACTACGAGAGTCTTGCAACATGAGTCTTGCAACATGAGTCTTGCAACATGAGTCTTGCAACATGAGTCTTGCAATATGAGTCTTGCAACATGAGTCTTGCAACATGAGTCTTGCAACATGAGTCTTGCAACATGAGTCTTGCAACATGAGTCTTGCAACATGAGTCTTGCAACATGAGTCTTGCAACGTGAGTCTTGCAATGCTGATAGATTTATATTGCACAAAACTGTTATAGAAGATACTTTTATAGCCTAACCTAACCTAAGCTAACCCAACCTAACCTAGCCTAACCTAACGTAAGCTAACCTAACCTAACGTAATCTAACCGAACCAAACCTAATGTAGCGTAACCTACCGTTGCGTAACGTAACCTACCATTGCGTAACGTAACGTAACCTACCTTTGCGTAAGGTAACGTAACCTACCGTTGCGTAACGTAACGTAATGTAACCCAAAGGCTCAGCGAGCAGGCAGCGTTACGACACAGTCTTCAAGTCTCAGGGGAGCGCACACCAGGTTTCACTTACTTCACATAACACAATATAACAATAATTTACCCACAGTAACTTTCCATATAAAAATCAGAAAACAAGATTATTTCTATTGCAAAAACCCGCTTTAATATTTAACTCTCTGAAACTACATACATAACTACGAAATTCAGTGGAGCTTGTAAATTCAGTGGAGCTTGTAAATTCAGTGGAGCTTGTAAATTATATTCTGACTTTAGTTTCTTGCATAAAAAAATAATCCTAGGATTCCTTGTACATAACAGTCTGGTGGATGTCATGTCTGGTGGATGTCACGTCTGATAGATGTCACGTTTGATGGATGTCACGTCTGATGGATGTCACGTCTGGGGGATGTCACGTCTAGTGGATGTCACGTCTGGTGGATGTCACATCTGGTGGAAATTCACATCAACTCTGTGTCCTAGGAAGATAATTTCTGGTATTTAACAAGGATTCTTTTAAATACTTCTAAACATAGCAAATACCAAGACCTAGCACTAGTATATCCTGTGAGTACCTCAGTGTTACACTGACATAGCATGACAATAGAAAGAGAACAGTACCATATAACAGGGTATTAGGGTTATATACATTTACATAGTAACCAGTGGTTGTATCCTCCTGTCGGAAGGTCTTAGTAAATTGTTTCTATGTCCGAATTATGTGTGTGTGTCTGTGTGTGTTAGTTACCATTTGGTCCTAGGCACATGTCGATTAGACACTAGGCCTGTTGTATGTGCATGTGTGTGTGTGTGTGTGTGTGTGTGTGTGTGTGTGTGCGCATATTTTAACTCGTTGGTCGTCCCCAAAAAGGCAGGGTGACCCAAAAAGAAAGAAAATCCCCAAATCAAAAATACTTTCATCATCATTCAACACTTTCACCCCCATCATACATAATCACTGTCTTTGCAGAGGCACTCAAATACGACAGTTTAAACGTAAAACCTCCAAAGTGCCAATATCCCAATCCCGTCCTTTAAAGTGCAGGCATTGTACGTCCATTTAAATGACTCAAGTCTAGCTAAATGATTTCCCTGAATCCCTTCATAAAATTATTACCCTGCTCACACTCCAACAGCTCGTCAGGTCCCAAAAACCATTTGTGTCCATTCACTCCTATGTAACATGTTCACACATGCTTGCTGGAAGTTCAAGCCTCTCGCCCACAAAACCTCCTTTACCCCCTCCCTGCAAAACTTTTCGAGGACGACTCCTACCCCGCCTTCCTTCCCTTACAAATTTATATGCTCTCCAAGTCATTCTACTTTGATCCATTCTCTCTAAATGACCACACCACCTCAGCAACCCTTTTTCAGCCCTCGACTAATACTTTTTAGTAACTCCACACCTCCTAATTTTCAAACTCCGAATTCTATGCATAATATTTACGCCACATATTGCCCTTAGACCGGACATCTCCACTGCCTCCAACTGCCTCGTCACTGCAGCATTTACAACCCAAGCTTCACACCCACATAAGAGTGTTGGTACCGCTATACTTTCATACATTACCTTCTTTGCCTCCATGTTTAACATTTTTTGTCTCCGCAGATACCTCAAACGCACCACTCACCTTTTTTCCTTCATCAGCTTTATGGTTAACCTCATCGTTCACAAACCCATCGGTGACAGGTCGACTCCCAAATACTGTGGACCCTCGACCAACGCTGGATTGTACAACAATAAAATTGCCTAACGATGCGTTTCTGCTTAAAAAAAAATTGGCTCTACCAACAGTGGAAAACTCGGGTAACAACATTCGTGTGTGTGTGGTGTGTGGTGTTGTGTGTGTGTGTGGTGTGTGTGTGTGTTGTGTTGTGTGTGTGTGTTGTGTGGTGTGTGTGTGTGTGTGTGTGTGTGTGTTTTATGGTGTGTGTGAACTTTCAGGTGTAGAGCTCAAGTTCTGGCCGTCTTCTTAACCTTCAGTGAATGGTGGGGGACGTCTCGCCATGGGAAAGGCATGTCATTCCATTTCTACCATTGACATGTTCATCCTCGTGTCAACACTACACACTGACATGCTCACCCTTCCCTCTACCCCTACACACGGACATGTCACCCTCCCCCCACACTGCCACTGACATGTCACTTCCCCCCAACCACCGGCTGTTCCACCCCTCAAAAATACACCTGTAGGCTCACACTCACTTCAATCACACTGATAGCTCACCCCCACTCAAAAAAACGCCTGATTGTCACACTCACCCCAACCTACACACTGAATTTTCTCCCCTCCCTCAACACCACTGATCGTCAACTCACTCAAAACACACACGACATGCCACACTACTCAATACCACACACTGCATGTCATTCGCCTCAAAACTAACCTTGACTGCCACCTCACCTCAACACCCCACACTGACATGCCACCTCCCTAAAACACTACACACTAACATCTCAACCCCTCAACACCAAAACCCTGACATTCACTCTACCTAAACCCTAAACACTGACATGCTCACCACCTCAACACAACACACTGACATGCTACTACCTCAACACTACACATTTACCTCTATTAAAAAATTAAAATAATCAATAATTTATTCCCTCAAAAAAAAATATGCGAAGTAAACGCTTTAAAATGATTTTTTTGAGGAATAAAAATAATTTGGTTTTGTGATAATTAAATGAAGGAGGAAAGGAAGGGGAGGAGAAGAGTCCGGGGGTCAGCGCCCCCGCATCTGGTTTTACCAAATTATTCGGAAGAGAATATAAAGAAATATTGGACGTGTCTTTCATTTAACTCACCTTTCTAAACCAGTAACAAGCGCAAAACCTTAGGGGGGTGCAAAACCCCGGGAAGAGGGGGGAGGGTGATGGTTTTGATCCCAAGGGAAGTGAGACACGGAGAGCAGTTAAACAGTTTTTTAGTTATTATAGACCGAAGTTTAAAACACAGTAATTTAAAAAAGTAAAAACTAAACAGTTTGGATATAGTCGTATCTGACGTCACTCTTTTTTTTTTTTAAATGAGTCAACATTGACGTCAATTTTTCAAAGACGCAAAAGAGAGTTAAAATTGCTAAGGTAACAATTCTTTGCCTCAAAAGTTGCTTGAAAGGTTTTAAAAGTTCGTTACTAGACACAAGAGGGAGAGAGGTGAAAAGAGGGGGAGAGAGAGGAAAAGAGAGAAGAGAGAGAAGAGAGGGGAGAGAGAGAGAAGAGAGAGAGGAGAGGAGAGAGAGAGAGAGAGAGAGAGAGAGAGAAAACAACAGAAAGGAGAGAGAGACAGAGAAAAGAGAAAAGAACAGAGAGGAAAGAGAGAGGAAGAGAGAGAGAGGAACAATAAAAAAGTATTTCTATCTTAAATACATATGTTGGAAGAAAGAAGGGGAAAAGTTTACTTTTACATTCAGGCATTTACTGTTTTAATTCAACAAATCGAAAAATCAAAAACAGCCCGGGGAAGACAGCCAGGATGGGGCCACATTCCAGAGGGGCTATTTCGGGGTTGGTCTCCCTTCCCACCCTGATGGGCAAGCACTGGGGATGCACACAAGGCTGTCGAAAAAAGTTCACAAAGTTTTGGCCCCCCAGGGTGGGTTTCCGCCGGGTTACACAAGTATATTTCACATTAAAAAAACGCCCATCAAAAACCAGCCTGGGGGTAATACTTATATATTGATTATTTTTCTATCTCAAAGACCCAATAATAACGACAAATACGTAGATCTGCACACACACGATTCTCCTCGCTGCCCAACACCCATCCCTGCCTTTTAAATAACGAAAAAACAAGACAAGACTAGTTTTTTGGTTTTAAGACGAGGAGGGGAAGGGGGACAATAAACACCGGTCCGGGGCTCAATGGCAGGGGTTTTGGGGTTGGAATCCATAAAAATTTATCCAAAACATGTTGAAGTCATGAGAGAGCGAAATAAAAATGTTTTTTAAATCCCAGTTTCTTAAAAAATTTTGGTTTAAATTTCTCTTTTTCTGATTTAACTTTTTGTATGGATCTAAGAGTTTTTTTGGGTTTTTTACGAGAGTGACACTCGTGGGTTTTACTGAAAACATTAAAAAGCTAACACAGCGGTTTTAACAATTTTTAAATCGATATATTCACAAAATACACTAACAATGGAATAGTGTGGTACAATTACGGGAAAAATCCGTATCCGAGCTCGTCTCGTTGGAACATTGGCCCAAATTTTTAAAAACCCCCTTACTCAAGGATGGTCAACTATCCCACCCCGACAATCACTCACAGGGTGGTCAGAAAATATCCCACCCCGACAACACACTACAGGATGGTCAGACTATCCTCAACCCCCAAAAAACCACTCACGGGATGGGCAGACATCCTCACCCCCCGACAACAACACTCACGGATGGCAGACTATCCTCACCCCTACAACACACTCACAGGTGGTCAACTATCCCACCCCCGACAACACACAGGGTGGTCAACATCCCACCCCTGACAACACACAGGAGGTCAGAGTTTTCCCACCCCGACAACCCCAATAACACCGTTTTTGGGGGCAAACTGGAACATCAGCCGAAATACTTTTAAACCCCCTAAATAGTGGTTAAATAAAATCTAACGTATATACGGAGAGAAAAAACACCTCGCACGCATATAAAGAGACACAACCCTCAGTATATATGTAACAAAAGGGTGTCACCCTCAGGGCAAATACAAAAAGTGATTTAAAACCTCTCAGTGTATAACTACCCCAAGTCGTATAAAACCTACGGGGTTTCGCTTCCCCCTTTATAATAAAAAAAATAATAATACGAGGCTACTGACCTACCCCTCACAAATAAGCTGTTATAGACACAAAATACATACATTATTATCATGGTAACTAACGTTTCCAAAGGGAGAGTGTCCAGCATGTAGATCTACGTCGCTGCCACACACGGTAAGGAAGGATTTGATCACCAATAGTTCCCCACACAGTAATTAATAAATCGTAAATTATACATCAGGCGAATGAAAGCCGAACAAAATCAACACAATATTAAGTTAACAGTCATCCCTGTCCAGTGGTTAACATTATCAGGCAACGCTAGTTACCCCTGTTGAGGTTATCAGGCGGTTCATCTTTGGTAGTGCCATCCTCCGTGCCGATCACAACCAACCATCTTTCGAGGTTCAAGTCACGTTTAAGAATTACCAAGGGAAGGGAGGTGGTAAGGGACGGAGGCAGTGCTCAAGGGAGGGAAGGGTGGAGTATAAGGGGCAAGGGGATAGTGCTCAAGGTAGGGAAGGGTGGAGTATAAGGGGATGGAGGCAGTGCTCAAGGTAGGGAAGGGCGGAGTATAAGGGGATGGAGGCAGTGCTCAAGGTAGGGAAGGGTGGAGTATAAGGGGATGGAGGCAGTGCTCAAGGTAGGGAAGGGCGGAGTATAAGGGGATGGAGGCAGTGCTCAAGGTAGGGAAGGGTTGAGTATAAGGGGGTAAGGTTGTGGGGTATTGAAGGACAATGGAGGTGTTGGAGAGCAGGGGAAGGAAGGGTCTTAGATGCTGACATAATCATGGGACTTCCCCGTCAGTCTCTTCTCACCCTTGGTGTGCTCAACGATGTGCTCCGCCTGCAATATTGCAAGAAACATTCTTAGTAAACATGACTGATAAAAAGTGGCAGTTTTGCAACTCAAAGAATCAAAGAAAGAAGGTGAAACTCATTGTTTTGAATCTTGCTTTGAGTGTGGCAGATGTTAGCCAGATGACCAACACCTGGGGGTGTTGCAGCGCCATCACCAGGGTTGTCACCACTGCAACAAGGTAGTGTCACCACTGCAACAAGGTAGTGTCACCACTGGAACAAAGTAGTGTCACCACTGCAACAAGGTAGAATCACCACTGGAACAAGGTAGTGTCACCACTGGAACAAGGTAGTGTCACCACTGTAACAAGGTAGTGTCACCACTGTAACAAGGTAGTGTCACCACTGCAACAAGGTAGTGTCACCACTGGAACAAGGTAGTGTCACCACTGTAACAAGGTAGTGTCACCACTGCAACAAGGTAGTGTCACCACTGCAACAAGGTAGTGTCACCACTGCAACAAGGTAGTGTCACCACTGCAACAAGGTAGTGTCACCACTGCAACAAGGTAATGTCACCACTGCAACAAGGTAGTGTCACCACTGCAACAAGGTAGTGTCACCACTGCAACAAGGTAATGTCACCACTGCAACAAGGTAGTGTCACCACTGCAACAAGGTAGTGTCACCACTGCAACAAGGTAGTGTCACCACTGCAACAAGGTAGTGTCACCACTGCAACAAGGTAGTGTCACCCACTGCAACAAGGTAGTGTCACCACTGCAACAAGGTAGTGTCACCACTGCAACAAGGTAGTGTCACCACTGGAACAATGTAGTGTCACCACTGCAACAAGGTAGTGTCACCACTGCAACAAGGTAGTGTCACCACTGCAACAAGGTAGTGTCACCACTGGAACAAGGTAGTGTCACCACTGCAACAAGGTAGTGTCACCACTGGAACAAGGTAGTGTCACCACTGCAACAAGGTAGTGTCACCACTGCAACAAGGTAGTGTCACCACTGCAACAAGGTAATGTCACCACTGCAACAAGGTAGTGTCACCACTGCAACAAGGTAGTGTCACCACTGCAACAAGGTAATGTCACCACTGCAACAAGGTAGTGTCACCACTGCAACAAGGTAGTGTCACCACTGCAACAAGGTAGTGTCACCACTGCAACAAGGTAGTGTCACCACTGCAACAAGGTAGTGTCACCACTGCAACAAGGTAGTGTCACCACTGCAACAAGGTAGTGTCACCACTGCAACAAGGTAGTGTCACCACTGGAACAAGGTAGTGTCACCACTGCAACAAGGTAGTGTCACCACTGCAACAAGGTAGTGTCACCACTGCAACAAGGTAGTGTCACCACTGCAACAAGGTAGTGTCACCACTGGAACAAGGTAGTGTCACCACTGCAACAAGGTAGTGTCACCACTGCAACAAGGTAGTGTCACCACTGCAACAAGGTAGTGTCACCACTGCAACAAGGTAGTGTCACCACTGGAACAAGGTAGTGTCACCACTGCAACAAGGTAGTGTCACCACTGCAACAAGGTAGTGTCACCACTGGAACAAGGTAGTGTCACCACTGCAACAAGGTAGTGTCACCACTGCAACAAGGTAGTGTCACCACTGCAACAAGGTAGTGTCACCACTGCAACAAGGTAGTGTCACCACTGGAACAAGGTAGTGTCACCACTGCAACAAGGTAGTGTCACCACTGCAACAAGGTAGTGTCACCACTGCAACAAGGTAGTGTCACCACTGCAACAAGGTAGTGTCACCACTGGAACAAGGTAGTGTCACCACTGCAACAAGGTAGTGTCACCACTGCAACAAGGTAGTGTCACCACTGCAACAAGGTAGTGTCACCACTGCAACAAGGTAGTGTCACCACTGCAACAAGGTAGTGTCACCACTGGAACAAAGTAGTGTCACCACTGCAACAAGGTAGTGTCACCACTGCAACAAGGTAGTGTCACCACTGCAACAAGGTAGTGTCACCACTGCAACAAGGTAGTGTCACCACTGCAACAAGGTAGTGTCACCACTGGAACAAAGTAGTGTCACCACTGCAACAAGGTAGTGTCACCACTGGAACAAAGTAGTGTCACCACTGCAACAAGGTAGTGTCACCACTGCAACAAGGTAGTGTCACCACTGGAACAAAGTAGTGTCACCACTGGAACAAGGTAGTGTCACCACTGCAACAAGGTAGTGTCACCACTGGAACAAAGTAGTGTCACCACTGGAACAAGGTAGTGTCACCACTGCAACAAGGTAGTGTCACCACTGGAACAAAGTAGTGTCACCACTGGAACAAGGTAGTGTCACCACTGCAACAAGGTAGTGTCACCACTGGAACAAAGTAGTGTCACCACTGCAACAAGGTAGTGTCACCACTGCAACAAGGTAGTGTCACCACTGCAACAAGGTAGTGTCACCACTGGAACAAAGTAGTGTCACCACTGCAACAAGGTAGTGTCACCACTGCAACAAGGTAGTGTCACCACTGCAACAAGGTAGTGTCACCACTGCAACAAGGTAGTGTCACCACTGCAACAAGGTAGTGTCACCACTGCAACAAGGTAGTGTCACCACTGCAACAAGGTAGTGTCACCACTGCAACAAGGTAGTGTCACCACTGCAACAAGGTAGTGTCACCACTGCAACAAGGTAGTGTCACCACTGCAACAAGGTAGTGTCACCACTGCAACAAGGTAATGTCACCACTGCAACAAGGTAGTGTCAACCACTGCAACAAGGTAGTGTCACCACTGCAACAAGGTAGTGTCACCACTGCAACAAAGTAGTGTCACCACTGCAACAAGGTAGTGTCACCACTGCAACAAGGTAGTGTCACCACTGGAACAAGGTAGTGTCACCACTGCAACAAGGTAGTGTCACCACTGCAACAAGGTAGTGTCACCACTGCAACAAGGTAGTGTCACCACTGCAACAAGGTAGTGTCACCACTGCAACAAGGTAGTGTCACCACTGCAACAAGGTAGTGTCACCACTGCAACAAGGTAGTGTCACCACTGCAACAAGGTAGTGTCACCACTGCAACAAGGTAGTGTCACCACTGCAACAAGGTAGTGTCACCACTGCAACAAGGTAGTGTCACCACTGCAACAAGGTAGTGTCACCACTGCAACAAGGTAGTGTCACCACTGCAACAAGGTAGTGTCACCACTGCAACAAGGTAGTGTCACCACTGCAACAAGGTAGTGTCACCACTGCAACAAAGTAGTGTCACCACTGCAACAAGGTATGTCACCACTGCAACAAGGTAGTGTCACCACTGGAACAAAGTAGTGTCACCACTGCAACAAGGTAGTGTCACCACTGCAACAAGGTAGTGTCACCACTGCAACAAGGTAGTGTCACCACTGCAACAAGGTAGTGTTCACCACTGCAACAAGGTAGTGTCACCACTGCAACAAGGTAGTGTCACCACTGCAACAAGGTAGTGTCACCACTGCAACAAGGTAGTTCACCACTGCAACAAGGTAGTGTCACCACTGCAACAAGGTAGTGTCACCACTGCAACAAGGTAGTGTCACCACTGCAACAAGGTAGTGTCACCACTGAACAAAGTAGTGTCACCACTGCAACAAAGTAGTGTCACCACTGCAACAAGGTAGTGTCACCACTGCAACAAGGTAGTGTCACCACTGCAACAAGGTAGTGTCACCACTGCAACAAGGTAGTGTCACCACTGCAACAAGGTAGTGTCACCACTGCAA
>NC_069408.1:34058734-34073734 GCF_026875155.1 Cherax quadricarinatus
AAGAAAAAAAAGAAGAAAAAAAAGGAAGAAGAAGAATAAGAAAGAAAAGAAGAAAGAAGAGAAGAAGAAAAGAAAGAAGAAAAAGAAGAAAAAGAAGAAGAAGAAAAAGGGAAGAAAAGAAGAAGAAGAATGAAAAGAAGAAGAAGAAAAAGGAAGAAGAAAAAGAAGAAGAAAAGAAAAAAGAAGAAGAAAAAGGAAAAAAAGAAGAAAAAGAAAGAAGAAAAAGAAGAAAAAAAGGGAAAGAAGAGGGAAGAAAAGAGAAAGAAGAAAAAGGTAAAAAAAGAAGAAGAAAGAAGAAGAAAAAGAAGAAGAAAAGAAGAAGAAGAAGAAGAAAAAAGAGAAAAAAGTAGAAGAAGAAGAAGAGAAAAGAAAAAAGAAGAAAAAAGAAGAAGAAGAAGAAAAAATGAAGAAAAAGAAGAAGAGAAAAAAAAGGAAAAGAAGAAGAAGAAAGAAGAAAAGAAAAAAAGAAGAAAAAAAAGTAGAAGAAGAAGAAGTAGAAAAAAGAAGAAGAAGAAGAAGAAAAAGAAGAAAAGAAGAAGAAGAAGAAGAAAGAAGAAGAGAAGAAGAAGAAAAAGAAGAAGAAGAGAAGTAAAAAGACAAAGAAGGAAAGAAGAAAAAAAAGTGAAGAAATAAATGCGTAGCATAGGGTATTAGTGTTTACTAGAATAATAGTAGTCTATAGCAGTAAAGTATAGTAATATTAGAAATAGCAGTACTGTATTAAAATAATGGTAGTAATAGCAAGGGATATAGTAGAGCATAGTGCAAGGGGTTAATAGTATATAGCAGTGATGGTAGTATATATAAAATAGTTGGGTAGTAATAGTAGGGGTAGAGTAGCAGTAGCAATGGTAGTAGAGCAGAAATAGTAATAGTATAGTAATAGAAAAAATGGGAGTTCATAATAGTATAAGTAGTTGCAATGGTATAGGGTAGTTGAAAATGGTATAATACAAGGGGTAGTAGAGTAGTAGTCAATGGGTAATAATAGTAGAGCAGTGAGGTATAGTAGTAGTAGAAAAGGGTTGGGGGGTAGTAGTGCAGTAAAATGGTAGTAGTACGTAGAAATGGTAGTGTACATAATAGAAGTGTAGTAGTAGCAAGGGTAGCACTAGTATAAAAAATTTGGTAGTAATGAAATGGGTTAGTAGTTAGCAAGGGGGTTAATAGTGTAGTAGCAGTGGTGGTAGTAGTAGCAGTAGTATTAGTAGTGGTAGTAGTAGCAATAGCAACGTTAGTAGTAGCAGTAGCAATGGTAGTAGTAGCAATAGCAATGGTAGTACTAGTAGTAATGGTAATGGTAGTAGTAGTAGTAGTAGTAGGAATGTGTAGTAGAATGGGTGGTAGTAGTATTAGTAATGGTAGTGGTAGTAGTAGCAAAGGTAGTAGTAGCAGTAGCAATGGTAGTAGTAGGTAGTAGTGGTGGAAAACTCACAGGATGAGAGACGAAACATCAAGTCACACCTTGAAGAATCTTACTCCTTAGCAGACTCCGCCTTTACCTGTTCTGATGCTACGTGACCAATGCAGATCATGGGATCCTTGAAGTATCCACACAGCTGCAGGAGGAACAACATTGTTAGTGCATGAATCATCCACACAGCTGCAGGTGGAACAATATTGTTAGTGAATGAATCATCCACACAGCTGCAGGAGGAACAACATTGTTAGTGCATGAATCATCCACACAGCTGCAGGAGGAACAACATTGTTAGTGCATGAATCATCTACACAGCTGCAGGTGGAACAACATTGTTAGTGCATGAATCATCTACACAGCTGCAGGTGGAACAACATTGTTAGTGCATGAATCATCCACACAGCTGCAGGAGGAACAACATTGTTAGTGCATGAATCATCCACACAGCTGCAGGAGGAACAACATTGTTAGTGCATGAATCATCTACACATCTGCAGGTGGAACAACATTGTTAGTGCATGAATCATCCACACAGCTGCAGGAGGAACAACATTGTTAGTGCATGAATCATCCACACAGCTGCAGGAGGAACAACATTGTTAGTGCATGAATCATCCACACAGCTGCAGGAGGAACAACATTGTTAGTGCATGAATCATCTACACAGCTGCAGGAGGAACAACATTGTTAGTGCATGAATCATCTACACAGCTGCAGGAGGAACAACATTGTTAGTGCATGAATCATCCACACAGCTGCAGGAGGAACAACATTGTTAGTGCATGAATCATCTACACAGCTGCAGGAGGAACAACATTGTTAGTGCATGAATCATCTACACAGCTGCAGGTGGAACAACATTGTTAGTGCATGAATCATCCACACAGCTGCAGGAGGAACAACATTGTTAGTGCATGAATCATCCACACAGCTGAGGAGGAACAACATTGTTAGTGCATGAATCATCTACACAGCTGCAGGTGAACAACATTGTTAGTGCATGAATCATCCACACAGCTGCAGGAGGAACAACATTGTTAGTGCATGGAATCATCCACACAGCTGCAGGAGGAACAACATTGTTAGTGCATGAATCATCTACACAGCTGCAGGTGGAACAACATTGTTAGTGCATGAATCATCCACACAGCTGCAGGAGGAACAACATTGTTAGTGCATGAATCATCTACACAGCTGCAGGTGGAACAACATTGTTAGTGCATGAATCATCCACACAGCTGCAGGAGGAACAACATTTGTTAGTGCATGAATCATCCACACAGCTGCAGGAGGACCAACATTGTTAGTGCATGAATCATCCACACAGCTGCAGGAGGAACAACATTGTTAGTGCATGAATCATCCACACAGCTGCAGGAGGAACAACATTGTTAGTGCATGTATCATCCACACAGCTGCAGGAGGAACAACATTGTTAGTGCATGAATCATCCACACAGCTGCAGGTGGAACAATATTGTTAGTGCATGAATCATCCACACAGCTGCAGGTGGAACAATATTGTTAGTGCATGAATCATCCACACAGCTGCAGGTGGAACAATATTGTTAGTGCATGAATCATCTACACAGCTGCAGGAGGACCAACATTGTTAGTGCATGAATCATCCACACAGCTGCAGGAGGAACAACATTGTTAGTGCATGAATCATCTACACAGCTGCAGGAGGAACAACATTGTTAGTGCATGAATCATCCACACAACTGCAGGGGGAACAACATTGTTAGTGCATGAATCATCCACACAGCTGCAGGAGGAACAACATTGTTAGTGCATGAATCATCCACACAGCTGCAGGAGGAACAACATTGTTAGTGCATGAATCATCCACACAGCTGCAGGTGGAACAATATTGTTAGTGCATGAATCATCCACACAGCTGCAGGTGGAACAATATTGTTAGTGCATGAATCATCCACACAGCTGCAGGTGGAACAATATTGTTAGTGCATGAATCATCTACACAGCTGCAGGAGGACCAACATTGTTAGTGCATGAATCATCCACACAGCTGCAGGAGGAACAACATTGTTAGTGCATGAATCATCTACACAGCTGCAGGTGGAACAATATTGTTAGTGCATGAATCATCTACACAGCTGCAGGAGGAACAATATTGTTAGTGCATGAATCATCTACACAGCTGCAGGAGGAACAACATTGTTAGTGCATGAATCATCCACACAGCTGCAGGTGGAACAATATTGTTAGTGCATGAATCATCCACACAGCTGCAGGAGGAACAACACTGTTAGTGCATAAATCATCCACACAGTTGCAGGTGGAACAACACTGTTAGTGCATAAATCATCCACACAGCTGCAGGAGGAACAACATTGTTAGTGCATGAATCATCCACACAGCTGCAGGTGGAACAACATTGTTAGTGCATGAATCATCCACACAGCTGCAGGAGGAACAACATTGTTAGTGCATGAATCATCCACACAGCTGCAGGTGGAACAACATTGTTAGTGCATGAATCATTAACACAGCTGCAGATGGAACAATATTGTTAGTGCATGAATCATCCACACAGCTGCAGGAGGAACAGCATTGTTAGTGCATGAATCATCCACACAGCTGCAGGTGGAACAATATTATTAGTGCATGAATCATCCACACAGCTGCAGGTGGAACAACATTGTTAGTGCATGAATCATCCACACAGCTGCAGGTGGAACAACATTGTTAGTTGCATGAATCATCCACACAGCTGCAGGAGGAACAACATTGTTAGTGCATGAATCATCCACACAGCTGCAGGTGGAACAACATTGTTAGTGCATGAATCATCCACACAGCTGCAGGAGGAACAACATTGTTAGTGCATGAATCATCCACACAGCTGCAGGAGGAACAACATTGTTAGTGCATGAATCATCCACACAGCTGCAGGAGGAACAACATTGTTAGTGCATGAATCATCCACACAGCTGCAGGAGGAACAACATTGTTAGTGCATGAATCATCCACACAGCTGCAGGAGGAACAGCATTGTTAGTGCATGAATCATCCACACAGCTGCAGGAGGAACAACATTGTTAGTGCATGAATCATCCACACAGCTGCAGGTGGAACAATATTGTTAGTGCATGAATCATCCACACAGCTGCAGGAGGAACAGCATTGTTAGTGCATGAATCATCCACACAGCTGCAGGAGGAACAACATTGTTAGTGCATGAATCATCCACACAGCTGCAGGTGGAACAATATTGTTAGTGCATGAATCATCCACACAGCTGCAGGTGGAACAACATTGTTAGTGCATGAATCATCCACACAGCTGCAGGAGGAACAGCATTGTTAGTGCATGAATCATCCACACAGCTGCAGGAGGAACAACATTGTTAGTGCATGAATCATCCACACAGCTGCAGGAGGAACAACATTGTTAGTGCATGAATCATCTACACAGCTGCAGGAGGAACAGCATTGTTAGTGCATGAATCATCCACACAGCTGCAGGTGGAACAACATTGTTAGTGCATGAATCATCCACACAGCTGCAGGAGGAACAGCATTGTTAGTGCATGAATCATCCACACAGCTGCAGGAGGAACAACATTGTTAGTGCATGAATCATCCACACAGCTGCAGGAGGAACAACATTGTTAGTGCATGAATCATCTACACAGCTGCAGGAGGAACAGCATTGTTAGTGCATGAATCATCCACACAGCTGCAGGAGGAACAACATTGTTAGTGCATGAATCATCTACACAGCTGCAGGAGGAACAACATTGTTAGTGCATGAGCAATGACCTAAGACACAAATACTTTACAATGTTACAATGTACCAATATATTTGGTACAGTTCATTCACAGTCATAACGTTACTATGTTATACTAGTGAACTGGTCATTCTCAGGTCACTGTGGTTCTTCAGATGATGGAAGGAAGGAAGGAAGGAAGGAAGGAGGGAAGGAGGGAGAACGAAGATAGGGAGGTAAGAAACACAGAGGGAGCAAATGCTCCACGTACATACATATTTGTTAACGAGTTATTAGAATAACAAATCTGCTGGAAAAATCAATATTGTGCTATACACAGATTTAATGTAATTTTAATTCTGGAATTCTAAATTGTGAAAGACAGCATCTGGGTTGGGTTTCGATCGTGTGGAAGATTGTAATTGCTCCACACCAAACAAACTGCAGTGTCTGCTAACAGAATCAAAACTCCAGTTAACAACTCTGGATAACAAACATCTAGTGTCCAGGAGCTGTATGTTGAAACCGTACAAATAAAGTTTGGAAATTCGCATTGAAAAACATACCTTAATCTTTCTATAAACAGGTAACGGAAGTAACAAACGGGTAGTTACCGTTTTGGGCGCCTGGCGATGACGCCGCACCATTGACAACAGAGACCGGACCAATCTCACACTCGGAGCTGACGGTACAAGGCTCACCTGTGGAGGAGAGAGAGGAGGTGATGCTTGAGTCTGTGTTTGTGTGTGTGTACTCACAATTTGTGGTTAGGGTTGAGTCACAACTCCTTGCCCATCACTCCTTTGGTTACGTGTGGTGGTGTGTGACATGAAGAAATGCTTTCCAACATTTAGTACTCTATCTATCTAACTTGCAGTTGTGACTCTTGTGTGGTTCCGATCGTTGAAACATTTGCTCACCATCCACTGTAATTCTCTCAGTACGCTTTATATCGTGATCCATGTGTCCTGTGGTGTGTGTGTGTGTGTAGAATAGTTTGTGTGTGTGGTGATCGTGTTGTGTGTTGTGTACGTGTAAGTGTGTAGTGTCGTTGTGTGTGCCTGTGTGTGGTTGTGTGTGTGTGTATGTGTGTGTGTGTTGTGTGATGTGTGTGTGTGTGTGTGATGTGTGTGTGTGTGTTTGTGTGTGTGTGTATGTGTGGTTGTGTGTGTGGTGTGTGTGTGTGTGTGTGTGTGTGATGTGTGTGTGTGTTTGGTGATGGTTGTGATGTTGTGTTGTGTGTGTGTGTGTGTAGTGTGTATTGTGTTGTGTGTGTGTGTGTGTAGTGTGTGTTGTGTGTGTGTGTATGTGTGTATGTGTGTTGTGTGTGATGTGTTGTGTGTTTGTGTGTGTGTGTGTGTGTGTGTGTGTGTGTGTGTGTGTGTGTGTGTGTGTGTGTGTTGTGTGTGTGTGTGTGTGTGTGTGTGTGTGTGTGTGTGTGTGTGTGTGTGTGTGTGTGTGTGTGTGTGTGTGTGTGTGTGTGTGTGTGTGTGTGTGTGTGTTGTTGTGTGTGTGTGTGTGTGTGTGTGTGTGTGTGTGTGTGTGTGTGTGTGTGTTGTGTGTGTGTGTGTGTGTGTGTGTGTGTGTGTGTGTGTGTGTGTGTGTGTGTGTGTGTGTGTGTGTGTTGTGTATGTGTGTGTGTGTGTGTGTGTGTGTGTGTGTGTGTGTGTGTGTGTGTGTGTGTGTGTGTGTGTGTGTGCACTCACCTACATGTACTCACCTATATGTGGTTGCAGGGTCGAGTCATAGCTCCTGGCCCCGCCTCTTAACTGATCGATACTAATTCACTCTCTCCCTACTCCATGATCTTTGTCATACCTCTTCTTGAAGCTATTTAGGGAACTTCCCTTCCACTACTTCACTCTCCAGATTATTCCGCTTCCTGTCAACTCTAAGGCTAAAGAAATACTTCCTAACTATCGCTATGACTCTTCTGGGTTTCAGCTCCAATTGTGTCCCTTTGTTCCTGTTTCCCATCTCTGAAACATTCGTTCCCTGTCCACCTTGTCAACCCCTCTAAGTATTTTATACGTTTTTTATCATGTCCCCTCTATCCCTCCTATCCTCTAGTGTCATCAGGTTGAGTTCCCTTAACCTCTCCATAAGACATATCCCTCAGTTCCGGGACTAATCGTGTTGCAAATTTTTGCACATTCTCCAATTTCTTGACGTGTTTGACTAGTGAGGGTTCCATACTGGCGCTGCTACTCCAGTATGGGCCTTACGTACACGGGTGTACAATGTCGTGAATGACTCCTTACCCCAGTGTCAAAAACGCCAATCTCAGGTTTGCCATCTCCCATATGCGCAGCAGTTAATTGATTGATGTGTGCCTCAGGGGACATTTTTCGTTATAATGCTTACCCCAAGATCCTTTTCTTTAATTGACGTTTTACAGCTTTAGATTTCCTAACCTGTACGCTGTCTGCGGTCTTCTGTATCCTTCCCCAATTTTAAAGACCTTAAACATTTACTGAGGTTAAACTCCAGGAGCCATTTGTCGGACCATACTTGTATTTGTCCAGATCCCTTTGTAATCTTAACTGATCCTCGCCCACTTGATTCTCCTCATCATTTCACATCATCAGCGAACAGTGACACTTTTGAATCCAAATTCCTTCCACCATGTCATTCACGTATACAAGAAACAGCACCGGGCCTATGACTAAAACCTTGGGGAAACCCCCAAACTCGACATGCGCCCACTCCGACACTTCAGCACGTCCAACATTTTGTTGTTTCCTTTCCTGTCAGGTATTCCCTGATCCACTGCAGTACTTTCCCTGTTATTCCTGCCTGCTCTCTAATTTTTTGCACCAGTCTCTTTTTGTGGTACTGTGTCAAAACCCTTTCTTGCAGTCAAAAAAGATGCAATCTACCCATCCCTCTCACTACTGTCTTACTTCTGTTACCTTATCGTAGAACTCAAGGATTTCCCATCTCTGAAGCCGTGCTGACTGTCATGTATGAGCCCAATCTCATCAATGTGTTCCACCACTCTTCTCCTGATAATCTTTTCCATGACTTACATACTATATAAGTCGTGACACTGGTCTGTATTTTAAAACGCTGCCTGTCTGTCTCTTTTCTTAAAAATTGGAACTACATATGCTGTCTTCCACGCTTCAGGCAACTGCCCAGTTTCGATAAATTTACTGAAGATTGCCACTAGGCGGCACACACAGTTCCTCTGCTCCCTCTCTCAGTATCCATGGAGATATGTTATCTGGGCCCACCCCCTTTTTGAGGTATCTAGTTCGTCTTAGCTTTTTTCTTCACCTCTACCTTGGTTAGTGTATTGTGTCCACACCTGCTGGTGCCCCCTTTCCTCCACAGTTTGCTGGAAGCATTCCTGACTCTATTGTGAATACTTCTTCTAAATCTTTTGTTTATTTCATCACATATTTCCCTTGGGGTCACTCTTCGTCAGCTTCCCTCCTTCTTTCCTCAGCCTGATTACCTGGTCCTTGACTGTTGTTTTTCTCCTAATGAAACTGTATAACAATTTTGGGTTTTCAGATTTGGCTTTTGATGCTGTGTTGTTCTCGAATTGCCTCTGGGCCTCTCTCCTTATCCTTGCATATTTCGTTTCTGGTTCTTCTCCCTCAGCTCCTTGTTTTTCTTGAGTCCTTTGCCTGCTATACCTTTTCATGCTCTCACACACTTGGCTTTGGCCTCTTTACACCTCCAATTAAACCAGGGGCTCACTCAGGTCTTACCATTTTTTCTGTTGCCCTTTTGGGTATGAACCTTTCCTTTGCCTCCTGCACTTTAGTGGTCACTATTTCCATCATTTCATTTACTGTCTTTCCATCTAGTTCTCTTTCCCCACTGCATTTCATGCAGGAAACTTCTCATTCCTATGTAGTCCCCCTTTTTTTGAAGTCAATTTCTCTCTTTGTTCTCGTCTGCTGCATTCTCCACTTTTTAACTCAACAAGATATTCAAAGCTCAGGACATCATGATCACTAGCGCCAAGGGTCTTTCGTGGGTGATTATCCCTTATGTCTGAACTATTCAAGGTGAATATGAGATCCAGCCTTGCTGCAACATCCTCTCTCTCTCTCTGGCTGTATCCCTAACATGTTGATGCATGAAGTTCTCCAATACAGTCTCCAACATCTTAGCCCTCCATGTTTCTGGTCTCCCATGTGGCTCTAGGTTTTCCCAGTCAATGTCTTTATGATTGAAATCCCCCATTATAAGCAATTTTGTCCTACCCATATGAGCCCTCCTGGCCACTTCAGCTAGTGTATCCACCATTGCCCTATTGTGCACATCATACTCTTCTCTTGTTCTCCTGCTGTTAAGTGGTGTGTGTGTGTGTGTGTAAAACTGGAGTTAAGAGTTCTCTAAAACCGGTTGTGGTGGTTGTCTGGTTAATAGGATTTGAAACCTATCGACTGCACGAGAATCATTAAGAGCACATGACACCTGTCCACCACAAGTCAATAATATTTTAATCACTAAAATATTAATCATACATAAACTCTGGCTACTTATACACTTAAGGATATACACACCTCACTGCGTATATCTTAGAGACTTTATGGGTATTTTCTACGTCATAATCAAGTCTCACCTGACCTGGGATGAAGGGAAGAGTGCACGAGGAGGAACCTGTAACGCTCTTGCCTGGAAGAAACACAGGCGCCAGGTTTACGATGGACCAGCGGCACCTCGTTTTTTCAGTGGCGCAGATGACCTTCTCTCTGACCAGAGAACTCATGCAGGTCCCGGAGGCGGTTACGGAGAAATAAGTAGTCAAATATAATCAGAGAAAGAGACACACAATTAGAGAGAGAGGGGAGAATCAGAGAAGGACAGAGAGAAACAGCGTGAATAAGCTTTTATGCCACAAAACGGGCAAAAGCAGCAAAATTCACTTTTGGCCTGTACCCTTCCCAGAACCCCTTTACTCCATCTGAGATCATCATACCCAGGATGACTCGAGTATGGAACACATTCGTACAGCATAAAGAAAGTCAACGAGATAAAGTCATTGATCAAATGAAAAGTGGCCCAAGATGGCTCCCAATTCATCCTGTTCCCAACTTGTATGTCTCATAAAAATAAAAATTGCTTTCAATGAGCTGATGTAGGTAACGCTCTTATTCAAATTTAAATTTGGAATCCTTATACTGTAAAATATTCAATAAGCTAGGGATCTTAACCTTGTCAACCATGTTAAAATTAAAAATAAAATGAAAAAAAAAGGAGATGATGAGATATGTGGAGAGAGGAGAACAGAGGGAAGGAGAGGAGGAGGTAGGAGGGAGGATAGAGAGAAGAGAGAGAGAAGGAGGGAAGAGATATCAAGAAGAAGAAATCAGAGAGAGAGAAGAGTAGAGAGAGAGAAAAAGAAGAGAAAAAGAGAGAGAGAGACAGCAGAGAGAGAGCAGAAAAGGGGAAAGGAGAGGAGAGAAGAAGGAGGGTGAAGAGGAGGAAATCGAAAAAAGAAGAAAGAGAGTATAGATGAGAGAGAGAAAAATATAATAGTATATCACTGAAACATTGATATAATTTTATAGTATTAATTAATTTTTATTATTATTATATATTTTGGTTTTTAAACGAAACTGTGCGAAACAATTAAAAACACCAAGGGTAAAATAATCCTGAAAAGCAGAGAAATGGCCTTGATCCAGGAAGGAGAGGGGGGCAAGGCAACTGAAATCATGAGTAAAAGAATCAAGGTAAGGTCAGAGAAAAAGACTAACATGAGGAAATAGGAGAAACCCAAAGTAACAACGCAAGAAGAGGCAGAGCAAGAGCGAGAGGAAGAGCGAGAGTGGGAAGGCGAGAGAGGGGAAGGGGCAAAGAAACACCAGCAGAGCAGAACGCAGAGGAAGCAGAGAGAGAGCAGCAGCAGAGCAGAGCAGCGAGAGGATCAGAGAGAGACAGCAGCAGCAGAGCAGCGCGAGCAAAGGAACAGCAGCAGAGCCAGAAACAGCAGGAGCACAGCTGGAAGATCACAGATAAAAACAGAGAGAGCAAGAGATGCAAACAGACCCGGGCACACCCGCAGACGGAAGCAAAGCGAGAGCAGCAGATACGCGACAGAGAGCAAAGGCACACAGCAGCACAGGAAACAGGGCACACAGCACGCACCGCAGCCACACACAGCCAACAAGAGACAGCAGCAGCAGCACAGCACAACACCAGGGCCCGACAGCGCAGCACACAGAACCCGCCAACAGCAGCAGCACACCAGCAGCAGCCAGCGAAGCAGGCAGCACACAGCAGCAGCAAGGGGAGACAGCATGAGTTGTGTAAAGTTAAGGCCATGTCATTACCATAACAAGAAAAAAAATTTTTAAAAAAAAAAAGTAACGTGGGGACACAAACACCCAGCCAGACCCAGGGCGAAAAAAGGCCCGCGAAAGCCGGGGAAGAGGGAAGGGGGGGGAGGGGGAGGGAGTGAGGCCGGAAAAGAAAGGGGGGAAGAGGAAAGAGAGAGGAAAGGAGAGGAAGAAAAACGAAAGGGAAAAAGGTAAAAGAAAAGGGGAGGAAAAAAAACAAGGGAGAGGAGAAAGAGAAAAGGGAAGGTTATTAAGGGGTCTTCCATTTAAAATATTAAGGTTTTTTTAATAAAATTCATTAGGTGGACACCCCGTACCGGGGGCATTTAAAGTTTTATTCCAGGGAAGAGGGAAAGAGGGGAATTACCGTAAAGGGAAAATTAAAAGGTGAAAAAGTAACGAGAGGAAAGGAAACAAATAGAGGGGTCAAAAGGTTGGAAGAAGAGGGTAGTCCTTACCAGTACCGAGGGGGTCCTACCAGTAACGAATGTCTTAAAAGGGGGTCACTACCAGTAACGAGGGGCAATAAGGTTTGCCTTACCATACAACGAGGGTTTTTAAAAATTTAAATCACTTAACCCGTACACGGGGATTTTAAGGGGTTTCACTTTCCAGTAAAGGGGCCATAAGGGGTCATTACCAGTACACGAGGGTCATTAAAAGGGGTCACTTACCAGTCCGGGGTTTTTTTAAGGTGTCACTTACCAGTCCCGAGGGTATAAGGTGGTCACTTACCCGTACACTTTGGGATTTAATGGTCACTTACCAGTCCACGAGGGTCATTAAGGTGGTCACTTACCAGTACACGTGGGTTATTAAGGTGGTCACTTACCAGTCCACGAGGGTCATTAAGGTGGTCACTTACCAGTACACGAGGGTCATTAAGGTAGTCACTTACCAGTACACGAGGGTCATTAAGGTGGTCACTTACCAGTACACGAGAGTCATTAAGGTGGTCACTTACCAGTACACGAGGGTCATTAAGGTGGTCACTTACCAGTACACGAGAGTCATTAAGGTAGTCACTTACCAGTACACGAGGGTCATTAAGGTGGTCACTTACCAGTACACGAGGGTCATTAAGGTAGTCACTTACCAGTACACGAGGGTCATTAAGGTGGTCACTTACCAGTGCACGTGGGTCATTAAGGTGGTCACTTACCAGTACACGAGGGTCATTAAGGTGGTCACTTACCAGTACACGAGGGTCCTTAATGTGGTCACTTACCAGTACACGAGGGTCATTAAGGTGGTCACTTACCAGTACACGAGGGTCATTAAGATGGTCACTTACCAGTACCCGAGGGTCATTAATGTGGTCACTTACCAGTACACGAGGGTCATTAAGGTGGTCACTTACCAGTACACGAGGGTCATTAAGGTGGTCACTTACCAGTACACGAGGGTCATTAAGGTGGTCACTTACCAGTACACGAGGGGCATTATGGTGGTCACTTACCAGTACACGTGGGTCATTAAGGTGGTCACTTACCAGTACACGAGGGTCATTAAGGTGGTCACTTACCAGTACACGAGGGTCATTAAGGTGGTCACTTACCAGTACACGAGGGTCATTAAGGTGGTCACTTACCAGTACACGAGGGTCATTAAGGTGGTCACTTACCAGAACACGAGGGTCATTAAGGTAGTCACTTACCAGTACACGAGGGTCATTAAGGTGGTCACTTACCAGAACACGAGGGTCATTAAGGTAGTCACTTACCAGTACACGAGGGTCATTAAGGTGGTCACTTACCAAAACACGAGGGTCATTAAGGTGGTCACTTACCAGGAACTGAACACCCTCTATCAATGCTGAGAGGACCGACCACCTCATCCTCCATTGTTTACAGGAACTGAACAACCTCTCTCAAGCCTGAGGGGACTAACCACCTCATCTTCCACTGTTTACGGGATATAGTCTTAGCACTGAAGAGACGAAAGGCCACAGGTGAAAGAAACGTCTCCATAACAAAGATATACAGGTGTTACACATGTGTCTTGTTTACATACAAGGAATACCTGAACGATACATAGAGGGTACCTGAAGGATTGTGTCCGAGGGTCAACCTGAAGGATTGTGTCCGAGGGTCAACCTGAAGGATTGTGTCCGAGGGTCAACCTGAAGGATTGTGTCCGAGGGTCAACCTGAAGGATTGTGTCCGAGGGTCAACCTGAAGGATTGTGTCCGAGGGTCAACCTGAAGGATTGTGTCCGAGGGTCAACCTGAAGGATTGTGTCCGGTCCTAGACCAGTGAGTCATAAACAGTCATTTTTAGAACTGTTTCACTGTCATCCACTTATTGGATGACATCCATCCTACCTTCATCCACTTTCCTCCTCCTCCTCCTCCTCCTCCTCCTCCTCTTCCTCTTCCTCTTCCTCCTGCTTCTTCCCATTTTCGTTATTTCCTAATCTGAATGTATGGAGGGATGTGAGGGGCCGTAAGGGCGAAGACTCCATCAATCTCTTCCCTTCTCTGGCCCTTAAATGTTCGTCCTTGGTTGTGAGAGGCAGGGTGGGTAGGAGGGAGGCACGGAAGAGAAGAAATTGTCCCCTCCCTCTTTTCATTTGTTTCTCTCTTGCTTATTCTTCTCCAACCCTCTGTCTCTCACTCTGTCTTCTTTACCTGTCTCCCTCTATGCATTATTCTTCTCTCCTTGCTCTCCTTTTCCCCTCTTTCCTCCTTTCCTTCACCCCTCTCCCTCTGTACCCCTTCCCTCCTCTTCATTACCTCTCTCTCTCTCTTTCTCTCTCTCTCTCTCTCTTTCTCTCTCCTCTCTCTCTCTCCTCTCTCTCTCTCTCTCTCTCTCATCTCCTCTCTCTCTTCTCTTCTCTCTCTCTCTCTCTTCTCTCTCTCTCTCTCTCTCTCTCTCTCTCTCTCTCTACTCTCTCTCTCCTCTCTCTCCTCTCTCTCTCTCTTCCTCACCTTCTTCAAAGCCTCTAACAATGTTCCACCAGCAATAAAATCAAACAAAACAACGTCATTTTCATTAAGTTACTTTCACTAACAAAGTCATTTTCAATAACAACGTCACTTTCGCTAAATCACTTTCACTAATGAAGTCTCTTTCACTAAGTCACTTTCAATAACAAAGTCACTTTCACTAAGTCACTTTCATTAACAAAGTCAATTTCACTAAGTCACTTTCATTAACAAAGTCACCTTCACTAGCAAAGTCACTTTCACAGCTGCGCAACACACTAATTAATTTTATTACGAAGAAACGTAATTGAGATATAAAACGTAAGAAGATAATTAAGAAATGATTATAGCATATAATCTGCACAATAAATATAACCTGAAGGTAATGGTAATTAAGAATAATTATAGCAGTTTGTGATTATATCAGCTTTTAATTGCTGTAAGAAAGAGAATCTATAATTTGTACTCATAATATATATATAAATATATATATATATATATATATATATATATATAATATATATATATATATTATATATATATATTATATATATATATTTTATATATATATTATTATCACACTGGCCGATTCCCACCAAGGCAGGGTGGCCCGAAAA
>NC_069408.1:34078734-34080518 GCF_026875155.1 Cherax quadricarinatus
ACTTATTTTTTTCACTCTTATTACACCTTCTCTGTCATGAGTGGTTCTTACTTGCAGTGCTGGAGATGAGATGTTGACGAACCTTGTGTTCTGAACAACATACGCAAGTTGCACGTGTTGCATATGTTGTTTCATTGTTATTGTCCACAGAAAACAATTCAGATTCAGTCTGTGTTCTGACAACACAGACACACTTAAGTGCTTTATGTGTTTTTAGACTAATTCTGTTGCAGAATATGGATAAGGTCTGTTAAAACCAAAAGATACTCGACACCAATTAAGATTTGAAAACCAAAACTCACCTTTTGGTAGAAATCCAGTTTCAAACAGTTCTCAATCTCGGACAAAATATAATTCCAGAAATCCGCCCAAATCGGCGTCCGTATGTGTGGGGAATTTCAGGACCTTTTTTTTTTGCGTCCTCTGCTTTGTTTACCCACAAGAGGCTCCTGCTGTACTCGTCTACAAACCACAGTTGCTGTACTCACCCGCAGACTACCGATATTGTACTCACCTCCATCAAACTCGACACAGACGTGGCCGCCACAGCACTGCTCGTTGGCTGTACAGCGTCGACCCTCGCACAGCTGATCCTCCAGCACCTCCTCCCCCAGCAGCGCCTCCATCAGCTGCTCCCGGGGTGACACCATACGCTGTGAACACCAACCATAGTTTACAACATGGTAAGTCACAGCAGCTGCAGCAACTCGCAACTTAATACACCAAGTAAAAAACAAAACGGAGTTTGCAATCCATTTTAGACCACAATAAGAAAGAAGTTTAGACCGCGGTAAGATATTTCAGACCGCCATAAAGACATTTTAGACCATATTAAGGTTTTTAACCCACCATTAAGATGTTTTAGACCACTATTAAGCACTAGTATCATCACAATTGCTGCCCTAACATCTCGTTTGATCATTATTACTCTCTTAATCACTTCTCTCTTATTTACAGATTCACAAAGAAAACGTGAAAACGAATTTTTAGAGGCTGAAAAAAATTGTAATTGGTTCTTTCTGAAATTACAGTATTTTTTCCCGTTTAAAATGCATTTTACCGAAGTAAAATATAGCAAAAGCGCCTAATTTTTTTAATCTGCATAAAGATATTGTGTGAAAGGAAAATGAAAACAGAAAAACGATTAGAAAATAATAATTCAATTTTAGGGGAGACGAAAGAAAATATTATGTGAGTAAATTTTGTTGGTCTCAAATCAACCGATTCGCAATTTTTCTTTCCTATTACCCAGATTTGTTCTCATTTTGCGATAATCTTATTTGTGTATTTTCTTGCTCTCATTGACTGTATTTTTTAGTTGAAACGCATAAAAACCAGAAAAATAAAGTCTTAATCACTACTTATATTTCTTTAAATACTGTCTTGAGTCTTCCAATTGTATCTGTGATCGTAATATTATCCAGCTCTTTAAGTCAATAAATTTTGCAGTATATTTAGGCTAATCTGTAGATAATACACTTATATACAATTTATAATCCAAAATTTTGAATATATTGCCCTATATCCATGCCGGCTCGTGGACTACCAGAGTGATCCACGGGTAACTATGCTGAGTCGTGGATTACCAGAGTGATCCACGGGTAACTATGCTGAGTCGTGGATTACCAGAGTGATCCACGGGTAACTATGCTGAGTCGTGGATTACCAGAGTGATCCACGGGTAACTATGCTGAGTCGTGGATTACCAGAGTGATCCACGGGTAACTATGCTGAGTCGTGGATTACCAGAGTGATCCACGGGTAACTAGCGGTCGTGATTACCC
>NC_069408.1:34081018-34173518 GCF_026875155.1 Cherax quadricarinatus
CCTAACCTAACCTAACCAACCTAACGTAAGCTAACCCAACCTAACCTAGCCTAACCTAACCTAACCTAACCTAACCTAACCTAGCTAACCTAACCTAACCTAACCTAACCTAACCTACCTAGCCTAACCTAACGTAAGCTAACCCAACCTAACCTAGCCTAACCTAACGTAAGCTAACCCAACCTAACCTAGCCTAACCTAACGTAAGCTAACCCAACCTAACCTAGCCTAACCTAACGTAAGCTAACCCAACCTAACCTAGCCTAACCTAACGTAAGCTAACCCAACCTAACCTAGCCTAACCTAACGTAAGCTAACCTAACCTAACCTAGCCTAGCCTAACCTAACGTAAGCTAACCTAACCTAACGTAATCTAACCGAACCAAACCTAATGTAGCGTAACCTACCGTTGCGTAACGTAACCTACCATTGCGTAACGTAACGTAAACTACCTTTGCGTAAGGTAACGTAACCTACCGTTGCGTAACGTAACGTAATGTAACCCAAAGGCTCAGCGAGCAGGCAGCGTTACGACACAGTCTTCAAGTCTCAGGGAGCGCACACCAGGTTTCACTTACTTCACATAACACAATATAACAATAATTTACCCACAGTAACTTTCCATAAAAAAATCAGAAAACAAAATTATTTCTATTGCAAAAACCCGCTTTAATATTTAACTCTCTGAAACTACATACATAACTACGAAATTCAGTGGAGCTTGTAAATTATATTCTGACTTTAGTTTCTTGCATAAAAAAATAATCCTAGGATTCCTTGTACATAACAGTCTGGTGGATGTCACGTCTGATAGATGTCACGTTTGATGGATGTCACGTCTGGGGGATGTCACGTCTAGTGGATGTCACGTCTGGCGGATGTCACATCTGGTGGAAATTCACATCAACTCTGTGTCCTAGGAAGATAATTTCTGGTATTTAACAAGGATTCTTTTAAATACTTCTAAACATAGCAAATACCAAGACCTAGCACTAGTATATCCTGTGAGTACCTCAGTGTTACACTGACATAGCATGACAATAGAAAGAGAACAGTACCATATAACAGGGTATTAGGGTTATATACATTTACATAGTAACCAGTGGTTGTATCCTCCTGTCGGAAGGTCTTAGTAAATTGTTTCTATGTCCGAATTATGTGTGTGTGTCTGTGTGTGTTAGTTACCATTTGGTCCTAGGCACATGTCGATTAGACACTAGGCCTGTTGTATGTGCATGTGTGTGTGTGTGTGTGTGTGTGTGTGTGTGTGTGTGTGTGTGTGTGTGTGTGTGTGTGTGTGTGTGTGTGTGTGTGTGTGTGTGCGCATATTTTAACTCGTTGGTCGTCCCCCAAAAAGGCAGGGTGACCCAAAAAGAAAGAAAATCCCCAAATCAAAAATACTTTCATCATCATTCAACACTTTCACCACACTCATACATAATCACTGTCTTTGCAGAGGCACTCAAATACGACAGTTTAAACGTCAACCTCCAAAGTGCCAATATCCCAAACCCGTCCTTTAAAGTGCAGGCATTGTACGTCCCATTTAAATGACTCAAGTCTAGCTAAATGATTTCCCTGAATCCCTTCATAAAATATTACCCTGCTCACACTCCAACAGCTCGTCAGGTCCCAAAAACCATTTGTGTCCATTCACTCCTATGTAACATGTTCACACATGCTTGCTGGAAGTTCAAGCCTCTCGCCCACAAAACCTCCTTTACCCCCTCCCTGCAATCTTTTCGAGGACGACTCCTACCCCGCCTTCCTTCCCTTACAAATTTATATGCTCTCCAAGTCATTCTACTTTGATCCATTCTCTCTAAATGACCACACCACCTCAACAACCCTTTTTCAGCCCTCTGACTAATACTTTTAGTAACTCCACACCTCCTAATTTTCAAACTCCGAATTCTATGCATAATATTTACGCCACATATTGCCCTTAGACCGGACATCTCCACTGCCTCCAACTGCCTCGTCACTGCAACATTTACAACCCAAGCTTCACACCCATATAAGAGTGTTGGTACTACTATACTTTCATACATTACCTTCTTTGCCTCCATGTTTAACATTTTTTGTCTCCGCAGATACCTCAACGCACCACTCACCTTTTTTCCTTCATCAGCTTTATGGTTAACCTCATCGTTCACAAACCCATCGGCTGACAGGTCGACTCCCATATACTGTGGACCCTCGACCAACGCTGGGATTGTCTAACAATAAAATTGCCTAACGATGCGTTTCTGCTTAAAAAAAAATTGGCTCTACCAACAGTGGAAAACTCGGGTAACAACATTCGTGTGTGTGTGTGTGTGTGTGTGTGTGTGTGTGTGTGTGTGTGTGTGTGTGTGTGTGTGTGTGTGTGTGTGTGTGTGTGTGTGTGTGTGTGTGTGTGGTGTGTATGTGTGTGTGTGAACTTGCAGGTGTAGAGCTCAAGCTTCTGGTCCGTCTTCTTAACCTTCAGTGAACTGGTGGGTGACGTCTCGCCCACTGGGAAAGGCATGTCATCCCATACTACCCATTGACATGTTCATCCTCATGTTAACACTACACACTGACATGCTCATCCTCGTGTCAACACTACACACTGTCATGCCCACCCTCCCTCAACACCACACACTGTCATGCCCACCCTCACCTCAACACTACACACTGTCATGCCCACCCTCCCTCAACACTACACACTGTCATGCCCACCCTCCCTCAACACTACACACTGTCATGCCCACCCTCCCTCAACACTACACACGTCATGCCCACCCCTCAACCGTCAACGGACTACAACACAGTCATGCCCAACCCTCCACCTCACACGTACACACTTCATGCCCACACCTCCCTCAACACTACACACATTCATGCCCCCCTCCCTCAACACTACACAACGTCATGGCCTCACCCTCACCTCAACACTAACACACTGTCATGCCCACCCTCCCGCAACACTACAGCACTGTCAGGCCACCCTTCCTCAAACCACACACAGTCATGCTATGCTCCACCCTCACCTCAACACTACACACTGTCATCTAACACCTCACCTCAAACACTACACACGTCATACATGCTCAACCCTCACCTCAACACTACACTCCTGTCATATCTCTCCCCTCACTCAACACTACAACACTGTCATGCTCACTCCTCCCCTCACACTACACACTGTCAGCCCACCCTCACTCACACCTACACACTGCTACTGGTGTCAGGCCCACCCTCTCCTCAACACTACACAACTGTCATGCCCACTCACCTCCAACACTACATCACGGGTCATGCTCACCCTCACTCAAACACTACAAGTAACACTGTCCATGCCCACCCTCACCTCACACTACACACTGTCATGCCCAACCCTCCCCCTCAACACGACACACTGACATGCTCACCCTCCCCTCAACACTACACACTGTCATTGGCCCCACACCCTCACTCCCCTCAACACTACACACTGTCATCCCACCCTCCTCCTCAACCACTACACTCCTGTCATGCCTCATTGCCCCCCCTCCCTACCTCAACACTACACACTGTCATGCCCACCCTCACCTCAACCTACACACGTCATGCCCACCCCCCTCAAACACTACACACTGTCATGCCCACTCCTCCCTCAACACACACACTGTCATGCCCACCTCTCCCTCAACACTACCAACACTGTCATGCTCCATCCTCCTCACACTACACCACTGTCACATGCCCACCCTCCCTCAACACTACACACTGTCAAGCCCACCCTCCCTCCACACTACACACTGTCATGCCCAGACCCTCCTCCTCAACACAACACACTGTCATGGACATGGCCCAACCCTCACCTCAACCCTACACACTGTCATGCCACCCTCCCCAACCCTACATCACTGTCATGCCCACCCTCCCTCATACACTACACACTGTCATGGATGTGCCCCACCCACACCTCAACAACTACACCAGCTGTCATCTCACCCTTTTCCCTCAACACTACACACTTCCATGCCCACCCTCCCTCAACACTACACACTGTCCTGCCCACCCCTCACACCTCAACACTACACACTGTCATCCCGACTCACAACTCAACACTACACACTTTCATGCCCATGATGATGTGCCTGCCATGGTCTGAATGAGATGCCCCACACCCTCCCCTCAACACTACACACTGTCAATGCCCACCCTCACATCAACACTACACACTGCATGCCCACCCTCACCTCAAACACTACAACACTGTCATGCCCACCCTCACCTCAAAAACACTACACACTGTCATGCATGCCACCCTCCACCTCAACACTTACACTCTGTCATGCCCACTCCTCACCCTCAACACTAACACACTGGTCATGCCCACCCTCCCTCAACACTAACTAACACTATCAACACTGTCATGCCAACCCTCACCTCAACACGACACACTGTCATGCCCCCACCCTAAGCCCTCACACTACACACTGACATGCTCACTCCTCACCTCAACACTACATACACTGTCATGCCCAACCCTCACCTCAAACACTAAACACTGTCCATGCCCACCCTCACCACCTCAACACTACACACTGTCATGCCCACCCACACCTCAAACACTACACACTGTCAAGCCCACCCTCACCTCAACACTACACACTGTCATTGAAGCCCACCCTCACCTCAACCTACACACTCATGCCCACTCCTCACGCTCTACACTACCACTGTCATGCCCACCCTCCCTCAACAACTACACACAGTCATGCCCAACCCTCACCCTCAACACTACACACTGTTCATGCCCCCCTCTGACGACCCTCAACACAACACACTGACATGCTCAGCCTCACCACAAACACTACACACTGTCATGTGATGATCCCCCACGCCTCACCCAACACTACAACACTGGCATGATTCATGTGTGCCCACCCTCACCTCAACACTACACACTGCGTCATGCCCCCACCCTCCCTCAACACTACACACTGTCATGCCCACCCTTCCGCAACACTACACCACAGTCATGCCCACCCTCACCTCAACACTACACACTGTCATGCCCACCCTCCACCTCAACACTACACACTGGCATGCCCACCCTGCCTCAACACTACACACTGTCATCCCACCCTCCCTCAACACTACAACATGTCATGTGCCCACCCCCCTCAACTACACAGAACACTGACATCCCACCACTCCACCCTCCCCTCAAACACTACACACTGTCATGCCCTCCCTCCCTCAACACTACAACACTATGTCATGCTCACCCTCACCTCAACACTAACACACTGCATGGCCCACCCAGCCCTCAACACTACACACTGCATGCCCACCCTCCTCAACACACTTACACACTGTCCCATGCCCACCCCTCCCTCACACTACACAACTAGTCATGCCCCAGCCCCACCCTCCCGCAACACTACACACTGTCAATGCCCACCCTCCCCTCAACACTACACACTGTCAAGCTCACCCCTCACCTCAACACTACACACGTCCTGCCCACACCTCCCTCAGAACACTACCACTGTCATGCCCACCCTCCCTCAACACTACACAATGTCATGCCCACCCTCCCTCCCAACTCTACACACTGCATGGCCCACCCTCCCTCAACACTACAATACTGTCATGCTCAACACCTCACACGTCAACACTACACACTGTCATGCCCACCCCGCTCCTCAACACTACACCCTGACAAGCTTCACCCTCATCACCTCAACACTACACACTGTCATGCCCACCCTCACCTCAACACTACACACTGACATCTCACCCTCACCCAACACTACACACTGTCACATGCCCACCGCTCCCACAACACTACACACGACATGCTCACCCTAACCTCAACACTACAAAAACACTGGTCATGCCCACCCTCACCTCAACACAAACACACTGACATGCTCACCCTCACCTCAACACTACTCACTGACATGCTCACCCTCACCTCAACACTAACAACACTGTCATGCTCACCCTCACCTCAACCTACACACTGACAATGCTCATCCCTCAACCTCAACTCTACACACTGTCATGCCCATGCCAACCCTCACCTCACACACACACTGACATGCACAACGCCTCTACCTCAAACACTACACACTGTCAAGGCCCACCCTCACTTCAAAACACTACACACTGACATGCTCACCCTCACCTCAACACTTACACACTGTCATGCCACCTCCCTCAACACACTACATACACAGTTTTTAGGGTTTTTCTGACATGCTCACGACCGCACCTCAACACTACACACTGACATGCTCACCCTCACCTCAACTCTACACACTGTCATGCTGCCCACCCCCTCACCTCAACACTACACACTGCATGCTCACCCTCCCCTCAACACACTACAACGACACAGTCATGCTCACCCTCAACCTCAAACTACACACTGTCATGCCCCACCCTCCCTCAACACTACACACTGACATGCTCAACCCCTCACCTCAACACTACACACTGTCCATGCTCACCCTCACCTCAACACTACACACTACTGTCATGCTCACCCCCTCAACCCTCAGCTCAACACTACACACGTCATGCCCACCCTCCCTCACACTACACACTGTCATGCCCCACCCCCCTCAACACTTACACACTGTCATGCCCCCCTCCCTCAACACTACAAAACTCACTGCATCATGCCCACCCTCCCTCAACACTACACACTGTCATGCCCACCCTCCCTCAATCCCTGCAGCACCTGTCATATCCCCACACCCTCCCTCAACACTAAACACAACTCTCACTGTCATGCCCACCCGCCCTCAACAACTACAACACACTGTCCAATGCCCCACCCTCCCTCACACTACACACACTGTGTCAGGCTCCCACCTCACCTCAAACGACTACAAAACAACTGATATGCTCACACCCTCACCTCAACACTCACACACTGTCATGCCCACCACCTCCCTCAACACTACACACTGTCAAATGCTCACCCTCACCTCAACACTACCACACTGTCATGCTCACCCCTCACCTCAACACTTACACACTGTCATGCTCACCCTCACCTCAACACTACACACTGTCATGGCTCACCCTCACCCCTCAACACTACACAACTCCTCGTGACACACTGTCAGCCCACCCTCCCTCAACACTACACACTGTCATGCTCACCCTCAACCTCAACACTACACACTGTCATCTTCACCCTCACCTCAACACTCACACTGACTGGCTCTTCTGTCATGCCCATCCTCCCCTCAATCACTACACAACTGTCATGCTCACACCCTCACCTCAACACTACACAACGTCATGCCACCCTCACCTCAACACTACACATCTGCATGCTTCACCCTCCCTCAACACTACACACTAGTCATGCTCACCCCACTCTCAACACTTCACACGGTCAAATGCTCACCCTCTGCCTCAACACTACACACTGCATGCCCTCACACCTCACCAAGCACTACACACTGTCATGCTCACCCTCATACCTCAACACTACAACACTGTCATGTCTCACACCCTCACCTCAACACTACACACTGTCATGCTCACCCTTCACCTCAACACTACACACTGTCATGCTCACCCTCACCTCAACACTCCACCCTGTCAAGCCCAACCTCGCACCTCACCACAACAGCACTGTCCATGCTCACCCTCAACTCAACACTAACACACTGTCATGCCCCACCCCCCTCCAACACTACACACTGTCATGCCTGCACCCTCCCTCAAACACTACACACTGTCATGCCCACCCTGCCTCCTCCCTCAACTCTACACACTACTAACTCTGTCATGCCCACCCTCCCTCAACACTACACAACTGTCATGCCCACCCTCACCTCAACACTACCCACTGTCATGCCTCACCGCCTCCCTCAACATACACATTTAACGTCATGCCCATCCTCCCCAAACTACACACTGTCATGCCACAACCCTCCCCCTTCTTTCCCTCCTCAACACTACACACTGTCATGCCCACCCTTCCCTCAACACTACACACTACTGTCCATGCCCACCCTCACCTCCAACAACTACACACTGTCACTGACCATCCCACCCCACCCTCAACACTTACACACGGGTCATGGCTCACTCCTCACCTCAACACTACACCACTGTCATGCCCACTCCTCCCCAACACACAACTGTCATGCTCACCCACTACCTCAAACACTACAACACTGTCATGCCCACCCTCCCTCAACACTACACACTGACACTTGTCATGCTCACCCTCATCCTCAACACTACAGCACTGTCATGCCCACCCTCCCTCAACACTACCCACTGTCATGCCCACCAGCACCCTCAACACATACACACTGTTCATCCCACCCTCTCCCTCAACACTACACACTGTCATGCCCACCCTCCCTCAACACTACACACTCTGTCATGCCCTCCCTCACTCAACACTGACACACTGACATGCTCACTCTCCTCTCCCTCAACACTAAGCTACACACTGTCATGCTCACCCTCATCCTCAACACTACAACACTTCCCCAATGCTCACCCTCACCTCAACACTAACACAAACACTGACATGCTCACCCTCACCTCACACTACAACTCACTGTCATGCTCACCCTCCACCTCAAACACGAATACACCCATGACAGTCTCACCCCTCACCTCAACAACTAACGTACACACTGACATGCTCACTCCTCAACCTCAACCACAACACACTGTCATGCTCACCCTCACCTCAACACTACACACAACGTCATGCTCACCCTCTACCCCTCAACCTACACACTGACATGCTCAACACCCACACCTCACAACACACCCTGACAAGCTCATCCCTCCACCTCACACTACATTCACTGACAATGCTCAACCCTCACCTCAACACTACACACTGACATGCTCAAGGACTATGCTCACCTCAACACTCTACACACTGACATGCTCACCCTCACCTCAACACTACACACTGACATGCTCACCCTCACCTCAACACTACACACTGACATGCTCACCCTCACCTCAACACTACACACTGACATGCTCACCCTCACCTCAACACTACACACTGACATCCCACCCTCAACCTCAACACTACACACTGACATCTCACCCTCACCACAACACAACACACGGACATGCTCAACCCTCACCCTCAACACTACACACTGTCATGCCTACCCCTCCCTCCAATCACTAACAACACACACTGCATGCTCACCCTCACCTCAACACTACAACACTGACATGCTCACCCTCAACCTCAACACTACACACTGACATGCACACCCTCAACCTACACCACTACCTACACACTGACATGCTCAACAACCTCACCTCAACACTACACACTGTCATGCTCAACCCTCACCCAAACATCTACACACTTCATGCTCAATAACAACACCTCTAACCTCAACACTAACACACTGACATGCTCACCCTTCACGCTCAACACTACACACTGACATGCCTCACCCTCACACCTCAACACTAACACACGACATGCCCCAGCCCCTCCCTCAACACTACACCTGTCATGCCCACCCTCCCTCAACACTACACATGTCATGCCCACCCTCCCTCAACACTACACACTGTCAGCCCACCCTCCCGTCAACACTACAACCTGTCATGCCCACCCCTCTCCCTCCCTCAACACTACAACACTGTCATGCCCACCTCCCCTTGGGGTGGGGGTTCCCACCCTCCCTCAACACTGCACACTGTCATTGCCCACCCTGCCCTCCACACTAACACACTGTCCATGCCCACCACTCCACCTTCAACACTACACACTGTCAAGCCCACCCTCCCTCAACACAACACACTGTCATGCCCACACCTCCCTCAACCTAAACACACTGTCATGCTCCACCCGCACCTCAACACTACACACTGTATGCTAACACCTCACCTCAACCCCTATCACACTGTCATTCTCACCCTCACTCAACACTGACACACTGTCATGCCCACCCTCCCTCAACACTACACACTGTCATGCCCACCCTTCCCCACAACAATTACACACGTCCATGCTCACCCTCTCCCTCACATCTACACACTGTCCATGCCCACCCCTTCACCTCAACACATACACACTGTCATTGCCCACGCCTCAACCCCAACACACAACACTGTCAAGACGTGTGGCCCACCCTCACCCTACACTACACAACTGTCATGCCCCCGCCCATCACCTCACCTCAAACACTACAAAACACACTGTCATGCCCACCCTCCTCAACACTAAACACACTGAGGACATGCTCACTCCTCCCTCAAACACTACAACAAAACAAAAAACTACCAAACCACAACACTGTTATGCCCACTCCTCCCTCAACACTTAACACACTGTCCATGCCCACCCTCCCTCAACACTACACAACTGTCATGCTCACTCCTCCCTCAACACTACACACTGTCATGCCACCCTCCCTCAACACTACACACTGTCATTGATGCCGCCACCCTCCCTCAACACAACACTCTGTCATTCCACCCTCCCCGCAACACTACACACTGTCATGCCCCACCCTCCCTCACACTACTCACTGTCATGCACACCCTTCCCTCAACACTACACATTCTGGTCATGCCCACCGCTCACACTCCAACACTACACCTGTCAATGCCCACCCCTCACCTCAACACACACACTGTCATGCTCACTCCCCTTCCCTCAACACTACCACTGTCATGCCACCCTCCCTCAACACTACCTCTGTCATGCCCACCCTCACCTCAAACACTTTACACACTGTCGATGCCCACCCAGCGCCTCAACACTACACTCTGTCATGCCCTCCCTCCCCTCAACACTACACACTGTCATGCCCCCCTCCCACAACACACACACTGTCCATGCCCACCCTCACTCAACACGACACACTGTCATGCCCACCCTCCCATCAACACTACATCACTGTCATGCCACCCTCCCTAACACTACACACGTCCAGCACACCCTCCCTCAACACTACCCACGTCATCCCACCCCCTCCCTCAACACAATATACACACTGTCATGCCCCACCCTCCCTCAACACTACTCAATGTCATGCCCACCCGCCCTCAAACACTACACACAGTCATGACCACCCTCACCTCAACACTACACACTGTCATGGGCCCCCCCCACCCTCCCTCAACACTACACACTGTCATGCCCACCCGCCCTCAACACTACACACGTCAATGCCCACCCTATCCCCTCCCTCAACATACACACTACATGCCCACCCGCCTCAAACACTACACACTGTCATCCCACCCTCCTCTACACTACACTACTGTCATGCTCACCCTTCCCTCAACACTACACACCTGTCATGCCCACCCTCACCTCTAACACTACACACAGTCAAGCCCACGCCTACAACCTCAACACTACACACTGTCATGGCACCCTCCCTCACCACTACACACTGTCATGCCACCCCACCTCAACACTACACACTGTCATGCCCACCTCCCCTCAACACCTACAACACTGTCATGCCCACCCCTCACCTCAACACTACTCACTGACATCTCACCCTCCACCCTACACTACACACTGTCATGCCACCCCTCCCTCAAACCTGCACACATGACATGCTCACCCTCCCTCACAAACTACACACGGTCATGCCCACCCCCCTCAACACTACACACTGTCATGCCCACCCTCACCTCAACAATACACACTGTCATCCCACCCTCACCTCAACACTACACACATGTCATGCCCACCCTCCTCAACAACTACACACTGTCATGCCCACTCCCCCCTCAACACTACACACAGGTCCATGCCACCCACCCTCAACACTACCACTGGCATGGTCCCACCCACCCTCAACACTACACACTGTCATCCCACCCTCCCTTCAACACTACACACTGTCATGCCCACCCTCCCTCAACACAACACGACACACTGTCATGCCCACCCTCCCTCAACACTACACCACACGTCATGCCCACCCTCCCCTCAACACTACACACTGTTCATGCCCCACTCCCTCCCTCAACACTACACACTGTCAAGGCCCCACCCTCACCTCAACACTACACTCTGTCATATGCCCACCCTCCCCCTCACCACAACACACTGTCATGCCCACCTCCCTCAACCCTACACACTGTCATGCCCACCCTCACCTCAACATTACACACTGTCAGGTGCCCACCCGCACCTCAACACTACAACACTGTCCATGCATGCCCACCCTCACCTCAACACTACACACTGTCCAGCCCACCCTCACCTCAACACTACACACTGCAAGCCCACACCTCACCTCAACACTACACACGACAAGCCCACCCTCCCTCAAGCACTACACACTGTCATGTGGCCCACCCTCACACTCAACACTACACACTGTCCATGCCCCCCCTCCCTCAACACTACACACTGACATGCTCACCCTCACCTTAACAGCTACACACTTGTCCATGCACCCCCACTCACCACAACACAACACACTGTCATGCCCACCCTCAGCCCTCACCTCAACACTACACACTGTCATGCCCACACCCTCACCTCAACACTACACACTGTCATGCCCACCCTCACCTCAGAAACTACACACTGCATGTGCAGCCCACCCTCAACCTCAACACTACACACTGTCATGCCCACCCTCACCTCAACATTCTACACACTGTCATGTCCCACCCTCCCCAACACTACAACACTGTCATGCCCCACCCGCACCTCATCACACACACTGTCATGCCCCCCCCCGCAACACTACACTCGACATGCTCTCCTCCTCACCTCAACACTACACACACTGTCATGCCCACCCTCAACTCATCACACACACTGTCAGCCCGAGCCCTCACCTCAACACACACACTGTCATCCCACCCTCCCTCAACACTACACACTGTCAGCCCACCCTCCCTCAACACTACACACTGTCAGTGCCCACCCTCACCTCAACACTACACACTGTCATGCCCACGCCTCCCTCAACACTACACACTGTCATCCACCCTCCTCAACACTAAATACACACTGTCATGCCCACCCTCCCCTCCAAACACTACACACTGTCATGCCCACCCTCCATCACACTACACACTGTCATGCTCACCCTCGGCCTCAACACTACACACGGTCATCCCCCTCCCTCCCTCAAACACTACACACTGTCATGCCCACCCTCCCTCAAACACTACACACGACTGTCATGCCCACCCTCCCTCAATACACTACACACTGTCATGCCCCACCCTCCCTCAACACTACACACTGTCATGCTCACCCTCCACCTCAACACTTCACACTGTCATGCCACCCTCCCTGCAACACCTACACACTGACATGCTCACCCCACCTCAACACTACACACTGTCATGCCCATACCCCACCTCAACACTACACACTGACATGCTCCCCCTCACCTCAACACTACACACTGTCAGCCACCCTCCCTCAACACTACACACTGACAACTCACCCTCACCTCAACACTACACACTTCATGCCCACACCTCACCTCAACACTACATCACTGACATTGCTCACCCTCCACCTCAACACTCCAACACAGAACATGCTCACCCTCCGACCTCCAACACTACACTCAGTCATGCTCACTCCTCACCTCAACACTACACACGACATGCCACCCTCAACCTCAACACTACAACACTGTCATGCCCACGCTCACCACAACATACACACTGACATGCTCACCCTCACCTCTACACAACACACTGTCATGCCCACCCTCACCATCAACACTACACACTGACATGCTCACTCCCACTCAACACTACTCACTGTCATGCCCACCCTCCCTTCAACCACTACACACTGACATGCTCACCCTCACCTCAACACTACACACTGTCATGCTCACCCTCCACCTAACACTACACACTGTCAGCCACCCTCACCTCAACACTACAACACTGTCATGCTCACCCTCACCTCAACACTACACACTGTCATGCCACCCTCACTCAACACTACACACTGTCATGCCCACCCTCCCCAACATCTACACACTGAAAGGCTCACTCCTCACCTCAACACCTACCACTGTCATGCTCACCCTCACCCAACACTACACACTGTCCATGCTCACCACCCCTCACCTCAACACTACACACTGACATGCCCCCTCTCGCCCTCAAGCACACTCCACACTGTCATGCCCACCCTCCCTCAACATACACACTGTCATGCCCCACCCAGCCCTCAACACTAACACACTGTCCATTGTTGCCCACCCCCTCCTCAACACTGCACACTCATGCCCAACCTCCTCAACACTACACACTGTCATGGCCCCGCCTCCCTCAACACTACACACTGTCATGCCCCACCCTCCCTCAACACTACACACGTCATGCTCACAACGCGCACCTCAACACTACACACTTACTTGCTCACCCCTCACCTCAACACTACACACTGTCATGCCCACCCTTCCCTCAACACTACACACCTGTCATGCTCACCCTCACCTCAACACTACACACTGTCATGCCCACCCTCCCTCAACACTACACACTGTCATGCCCACACCCCCCTCAACACTACACACTGTCAAGCTCACCCCTCACCTCAACACTACACACTGTCATGCTCACCCTCACCTCAACAACTAAACACACAGCATTGCCCACCCTCCCTCAACACTACACACTGTCATGCTCACCCTCACCTCAACACTACACACTGTCATGCCCACCCTCCCTCAACACTAACACACTGTCATGCCCACCCCTCCCTCAACACTAACACTTCATGGCCCACCCTCCCTCAACACTACAACACTGTCCCAATGCCCACCCTCCCATCAACACTACCCACTGTCATGCCCACACTCACCTCCAACACTACACACTGTCATGCTCACCCGCCCCTCCATCACTACAGCACTGTCCATGCCACCCTCCCTCAACACTACACACTGTCATTGCCCACCCTCCCTCAACACTACACACGTGTCATGCCCACCCTACCCTCAACACTACACACGGTCATGGTGCCCACCCGTCACCCAACACTACACACGTCATGCCCACCCTCCCCAACACTACACACTGTCATGCTCACCCTCACCTCAAACACTACACACTGTCAGGCCCACCCTCCTAACAACTACACACTGTCATGCTCACCCTCCACCTCAACACTACACGCTGTCATGATGCCCCAACCCTCCCTCAACACTACACACTGTTCCCCATGGCTCACCCTCACCTCAACACACACACTGGCGCTGGGGCCCACCCTCCCTCAACACTACACCACTGTCATGCCCACCTCCCGACCACACTAGCAACACTGTTCATGACCACCCTCCCTCAACACTGCACACAGGACATGCTCATCTCTCCCCTCACACTACACACTGTCATGCACACACCTCACCTCAACACTACCACACTGTCATGCTCACCCTCACCTCAACACTACAACCACAGACATGCTCACCCTCACCTCTACACTACACACAGTCATGCTCAACCCTCACCTCAACACTACAACACCTGACATGCCACCCTCACCTCAACACTACACACAGACATGCTCACCCTCACCTCACCACACACATTCTGTCCCATGCTCCCCCTCACCTCAACAACTACACACTGTCATGCTCACCCCACCTCAACACTACACACTGACATGGCTCACCCTCACCTCACACCTTACACACTGACATGCACACGCCACACCTCAACACTACACACTGACATGCTCACGCCTCACCTCAACACTACAAACACTGACATGCTACACCCTCACCTCACACTACACACTGACATGCTCACCCTCACCTCAACACTACACACTGGACATGGCACACCCTCACCTCCAACACTACACACTGACATGCTCACCCTCACCCAACACTACACACTGACATGCTCACCGGTCACCCTCAACACTACACACTGACATCTCACCCTTCACCTCAACACTACACACTGACATGCTCACCCTCACCTCAACACTACACACTACATAGCTCACACCTCACCTCAACCTACACACTGTCATGCCCACCCTCCCTCACACTACACACGGTCAATGCTCACCCTCACCTCAACACTACACACTGTTCAAATAGCTCCACCCTCACCGTCAACACTAACACCTGACATGCTCACTCCTCACCACAACACTACAACACTGACATGCTCACCCTCACCACCTCAACACTACAAACACTGTTCATGCTCACCCTCTACCATCAACAACTACACACTGTCATGCTCACCCTCAACCACCCTCAACACACACACTGACATGCTCACCCTCACCTCAAACACAACACACTGACATCTCACCCACCTCTAACACTACACACGACATGCTCACCCTCACCTCAACACACCACTGACATGCTCACCCTCACCTCCAACACTACACACTGACATGCTCACCCTCACCTCTACACTACCTACACTGTCATGGCCCACCCTCGTCCCTCAACACTACACACTCTCATGCTCACCCTCCCTCACACTACACACTCTCATGCCCACCCACCCCTCCCTCAACACTACACACTGTCATGCCCACCCTCCCTCAACACTACACTCTGTCAAGCCCAATGCCCACCCTCCACCTCAACACTACACACTGTACATGCCCACCATCCCCGTCAACACAACACACGTCCTGCTCACCCTCACCTCAACACTACACCACTGTCATGCTCACCCTCCCTCAACACTACACACTGTCATGCTTCACCCTCAACCTCAACACTACACACTGTCATGTGCCACCCTCCCTCAACACTAACACACTGACATGGCCCACCCTCCCTCAAAACTACACACTGTCATGCCACCTCCCTCAACAATACACACTGTCATGCCCACCCTCCCTCAACACTACACACTGTCCATGCCCACCCTCCCTCAACACTACACACGTCATGCCCCCCTCCCTCAACACTACCACTGTCATGCCACCCTCCCTCAACACTACACACTGTCCAGCCCACCCTCCCTCAACACTGCACAACTGTCATGCCCACCCTCACTCAACACTACACACTGTCATGCCCCCACCCTCCCTCCAACTCTACACACGTCAGGCCCACCCACCCCTCAACACTAACACCACTGTCATGCTCACCCCACCTCAACACTACACACCTGGTCATGCTCACCCTCACCTCAACACTACACACTGTCATGCTCACCCTCACGCTCACACTACAACCACTGTCAAGCTCCCACCCACACCCAACACTACACACCTGTCATGCCCCACCCTCCCTCACACTACATACACTGTACATGCCCCACCCTCCCTCAACACTACCCACTTTCATGCTCACCCCTCTCACCTCCCCCACCAAACACTACACACTGTCAGCTCACCCTCATCAGTCAACACACACACTGACATGGCTCACCCTCACCTCAACATCTACACACGTGACATGCTCACAACTCACCTCAACACTAAACACTTCATCTCTCACGCATCTCACCTCAACACTACACCACTGTCAATGCTCACCCTCCCTCAACACTACACACTGTCATGCTCACCCTCACCTCAACTCTACACACTGTCATGCTCACCCTCACGCTCAATAAAAACACTACACACTGTCATGCCCACCCACCCTCAACACTACACACTGTTCATGCTCACGCCACACCTCAACACTACACACTGTCATGCTCACCCTCACCTCATCACAACTACACACTGCATGCTCACCCTCACCTCAACACTACAACACAGTCATGCCCCCCTCACCTCAATAACACTACACACTGTCCAATGCCACCCTCACCTCAACACTACACACTGTCATGCCCACCCTCACCTCAACACTACACACTGTCATGCTCACCCTCACCTCAACACTACACACTGTCATGCTCACCCTCTATCCTCAACACTACAACACTGTCCTTCCCACCCTCACCTCAACACAACACACTGTCCATGCCCACCCTCACCTCAACACTACACACTGTCCTGCATGGCCCACGGCCACACCTCAACACTACAACACAAAGGCCACCCTCACCTCAACACTACAACACAGTCATGCCCACCCTCCCTTCAACACTACACACTGTCATGCTCACCCTCACCTCAACACTACACACTGTCATGCTCACCCTCACCTCAACACTACACACTGTCATGCTCACCCTCACCTCAACACTACACACTGTCATGCTCACCCTCACCTCAACACTACACACTGTCATGCACACCCTCACCTCAGACACTACACACTGTCCCATGGCCCAACCCTCCCATCAACACTACAACACAGTCATGCCCCCCGCACCTCCTCAACACTGCACACTGTCATGCCCACCCTCCCTCAACACTACACCACGTCCATGCCCACCCTCCCTCAACACACACACTGTCATGCCCACCCTCCCTCAAACACTGCAACACTGTCATGCCACCCACCCTCAACATACAACACACTGTCCATGCCCACCCTCCCTCAACACTGCACACTGTCATGCCTCACCCTCCCTCAACGTCTACAACACTGTCATGCCCACCCTCACCTCAACACTACACACTGTCATGCTCACCCACCATCAAACAGCAACACACAGTCCCACTCGACCCACCGCTGGGATTGTCTAACATATAATTGCCTAACGATGCGTTTCTGCTTAAAAAAAAATTGCTCTACAACAGTGGAAAACCGGGTAACAACATTCGTGTGTGTGTGTGGGTGTGTGTGTGTGTGTGTGTGGTTGTTGTGTGTTGTGTATGGTGTGTGTGGTGTGTGTGTTGTGTGTTTTGTTGGTGTGTGTGTGTTGTGGTGGTGTGTGATGGTGTGTGAAGAAACATGCAGGTGTAGAGGCTCAAGCTTCTGGTCCGTCTTCTTAACCATCAGTGTACTGGTGGTGACGTCTCGCCACTGGAACGGCTGTCATCCCATACTACCCATTGACAAGTTCATCCTTCATGTTAACACACACACTGACAATTGCTCATCCTCTTGTCAACAATACACCACTGTCATGCCCCACCCCACCATCCCATTCAACACCACACACTGTCATGCCCTTGTCCATGATCCCCACACCTCAACTTCAAACTACACACAGTCATGTGCCACTCCCCCTCAACACTACACACTGTCATGCCCCACCCTCTCTCCCCCTCAACACTACACACAGTCATGCCCACCCTCCCTCAACACTACACACGTCATGCCCACCCCTCAACCGTCAACGGACTACAACACAGTCATGCCCAACCCTCCACCTCACACGTACACACTTCATGCCCACACCTCCCTCAACACTACACACATTCATGCCCCCCTCCCTCAACACTACACAACGTCATGGCCTCACCCTCACCTCAACACTAACACACTGTCATGCCCACCCTCCCGCAACACTACAGCACTGTCAGGCCACCCTTCCTCAAACCACACACAGTCATGCTATGCTCCACCCTCACCTCAACACTACACACTGTCATCTAACACCTCACCTCAAACACTACACACGTCATACATGCTCAACCCTCACCTCAACACTACACTCCTGTCATATCTCTCCCCTCACTCAACACTACAACACTGTCATGCTCACTCCTCCCCTCACACTACACACTGTCAGCCCACCCTCACTCACACCTACACACTGCTACTGGTGTCAGGCCCACCCTCTCCTCAACACTACACAACTGTCATGCCCACTCACCTCCAACACTACATCACGGGTCATGCTCACCCTCACTCAAACACTACAAGTAACACTGTCCATGCCCACCCTCACCTCACACTACACACTGTCATGCCCAACCCTCCCCCTCAACACGACACACTGACATGCTCACCCTCCCCTCAACACTACACACTGTCATTGGCCCCACACCCTCACTCCCCTCAACACTACACACTGTCATCCCACCCTCCTCCTCAACCACTACACTCCTGTCATGCCTCATTGCCCCCCCTCCCTACCTCAACACTACACACTGTCATGCCCACCCTCACCTCAACCTACACACGTCATGCCCACCCCCCTCAAACACTACACACTGTCATGCCCACTCCTCCCTCAACACACACACTGTCATGCCCACCTCTCCCTCAACACTACCAACACTGTCATGCTCCATCCTCCTCACACTACACCACTGTCACATGCCCACCCTCCCTCAACACTACACACTGTCAAGCCCACCCTCCCTCCACACTACACACTGTCATGCCCAGACCCTCCTCCTCAACACAACACACTGTCATGGACATGGCCCAACCCTCACCTCAACCCTACACACTGTCATGCCACCCTCCCCAACCCTACATCACTGTCATGCCCACCCTCCCTCATACACTACACACTGTCATGGATGTGCCCCACCCACACCTCAACAACTACACCAGCTGTCATCTCACCCTTTTCCCTCAACACTACACACTTCCATGCCCACCCTCCCTCAACACTACACACTGTCCTGCCCACCCCTCACACCTCAACACTACACACTGTCATCCCGACTCACAACTCAACACTACACACTTTCATGCCCATGATGATGTGCCTGCCATGGTCTGAATGAGATGCCCCACACCCTCCCCTCAACACTACACACTGTCAATGCCCACCCTCACATCAACACTACACACTGCATGCCCACCCTCACCTCAAACACTACAACACTGTCATGCCCACCCTCACCTCAAAAACACTACACACTGTCATGCATGCCACCCTCCACCTCAACACTTACACTCTGTCATGCCCACTCCTCACCCTCAACACTAACACACTGGTCATGCCCACCCTCCCTCAACACTAACTAACACTATCAACACTGTCATGCCAACCCTCACCTCAACACGACACACTGTCATGCCCCCACCCTAAGCCCTCACACTACACACTGACATGCTCACTCCTCACCTCAACACTACATACACTGTCATGCCCAACCCTCACCTCAAACACTAAACACTGTCCATGCCCACCCTCACCACCTCAACACTACACACTGTCATGCCCACCCACACCTCAAACACTACACACTGTCAAGCCCACCCTCACCTCAACACTACACACTGTCATTGAAGCCCACCCTCACCTCAACCTACACACTCATGCCCACTCCTCACGCTCTACACTACCACTGTCATGCCCACCCTCCCTCAACAACTACACACAGTCATGCCCAACCCTCACCCTCAACACTACACACTGTTCATGCCCCCCTCTGACGACCCTCAACACAACACACTGACATGCTCAGCCTCACCACAAACACTACACACTGTCATGTGATGATCCCCCACGCCTCACCCAACACTACAACACTGGCATGATTCATGTGTGCCCACCCTCACCTCAACACTACACACTGCGTCATGCCCCCACCCTCCCTCAACACTACACACTGTCATGCCCACCCTTCCGCAACACTACACCACAGTCATGCCCACCCTCACCTCAACACTACACACTGTCATGCCCACCCTCCACCTCAACACTACACACTGGCATGCCCACCCTGCCTCAACACTACACACTGTCATCCCACCCTCCCTCAACACTACAACATGTCATGTGCCCACCCCCCTCAACTACACAGAACACTGACATCCCACCACTCCACCCTCCCCTCAAACACTACACACTGTCATGCCCTCCCTCCCTCAACACTACAACACTATGTCATGCTCACCCTCACCTCAACACTAACACACTGCATGGCCCACCCAGCCCTCAACACTACACACTGCATGCCCACCCTCCTCAACACACTTACACACTGTCCCATGCCCACCCCTCCCTCACACTACACAACTAGTCATGCCCCAGCCCCACCCTCCCGCAACACTACACACTGTCAATGCCCACCCTCCCCTCAACACTACACACTGTCAAGCTCACCCCTCACCTCAACACTACACACGTCCTGCCCACACCTCCCTCAGAACACTACCACTGTCATGCCCACCCTCCCTCAACACTACACAATGTCATGCCCACCCTCCCTCCCAACTCTACACACTGCATGGCCCACCCTCCCTCAACACTACAATACTGTCATGCTCAACACCTCACACGTCAACACTACACACTGTCATGCCCACCCCGCTCCTCAACACTACACCCTGACAAGCTTCACCCTCATCACCTCAACACTACACACTGTCATGCCCACCCTCACCTCAACACTACACACTGACATCTCACCCTCACCCAACACTACACACTGTCACATGCCCACCGCTCCCACAACACTACACACGACATGCTCACCCTAACCTCAACACTACAAAAACACTGGTCATGCCCACCCTCACCTCAACACAAACACACTGACATGCTCACCCTCACCTCAACACTACTCACTGACATGCTCACCCTCACCTCAACACTAACAACACTGTCATGCTCACCCTCACCTCAACCTACACACTGACAATGCTCATCCCTCAACCTCAACTCTACACACTGTCATGCCCATGCCAACCCTCACCTCACACACACACTGACATGCACAACGCCTCTACCTCAAACACTACACACTGTCAAGGCCCACCCTCACTTCAAAACACTACACACTGACATGCTCACCCTCACCTCAACACTTACACACTGTCATGCCACCTCCCTCAACACACTACATACACAGTTTTTAGGGTTTTTCTGACATGCTCACGACCGCACCTCAACACTACACACTGACATGCTCACCCTCACCTCAACTCTACACACTGTCATGCTGCCCACCCCCTCACCTCAACACTACACACTGCATGCTCACCCTCCCCTCAACACACTACAACGACACAGTCATGCTCACCCTCAACCTCAAACTACACACTGTCATGCCCCACCCTCCCTCAACACTACACACTGACATGCTCAACCCCTCACCTCAACACTACACACTGTCCATGCTCACCCTCACCTCAACACTACACACTACTGTCATGCTCACCCCCTCAACCCTCAGCTCAACACTACACACGTCATGCCCACCCTCCCTCACACTACACACTGTCATGCCCCACCCCCCTCAACACTTACACACTGTCATGCCCCCCTCCCTCAACACTACAAAACTCACTGCATCATGCCCACCCTCCCTCAACACTACACACTGTCATGCCCACCCTCCCTCAATCCCTGCAGCACCTGTCATATCCCCACACCCTCCCTCAACACTAAACACAACTCTCACTGTCATGCCCACCCGCCCTCAACAACTACAACACACTGTCCAATGCCCCACCCTCCCTCACACTACACACACTGTGTCAGGCTCCCACCTCACCTCAAACGACTACAAAACAACTGATATGCTCACACCCTCACCTCAACACTCACACACTGTCATGCCCACCACCTCCCTCAACACTACACACTGTCAAATGCTCACCCTCACCTCAACACTACCACACTGTCATGCTCACCCCTCACCTCAACACTTACACACTGTCATGCTCACCCTCACCTCAACACTACACACTGTCATGGCTCACCCTCACCCCTCAACACTACACAACTCCTCGTGACACACTGTCAGCCCACCCTCCCTCAACACTACACACTGTCATGCTCACCCTCAACCTCAACACTACACACTGTCATCTTCACCCTCACCTCAACACTCACACTGACTGGCTCTTCTGTCATGCCCATCCTCCCCTCAATCACTACACAACTGTCATGCTCACACCCTCACCTCAACACTACACAACGTCATGCCACCCTCACCTCAACACTACACATCTGCATGCTTCACCCTCCCTCAACACTACACACTAGTCATGCTCACCCCACTCTCAACACTTCACACGGTCAAATGCTCACCCTCTGCCTCAACACTACACACTGCATGCCCTCACACCTCACCAAGCACTACACACTGTCATGCTCACCCTCATACCTCAACACTACAACACTGTCATGTCTCACACCCTCACCTCAACACTACACACTGTCATGCTCACCCTTCACCTCAACACTACACACTGTCATGCTCACCCTCACCTCAACACTCCACCCTGTCAAGCCCAACCTCGCACCTCACCACAACAGCACTGTCCATGCTCACCCTCAACTCAACACTAACACACTGTCATGCCCCACCCCCCTCCAACACTACACACTGTCATGCCTGCACCCTCCCTCAAACACTACACACTGTCATGCCCACCCTGCCTCCTCCCTCAACTCTACACACTACTAACTCTGTCATGCCCACCCTCCCTCAACACTACACAACTGTCATGCCCACCCTCACCTCAACACTACCCACTGTCATGCCTCACCGCCTCCCTCAACATACACATTTAACGTCATGCCCATCCTCCCCAAACTACACACTGTCATGCCACAACCCTCCCCCTTCTTTCCCTCCTCAACACTACACACTGTCATGCCCACCCTTCCCTCAACACTACACACTACTGTCCATGCCCACCCTCACCTCCAACAACTACACACTGTCACTGACCATCCCACCCCACCCTCAACACTTACACACGGGTCATGGCTCACTCCTCACCTCAACACTACACCACTGTCATGCCCACTCCTCCCCAACACACAACTGTCATGCTCACCCACTACCTCAAACACTACAACACTGTCATGCCCACCCTCCCTCAACACTACACACTGACACTTGTCATGCTCACCCTCATCCTCAACACTACAGCACTGTCATGCCCACCCTCCCTCAACACTACCCACTGTCATGCCCACCAGCACCCTCAACACATACACACTGTTCATCCCACCCTCTCCCTCAACACTACACACTGTCATGCCCACCCTCCCTCAACACTACACACTCTGTCATGCCCTCCCTCACTCAACACTGACACACTGACATGCTCACTCTCCTCTCCCTCAACACTAAGCTACACACTGTCATGCTCACCCTCATCCTCAACACTACAACACTTCCCCAATGCTCACCCTCACCTCAACACTAACACAAACACTGACATGCTCACCCTCACCTCACACTACAACTCACTGTCATGCTCACCCTCCACCTCAAACACGAATACACCCATGACAGTCTCACCCCTCACCTCAACAACTAACGTACACACTGACATGCTCACTCCTCAACCTCAACCACAACACACTGTCATGCTCACCCTCACCTCAACACTACACACAACGTCATGCTCACCCTCTACCCCTCAACCTACACACTGACATGCTCAACACCCACACCTCACAACACACCCTGACAAGCTCATCCCTCCACCTCACACTACATTCACTGACAATGCTCAACCCTCACCTCAACACTACACACTGACATGCTCAAGGACTATGCTCACCTCAACACTCTACACACTGACATGCTCACCCTCACCTCAACACTACACACTGACATGCTCACCCTCACCTCAACACTACACACTGACATGCTCACCCTCACCTCAACACTACACACTGACATGCTCACCCTCACCTCAACACTACACACTGACATCCCACCCTCAACCTCAACACTACACACTGACATCTCACCCTCACCACAACACAACACACGGACATGCTCAACCCTCACCCTCAACACTACACACTGTCATGCCTACCCCTCCCTCCAATCACTAACAACACACACTGCATGCTCACCCTCACCTCAACACTACAACACTGACATGCTCACCCTCAACCTCAACACTACACACTGACATGCACACCCTCAACCTACACCACTACCTACACACTGACATGCTCAACAACCTCACCTCAACACTACACACTGTCATGCTCAACCCTCACCCAAACATCTACACACTTCATGCTCAATAACAACACCTCTAACCTCAACACTAACACACTGACATGCTCACCCTTCACGCTCAACACTACACACTGACATGCCTCACCCTCACACCTCAACACTAACACACGACATGCCCCAGCCCCTCCCTCAACACTACACCTGTCATGCCCACCCTCCCTCAACACTACACATGTCATGCCCACCCTCCCTCAACACTACACACTGTCAGCCCACCCTCCCGTCAACACTACAACCTGTCATGCCCACCCCTCTCCCTCCCTCAACACTACAACACTGTCATGCCCACCTCCCCTTGGGGTGGGGGTTCCCACCCTCCCTCAACACTGCACACTGTCATTGCCCACCCTGCCCTCCACACTAACACACTGTCCATGCCCACCACTCCACCTTCAACACTACACACTGTCAAGCCCACCCTCCCTCAACACAACACACTGTCATGCCCACACCTCCCTCAACCTAAACACACTGTCATGCTCCACCCGCACCTCAACACTACACACTGTATGCTAACACCTCACCTCAACCCCTATCACACTGTCATTCTCACCCTCACTCAACACTGACACACTGTCATGCCCACCCTCCCTCAACACTACACACTGTCATGCCCACCCTTCCCCACAACAATTACACACGTCCATGCTCACCCTCTCCCTCACATCTACACACTGTCCATGCCCACCCCTTCACCTCAACACATACACACTGTCATTGCCCACGCCTCAACCCCAACACACAACACTGTCAAGACGTGTGGCCCACCCTCACCCTACACTACACAACTGTCATGCCCCCGCCCATCACCTCACCTCAAACACTACAAAACACACTGTCATGCCCACCCTCCTCAACACTAAACACACTGAGGACATGCTCACTCCTCCCTCAAACACTACAACAAAACAAAAAACTACCAAACCACAACACTGTTATGCCCACTCCTCCCTCAACACTTAACACACTGTCCATGCCCACCCTCCCTCAACACTACACAACTGTCATGCTCACTCCTCCCTCAACACTACACACTGTCATGCCACCCTCCCTCAACACTACACACTGTCATTGATGCCGCCACCCTCCCTCAACACAACACTCTGTCATTCCACCCTCCCCGCAACACTACACACTGTCATGCCCCACCCTCCCTCACACTACTCACTGTCATGCACACCCTTCCCTCAACACTACACATTCTGGTCATGCCCACCGCTCACACTCCAACACTACACCTGTCAATGCCCACCCCTCACCTCAACACACACACTGTCATGCTCACTCCCCTTCCCTCAACACTACCACTGTCATGCCACCCTCCCTCAACACTACCTCTGTCATGCCCACCCTCACCTCAAACACTTTACACACTGTCGATGCCCACCCAGCGCCTCAACACTACACTCTGTCATGCCCTCCCTCCCCTCAACACTACACACTGTCATGCCCCCCTCCCACAACACACACACTGTCCATGCCCACCCTCACTCAACACGACACACTGTCATGCCCACCCTCCCATCAACACTACATCACTGTCATGCCACCCTCCCTAACACTACACACGTCCAGCACACCCTCCCTCAACACTACCCACGTCATCCCACCCCCTCCCTCAACACAATATACACACTGTCATGCCCCACCCTCCCTCAACACTACTCAATGTCATGCCCACCCGCCCTCAAACACTACACACAGTCATGACCACCCTCACCTCAACACTACACACTGTCATGGGCCCCCCCCACCCTCCCTCAACACTACACACTGTCATGCCCACCCGCCCTCAACACTACACACGTCAATGCCCACCCTATCCCCTCCCTCAACATACACACTACATGCCCACCCGCCTCAAACACTACACACTGTCATCCCACCCTCCTCTACACTACACTACTGTCATGCTCACCCTTCCCTCAACACTACACACCTGTCATGCCCACCCTCACCTCTAACACTACACACAGTCAAGCCCACGCCTACAACCTCAACACTACACACTGTCATGGCACCCTCCCTCACCACTACACACTGTCATGCCACCCCACCTCAACACTACACACTGTCATGCCCACCTCCCCTCAACACCTACAACACTGTCATGCCCACCCCTCACCTCAACACTACTCACTGACATCTCACCCTCCACCCTACACTACACACTGTCATGCCACCCCTCCCTCAAACCTGCACACATGACATGCTCACCCTCCCTCACAAACTACACACGGTCATGCCCACCCCCCTCAACACTACACACTGTCATGCCCACCCTCACCTCAACAATACACACTGTCATCCCACCCTCACCTCAACACTACACACATGTCATGCCCACCCTCCTCAACAACTACACACTGTCATGCCCACTCCCCCCTCAACACTACACACAGGTCCATGCCACCCACCCTCAACACTACCACTGGCATGGTCCCACCCACCCTCAACACTACACACTGTCATCCCACCCTCCCTTCAACACTACACACTGTCATGCCCACCCTCCCTCAACACAACACGACACACTGTCATGCCCACCCTCCCTCAACACTACACCACACGTCATGCCCACCCTCCCCTCAACACTACACACTGTTCATGCCCCACTCCCTCCCTCAACACTACACACTGTCAAGGCCCCACCCTCACCTCAACACTACACTCTGTCATATGCCCACCCTCCCCCTCACCACAACACACTGTCATGCCCACCTCCCTCAACCCTACACACTGTCATGCCCACCCTCACCTCAACATTACACACTGTCAGGTGCCCACCCGCACCTCAACACTACAACACTGTCCATGCATGCCCACCCTCACCTCAACACTACACACTGTCCAGCCCACCCTCACCTCAACACTACACACTGCAAGCCCACACCTCACCTCAACACTACACACGACAAGCCCACCCTCCCTCAAGCACTACACACTGTCATGTGGCCCACCCTCACACTCAACACTACACACTGTCCATGCCCCCCCTCCCTCAACACTACACACTGACATGCTCACCCTCACCTTAACAGCTACACACTTGTCCATGCACCCCCACTCACCACAACACAACACACTGTCATGCCCACCCTCAGCCCTCACCTCAACACTACACACTGTCATGCCCACACCCTCACCTCAACACTACACACTGTCATGCCCACCCTCACCTCAGAAACTACACACTGCATGTGCAGCCCACCCTCAACCTCAACACTACACACTGTCATGCCCACCCTCACCTCAACATTCTACACACTGTCATGTCCCACCCTCCCCAACACTACAACACTGTCATGCCCCACCCGCACCTCATCACACACACTGTCATGCCCCCCCCCGCAACACTACACTCGACATGCTCTCCTCCTCACCTCAACACTACACACACTGTCATGCCCACCCTCAACTCATCACACACACTGTCAGCCCGAGCCCTCACCTCAACACACACACTGTCATCCCACCCTCCCTCAACACTACACACTGTCAGCCCACCCTCCCTCAACACTACACACTGTCAGTGCCCACCCTCACCTCAACACTACACACTGTCATGCCCACGCCTCCCTCAACACTACACACTGTCATCCACCCTCCTCAACACTAAATACACACTGTCATGCCCACCCTCCCCTCCAAACACTACACACTGTCATGCCCACCCTCCATCACACTACACACTGTCATGCTCACCCTCGGCCTCAACACTACACACGGTCATCCCCCTCCCTCCCTCAAACACTACACACTGTCATGCCCACCCTCCCTCAAACACTACACACGACTGTCATGCCCACCCTCCCTCAATACACTACACACTGTCATGCCCCACCCTCCCTCAACACTACACACTGTCATGCTCACCCTCCACCTCAACACTTCACACTGTCATGCCACCCTCCCTGCAACACCTACACACTGACATGCTCACCCCACCTCAACACTACACACTGTCATGCCCATACCCCACCTCAACACTACACACTGACATGCTCCCCCTCACCTCAACACTACACACTGTCAGCCACCCTCCCTCAACACTACACACTGACAACTCACCCTCACCTCAACACTACACACTTCATGCCCACACCTCACCTCAACACTACATCACTGACATTGCTCACCCTCCACCTCAACACTCCAACACAGAACATGCTCACCCTCCGACCTCCAACACTACACTCAGTCATGCTCACTCCTCACCTCAACACTACACACGACATGCCACCCTCAACCTCAACACTACAACACTGTCATGCCCACGCTCACCACAACATACACACTGACATGCTCACCCTCACCTCTACACAACACACTGTCATGCCCACCCTCACCATCAACACTACACACTGACATGCTCACTCCCACTCAACACTACTCACTGTCATGCCCACCCTCCCTTCAACCACTACACACTGACATGCTCACCCTCACCTCAACACTACACACTGTCATGCTCACCCTCCACCTAACACTACACACTGTCAGCCACCCTCACCTCAACACTACACACTGTCATGCTCACCCTCACCTCAACACTACACACTGTCATGCCCACCCTCACCTCAACACTACACACTGTCATGCCCACCCTCCCCAACATCTACACACTGAAAGGCTCACTCCTCACCTCAACACCTACCACTGTCATGCTCACCCTCACCCAACACTACACACTGTCCATGCTCACCACCCCTCACCTCAACACTACACACTGACATGCCCCCTCTCGCCCTCAAGCACACTCCACACTGTCATGCCCACCCTCCCTCAACATACACACTGTCATGCCCCACCCAGCCCTCAACACTAACACACTGTCCATTGTTGCCCACCCCCTCCTCAACACTGCACACTCATGCCCAACCTCCTCAACACTACACACTGTCATGGCCCCGCCTCCCTCAACACTACACACTGTCATGCCCCACCCTCCCTCAACACTACACACGTCATGCTCACAACGCGCACCTCAACACTACACACTTACTTGCTCACCCCTCACCTCAACACTACACACTGTCATGCCCACCCTCCCTCAACACTACACACTGTCATGCTCACCCTCACCTCAACACTACACACTGTCATGCCCACCCTCCCTCAACACTACACACTGTCATGCCCACCCCCCCCTCAACACTACACACTGTCATGCTCACCCTCACCTCAACACTACACACTGTCATGCTCACCCTCACCTCAACAACTAAACACACAGCATTGCCCACCCTCCCTCAACACTACACACTGTCATGCTCACCCTCACCTCAACACTACACACTGTCATGCCCACCCTCCCTCAACACTACACACTGTCATGCCCACCCCTCCCTCAACACTAACACTTCATGGCCCACCCTCCCTCAACACTACAACACTGTCCCAATGCCCACCCTCCCATCAACACTACCCACTGTCATGCCCACACTCACCTCCAACACTACACACTGTCATGCTCACCCGCCCCTCCATCACTACAGCACTGTCCATGCCACCCTCCCTCAACACTACACACTGTCATTGCCCACCCTCCCTCAACACTACACACGTGTCATGCCCACCCTACCCTCAACACTACACACGGTCATGGTGCCCACCCGTCACCCAACACTACACACGTCATGCCCACCCTCCCCAACACTACACACTGTCATGCTCACCCTCACCTCAAACACTACACACTGTCAGGCCCACCCTCCTAACAACTACACACTGTCATGCTCACCCTCCACCTCAACACTACACGCTGTCATGATGCCCCAACCCTCCCTCAACACTACACACTGTTCCCCATGGCTCACCCTCACCTCAACACACACACTGGCGCTGGGGCCCACCCTCCCTCAACACTACACCACTGTCATGCCCACCTCCCGACCACACTAGCAACACTGTTCATGACCACCCTCCCTCAACACTGCACACAGGACATGCTCATCTCTCCCCTCACACTACACACTGTCATGCACACACCTCACCTCAACACTACCACACTGTCATGCTCACCCTCACCTCAACACTACAACCACAGACATGCTCACCCTCACCTCTACACTACACACAGTCATGCTCAACCCTCACCTCAACACTACAACACCTGACATGCCACCCTCACCTCAACACTACACACAGACATGCTCACCCTCACCTCACCACACACATTCTGTCCCATGCTCCCCCTCACCTCAACAACTACACACTGTCATGCTCACCCCACCTCAACACTACACACTGACATGGCTCACCCTCACCTCACACCTTACACACTGACATGCACACGCCACACCTCAACACTACACACTGACATGCTCACGCCTCACCTCAACACTACAAACACTGACATGCTACACCCTCACCTCACACTACACACTGACATGCTCACCCTCACCTCAACACTACACACTGGACATGGCACACCCTCACCTCCAACACTACACACTGACATGCTCACCCTCACCCAACACTACACACTGACATGCTCACCGGTCACCCTCAACACTACACACTGACATCTCACCCTTCACCTCAACACTACACACTGACATGCTCACCCTCACCTCAACACTACACACTACATAGCTCACACCTCACCTCAACCTACACACTGTCATGCCCACCCTCCCTCACACTACACACGGTCAATGCTCACCCTCACCTCAACACTACACACTGTTCAAATAGCTCCACCCTCACCGTCAACACTAACACCTGACATGCTCACTCCTCACCACAACACTACAACACTGACATGCTCACCCTCACCACCTCAACACTACAAACACTGTTCATGCTCACCCTCTACCATCAACAACTACACACTGTCATGCTCACCCTCAACCACCCTCAACACACACACTGACATGCTCACCCTCACCTCAAACACAACACACTGACATCTCACCCACCTCTAACACTACACACGACATGCTCACCCTCACCTCAACACACCACTGACATGCTCACCCTCACCTCCAACACTACACACTGACATGCTCACCCTCACCTCTACACTACCTACACTGTCATGGCCCACCCTCGTCCCTCAACACTACACACTCTCATGCTCACCCTCCCTCACACTACACACTCTCATGCCCACCCACCCCTCCCTCAACACTACACACTGTCATGCCCACCCTCCCTCAACACTACACTCTGTCAAGCCCAATGCCCACCCTCCACCTCAACACTACACACTGTACATGCCCACCATCCCCGTCAACACAACACACGTCCTGCTCACCCTCACCTCAACACTACACCACTGTCATGCTCACCCTCCCTCAACACTACACACTGTCATGCTTCACCCTCAACCTCAACACTACACACTGTCATGTGCCACCCTCCCTCAACACTAACACACTGACATGGCCCACCCTCCCTCAAAACTACACACTGTCATGCCACCTCCCTCAACAATACACACTGTCATGCCCACCCTCCCTCAACACTACACACTGTCCATGCCCACCCTCCCTCAACACTACACACGTCATGCCCCCCTCCCTCAACACTACCACTGTCATGCCACCCTCCCTCAACACTACACACTGTCCAGCCCACCCTCCCTCAACACTGCACAACTGTCATGCCCACCCTCACTCAACACTACACACTGTCATGCCCCCACCCTCCCTCCAACTCTACACACGTCAGGCCCACCCACCCCTCAACACTAACACCACTGTCATGCTCACCCCACCTCAACACTACACACCTGGTCATGCTCACCCTCACCTCAACACTACACACTGTCATGCTCACCCTCACGCTCACACTACAACCACTGTCAAGCTCCCACCCACACCCAACACTACACACCTGTCATGCCCCACCCTCCCTCACACTACATACACTGTACATGCCCCACCCTCCCTCAACACTACCCACTTTCATGCTCACCCCTCTCACCTCCCCCACCAAACACTACACACTGTCAGCTCACCCTCATCAGTCAACACACACACTGACATGGCTCACCCTCACCTCAACATCTACACACGTGACATGCTCACAACTCACCTCAACACTAAACACTTCATCTCTCACGCATCTCACCTCAACACTACACCACTGTCAATGCTCACCCTCCCTCAACACTACACACTGTCATGCTCACCCTCACCTCAACTCTACACACTGTCATGCTCACCCTCACGCTCAATAAAAACACTACACACTGTCATGCCCACCCACCCTCAACACTACACACTGTTCATGCTCACGCCACACCTCAACACTACACACTGTCATGCTCACCCTCACCTCATCACAACTACACACTGCATGCTCACCCTCACCTCAACACTACAACACAGTCATGCCCCCCTCACCTCAATAACACTACACACTGTCCAATGCCACCCTCACCTCAACACTACACACTGTCATGCCCACCCTCACCTCAACACTACACACTGTCATGCTCACCCTCACCTCAACACTACACACTGTCATGCCCACCCTCTATCCTCAACACTACAACACTGTCCTTCCCACCCTCACCTCAACACAACACACTGTCCATGCCCACCCTCACCTCAACACTACACACTGTCCTGCATGGCCCACGGCCACACCTCAACACTACAACACAAAGGCCACCCTCACCTCAACACTACAACACAGTCATGCCCACCCTCCCTTCAACACTACACACTGTCATGCTCACCCTCACCTAAACACTACACACTGTCATCTCACCCTCACCTCAACACTACACACTGTCATGCTCACCCTCACCTCAACACTACACACTGTCATGCTCACCCTCACCTCAACACTACACACTGTCATGCTCACCCTCACCTCAGACACTACACACTGTCCCATGGCCCAACCCTCCCATCAACACTACAACACAGTCATGCCCCCCGCACCTCCTCAACACTGCACACTGTCATGCCCACCCAGCTGCAGGAGGAACAACATTGTTAGTGCATGAATCATCCACACAGCGGGCGGGGTGGAACAATATTGTTAGTGCATGAATCATCCACACAGCTGCAGGAGGAACAACATTGTTAGTGCATGAATCATCCACACAGCTGCAGGTGGAACAACATTGTTAGTGCATGAATCATCCACACAGCTGCAGGAGGAACAATATTGTTAGTGCATGAATCATCCACACAGCTGCAGGTGGAACAACATTGTTAGTGCATGAATCATCCACACAGCTGCAGGAGGAACAACATTGTTAGTGCATGAATCATCCACACAGCTGCAGGTGGAACAACATTGTTAGTGCATGAATCATCCACACAGCTGCAGGAGGAACAATATTGTTAGTGCATGAATCATCCACACAGCTGCAGGAGGAACAACATTGTTAGTGCATGAATCATCCACACAGCTGCAGGTGGAACAACATTGTTAGTGCATGAATCATCCACACAGCTGCAGGAGGAACAACATTGTTAGTGCATGAATCATCCACACAGCTGCAGGTGGAACAACATTGTTAGTGCATGAATCATCCACACAGCTGCAGGTGGAACAATATTGTTAGTGCATGAATCATCCACACAGCTGCAGGAGGAACAACATTGTTAGTGCATGAATCATCCACACAGCTGCAGGTGGAACAATATTGTTAGTGCATGAATCATCCACACAGCTGCAGGTGGAACAACATTGTTAGTGCATGAATCATCCACACAGCTGAAGGTGGAACAATATTGTTAGTGCATGAATCATCCACACAGCTGCAGGAGGAACAATATTGTTAGTGCGTGAACAATGACCTAAGACACAAAATACTTTACAATGTTACAATGTACCAATATATTTGGTACAGTTCATTCACAGTCATAACGTTACTATGTTATACTAGTGAACTGGTCATTCTCAGGTTACTGTGGTTCTTCAGATGATGGAAGGAAGGAAGGAAAGAAGGAAGGAAGGAAGGAAGAAAGGAAGGAAGGAGGGAAGGAGGGAGAACGAAGATAGGGAGGTAAGAAACACAGAGGGAGCAAATGCTCCACGTACATACAAATTTGTTAACGAGTTATTAGAATAACAAATCTGCTGGAAAAATCAATATTGTGCTATACACAGATTTAATATAATTTTAATTCTGGAATTCTAAATTGTGAAAGACAGCATCTGGGTTGGGTTTCGATCGTGTGGAAGATTGTAATTGCTCCACACCAAACAAACTGCAGTGTCTGCTAACAGAATCAAAACTCCAGTTAATAACTCTGGATAACAAACATCTAGTGTCCAGGAGCTGTATGTTGAACCGTACAAATAAAGTTTGGAAATTTGCATTGAAAAACATACCCTTATCTTTCTATAAACAGGTAACGGGAAGTAACAAACGGGTAGTTACCGTTTTGGGCGCCTGGCGATGACGCCGCACCACTTGACAACAGAGACCGCGACCAATCTCACACTCGGAGCTGACGGTACAAGGCTCACCTGTGGAGGAGGAGGAGGAGGTGATGCTTGAGTCTGTGTTTGTGTGTGTGTACTCACCTATTTGTGGTTGTAGGGTTGAGTCACAACTCCTAGCCCCTCCTCCTTGCTGGTCGGTGCGAGGTGTGTGTGTGTGTGACTGAAGAAATGCTTCCTAACATCTTTGTGACTCATCTGAGTCTTCAACTTGCAGTTGTGACTCCTTGTTGCTGTGTCACATCTCTGAAACATTCTGTCACTATCCCACTGTTAATTTCTCTCAGTGCTTTATGTCGTTATCATGTTCCCCTGTGTGTATGTGTGTGTGTGTGTGTGTGTGTGTGTGTGTGTGTGTGTGTGTGTGTATGTGTGTGTGTGTGTGTGTGTGTGTGTGTGTGTGTGTGTGTGTGTGTGTGGTGTGTGTGTGTGTGTGTGTGTGTGTGTGTGTGTGTGTGTGTGTATGTGTGTGTGTGTGTGTGTGTGTGTGTGTGTGTGTGTGTGTGTGTGTGTGTATGTGTGTGTGTGTGTGTGTGTGTGTGTGTGTGTGTGTGTGTGTGTGTGTTGTGTGTGTGTGTGTGTATGTGTGTGTGTGTGTGTGTGTGTGTGTGTGTGGTGTGTGTGTGTGTGTGTTGTGTGTGTGTGTGTGTGTGCACTCAACCTATATGTACTCACCTATATGTGGTTGCAGGGGTCGAGTCATAGCTCCTGGCCCCGCCTCTTAACTGATCGATACTAATTCACTCTCTCCCTACTCCATGATCTTTGTCATACCTCTTCTTGAAGCTATTTATGGAACTTGCTTCCACTACTTCACTCTCCAGATTATTCCGCTTCCTGTCAACTCTAAGGCTAAAGAAATACTTCCTAACATCGCTATGACTCTTCTGGGTTTTCAGCTTCCAATTGTGTCCCTTTGTTCCTGTTTCCCATCTCTGAAACATTCGATCCCTGTCCACCTTGTCAATCCCTCTAAGTATTTTATACGTTGTTATCATGTCCCCTCTATCCCTCCTATCCTCTAGTGTCATCAGGTTGAGTTCCCTTAACCTCTCATCATAAGACATATCCCTCAGTTCCGGGACTAATCGTGTTGCAAATTTTTGCACATTCTCCAATTTCTTGACGTGTTTGACTAGGTGAGGGTTCCATACTGGCGCTGCATACTCCAGTATAGGCCTTACGTACACTGTGTACAATGTCGTGAATGACTCCTTACTCAGATGTCTAAACGCCAATCTCAGGTTTGCCAATCTCCCATATGCTGCAGCAGTTATTTGATTGATGTGTGCCTCAGGGGACATGTTCGTTATAATGCTTACCCCAAGATCCTTTTCTTTAATTGACGTTTACAGCTTTAGATTTCCTAACCTGTACGCTGTCTGCGGTCTTCTGTGTCCTTCCCCAATTTTCATGACCTTACACTTACTGAGGTTAAACTCCAGGAGCCATTTGTCGGACCATACTTGTAGTTTGTCCAGATCCCTTTGTAATCTTAACTGATCCTCGCCCACTTGTATTCTCCTCATCAGTTTCACATCATCAGCGAACAGTGACACTTTTGAATCCATTCCTTCCACCATGTCATTCACGTATACAAGAAACAGCACCGGGCCTATGACTGAACCTTGTGGAACCCCACTCGACACATGCGCCCACTCCGACACTTCAGCACGTACCAACACTTGTTGTTTCCTTCCTGTCAGGTATTCCCTGATCCACTGCAGTACTTTCCCTGTTATTCCTGCCTGCTCTTCTAATTTTTGCACCAGTCTCTTGTGTGGTACTGTGTCAAAAGCCTTCTTGCAGTCAAAAAAGATGCAATCTACCCATCCCTCTCACTACTGTCTTACTTCTGTTACCTTATCGTAGAACTCAAGGATTTCCCATCTCTGAAGCCGTGCTGACTGTCATGTATGAGCCCAATCTCATCAATGTGTTCCACCACTCTTCTCCTGATAATCTTTTCCATGACTTTACATACTATATAAGTCAGTGACACTGGTCTGTAGTTTAACGCTGCCTGTCTGTCTCCTTTCTTAAAAATTGGAACTACATATGCTGTCTTCCACGCTTCAGGCAACTGCCCAGTTTCGATAAATTTACTGAAGATTACCACTAGCGGCACACACAGTTCCTCTGCTCCCTCTCTCAGTATCCATGGAGATATGTTATCTGGGCCCACCGCCTTTGAGGTATCTAGTTCGTCTAGCAGTTTCTTCACCTCTACCTTGGTTATGTGTATTGTGTCCAGCACCTGCTGGTGCACCCTACCTCCACAGTTTGCTGGAAGCATTCCTGACTCTATTGTGAATACTTCTCTAAATCTTTTGTTTAGTTCATCACATACTTCTTGGTCACTCTTCGTCAGCTTCCCTCCTTCTTTCCTCAGCCTGATTACCTGGTCCTTGACTGTTGTTTTTCTCCTAATGTAACTGTATAACAACTTTGGTTCAGATTTGGCTTTTGATGCTGTGTTGTTCTCGAATTGCCTCTGGGCCTCTCTCCTTATCCTTGCATATTCGTTTCTGGTTCTTCTGCTCAGCTCCTTGTTTTCTTGAGTCCTTTGCCTGCTATACCTTTTCCATGCTCTCACACACTTGGCTTTGGCCTCTTTACACCTCCAATTAAACCATGGGCTCACTCAGGTCTTACCATTTTTTCTGTTGCCCTTTGGTATGAACCTTTCCTTTGCCTCCCTGCACTTAGTGGTCACTATTTCCATCATTTCATTTACTGTCTTTCCATCTAGTTCTCTTTCCCACTGCACTTCATGCAGGAAACTTCTCATTCCTATGTATCCCCTTTTTTTTTTAATTTCCCATTTCTCTTTTTGGGGTTCCGTACTGCTGCTTTCTCCACTTTTAAAACCAACAAGATATTCAAACCCTCAGGCATAAATAAATAACTACCCCAAAGGGGTCTTTGGGTGGGTGATATCCCTTATGTCTGAATATTCAAGGTGAATTAGATCCCACCCCTTGCTGAAAACATCCTCTTCTCTCTCTGGCTGTACCCCCTAAAAATGTTGTTGCATGAAGTTCCCCAAAATTACAGTCCCCAAAACATCTTACCCCCTCCATTTTCTGGTCCCCCCAGGGGGCTCTAGGTTTTCCCCAAGTCAATGTTTTTAAATGATTTAAAAACCCCCCATTATAAGAATTTTTTTCCTCCCCCTTTGAGCCCCGGGCCCTTCATAGTGTGCCCATCATTGCCCTATTTGAATCAAAACTCTTCTCTTGTTCCCCTCTGTTAAGGTGGTGTGTGGGTGGGGGTTTTAAAACTGGATTTAAGAGTTTTTTAAAAAACCGGGTTTGGTGGTTGTCGGGTTTAAAATAGGTTTGAAACCTATCGACTGCAGGGAGAAATTTAAGACAAATGACACTGTCCCCCCAAGTCAAAATATTTTAACACTAAAATTTTTAATCATACAAAAAATTTCTGGCTATTTAACCCTTAAGGATAAAAACACCCCCAATTTTGGTTTATTTTCTTAGAAACCTTCTGGGTTTTTTTCAAACGCCCAATAATCAAGTTCACCTGACCGGGGGGATGAAGGGAAGAGGCACAGGGGGAAAATTTACTGTACGCTACTTGCCCGGGAAAGAGAACACAGGCCCCAAAGGTCACAGATGAACCAGGGGCACACCGTTGTCGTGGCGCACGATAAACCCTTTCCCTCTCTGACCCAGAGAACTCATGCAGGCCCCGGAGGCTGTCCCCGGAGAAAAAATAGTCAAATAAAATTCAGAGAAAGAGACCCCACAATTAAGGGGAGAGGGAGAATCAGAGAGAGAGCAAAAGAGAAACACGTAAAAAAACCCCTTTATGCCACAAGACGGGAAAGGAAAAAGCAACCACTTGGCTTTTACCCTTCTCCCAAAAACATCACTCCATTGAGATCAACATCCCAAGGATGCTCGAATATGGAACACATTCGAAACAGATAAATGAGGGCCCAACGAGATAAAGTCATTTGATCAAATAAAAATGCTGGCCCACAAAATGGCCCAACTTCATCCTGTTCCCTACTTGTATGTTCCCAAAAACAAAAAAAATTGTTTTTAAAATGACTGATGAAGGTAACACCCTTTTATTTTTTTTGCTTTTATTTTTTAATTATTATTATTATTATTTTTATTTTTAAATTTTATTATTATTATTATTATTTTTAAATTAAATTATTATTATTATTAAAACCTGTGCGAAACAATAAAAACACAGGGGGATGATATAATCCGAGAAGCAGAGTAATCGGGCTTAAACCAAAGGGAAAGGAGAGGGGGAAAATAGGCTTCATTTCCTTGAATCATGACCCCTTTTAAACTGAATCAAGGTAACCTTGGTCCATGAGTTCATGAAACACGATTTTAAACACACCCCAGGTACCCCCAGGGCACCGGTCGGGGAGCCCCAACACCCCAGGCAGCAGCAGCAGAAAGCAGCAGGCAGCAGGCAGCAGCAGCAGCAGCGGGAAGCACAGGGGAAAGCGGCAGGGGAGAAGGGCCCCAGATTTTGTATTTTTTAAAATTTTTTTTTTTTTGGTTTTTTTTTGATTATTTTTGTATAGTTATATAAAATTTTATTAAAAATTATAAAAAATAATATTATTTATATAAAGATTAAATTAATAAAAAAATAAAATAATTTTATAAAAAATTTTTTAAAAAAGATGGGAGAAAACAGAAACGGGGGAAAGGTAAAAAAAAGGAGGGGGGAAAATTGGTTGGGAAAAAGGGGGGAAGGGGGGGGGAGGGGGGAGGGATTTGGGGGCCAAAAGGGTTTTTGGTTTGGGTAAGGGGGAAATTGAAAGGGGAAAGGAAAGGAAAAAAAAACCCCGAAAGGGGAAAGGTAAAAAGGGTTGGGGGAGGGTAATTAAGGGTTTTAAAAGGGGGAGAAAGAAAAGGGGGGGAAGGGGGGGGGGAAAAAAGGGCAGGGTCAAAAAGGTGGTCCTTACCAGTACAGGGGTTTTTAAAGGTTTGCCATTTCCCCAGTACAACGTGGGGCCATTAAGGGGGCCCACTTACCAGTACCAAGGTTTTAAGGTAGTAACTTACCAGTAAAACGGGGTTTTTAAAAGGTGGCCCTTCCCAGTACAACGGGGTTTTTAAAGGGTTTGGTCCCTTACCTTTCCACGGGGTTTAAAAGGTTACTTCCAGAAACAAGGGGTTTTTTGGGGCCCATTTTCCAAAGTCCGAGGGTAAATTAAGGTGGTCACTTTACCGTACACGTGGGTTTTTAAGTTTTCCCACTTACCGTACCGGGGATTAAGGGGGGTCACTTACCATCCACGAGGTTTTTAAAGGGGTGGAATTTAACCAGTACCGGGGGGTTTAAGGTGGCCCACTTACCAGTACACGGGTTTTTAAAAAGGTGGTCACTTCCCAGTCCACGAGGGCCCAATTTGGGGTGGCCCACTTTTCCAGAAAAAATTTGGGGGGTTTTTGGGTGGTCACTTCCCCAGTCCGGGGGGGGGCCCCATTTAAAAATGGGTCACTTACCATACACTTGGGTTTTAAAGGGTTGGGCCCCTTTCCCAGTAAACGGGGGTTTTTAAAGGGTGGTCATTTTCCAGTAAGGGGGTTATTAAGGTGGTCCTTACCAGTAAAAACGGGGTTTTAAGGGTGGTAAATTAAACCCAGACACGAGGGTCTTTTATTAAAAAATTTTGGTTTCACTTCCATACCCCGGGGGTCTTTAAAGGTGGCCCTTACCATTAAACACGGGTTTATTAAGGTGGTCATTTTCCAACCCCCTGGTTACCCCGTGAGGTCTTTAAGGTGGTCATTTAAACCATTTCACTTTGGGTTTTTTAAGGTTCACTTACCAGTCCTAGGGTTTTAAGGTGGCATTTAAACCAGTACACTGGGAAAAGGGTTTGGTCATTACCAGAAAAACCGGGGTTTAAAAAGGTGGTAAATTCCCAGTCCACGAGGGTCATTAAGGTGGTCATTTACCAAAACACGGATAAAAAAGGTGGTCACTTACCGCCACGGGGTTTTTAAGGTGGTCATTTTCCTTTTACCGGGGTTATTAAGGTGGTCCTTACCAGTCCCGGGGCCATTAAGGTGGCACTTACCGTACACGAGGGCCCATTAAGGTGGTCATTTTACCATTTCACGGGGTTTTTTAAGGAGTCACTTTCCAGTACACGGGGTTTTAAAGGGTGGCCCCTTTTACCATCCCCGGGGGGGCTTTAAAGGTGGTCACTTCCCAGTACACGGGGGTTTTTTAAAAAGGTGGTAAATTACCAGTCCACGGGGTCTTTAAAGGGTTTGGTCTTTACCATACATTTGGGGTTTTAAGGTGGTCACTTACCAGTCCAGGGAGGTTTAAAAAGGGGTAAAATTACCAGTACACGTGGGTTTTTAAGGTGGTCATTTACCGGTCCACGAGGGCCTTTAAGGTGGCATTTCCCAAGTACAGGGGGGGGGGCCCTTAAAGGTAGTACTTACCAGTAAACGGGGGCTTTTAAAGGTGGTCACTTACCAGTACCCCGGGTCATTAAGGTGGTAAATTTCCATTTAAACGGGGGTCTTTAAGGTGGTTCATTTACCATTAAACGGGGGTTTTTAAAGGTGGCCCTTTACCAGTAAAACCGGGGTAAATTAAGGTGGTCACTTTACCAGTAAACGGGGTTTATTAAAGGTGGTCACTTACCAGTCCACGGGGGTTTTTAAGGTGGTCACTTACCAGTACACGGGGGTTAATTAAGGTGGTCACTTACCAGTACCGGGGGTTTTTTCTTTAAAGGGGGTTCACTTCCCGTACCCCGGGGGCCCTTAAGGGGGTCACTTACCAGTAAAACGAGGGCCCATTAAGGTGGTCATTTAAACCAAATACAACGGGGGGTCTTTAAAGGGTTTGGTACATTCCCCAGTACCGGGGGCATTAAGGGGGTCACTTACCATAAACGGGGGTCTTTTAAGGGGGGGGCAATTACCTTTTAAAACGGGGGTTCCTTTAAAAAGGGGGTCACTTACCAGTACACAGGGTCAAAAGGGGGGGGTTTCCATTTTACCAGTCCCAAAGGGGGGTCTTTAAAAGGTGGTCACTTCCCAAGTACACGAGGGTCTTTAAGGTGGCCCACTTACCAGTACACGAGGGTAAAAAAAGGGTTTCAATTCCCAAAAATTTAAAAAAGGGTCATTAAGGGGTCAAACTTTCCCAGTAACGAGATTAAAAAATGGCAAACCATTTAAAAACGGGGGGTCATTTTAATTTTTGGTCCCCCTTACCAGTCAGAGGGTCATTAAGGTGGCCCCCTTACTTCAAGGGAAACCCCATTTTTGGGGGTTTACGGGAACGAAAAAATTAATGGGGGGTCCAACCTTTCCATTTTTTAAAAAACAAAATCCTTAAGTTGGAGGACCAACCCCCCACCCCCAATTTAAGGGGGGTCACTTCAAAGGGGTACCCCCCAGGGCCCCATTGGTTTCCGTAAACCTTAAAATGTTAGGGGGTCCATTAAATTTTCAGGGCTAAACAACCCTTTAAGTAAAACCCTTCCCCCATCCTCACGGGGTTCTTGAATGAACAATTTTTAAAAGTAGGGCCTCCAGAATTTTTCCCCTTTTTAAAGAACAGAAAAAACCTTTCTATCAGGGGAAAAGGGGGACCCCCCCTTTTTTTTCCACTTTTTTACGGGAAAACAAAAAAAACCCCTCTATCAATGCTGGAGGACCTCCAAACCTCTTCCTCCATTTTTTTACGGGAAAACAAACCCAACCTCAAATCAATGCGAGAGGCCCCTCCCAACCCTCATCCCCCATTGTTTACGGGAAAAAACTGAAAAACCCCTTTTCCCAATGCTAGGGGAAACCCCCCAACCTCATCCTCCTTTTGTTTACAGGAACTGAACAACCTCTATCAACCCTGGGGGACAAAACCACCTCACCCTTCCATTGTTTACGGGAAAAATAACCCTTTACCAAAGGCGAAAGGCCCCTAAAAACCCCCTTTCTCAGGTTTACCAGGTTTTGAATAAAAAAACCTCTATCTTTGGGGCCTAAAGGGGTTTTTTCCATAAAACCTAAATTTTTCCCCGAACCGGGAAACAAAAAACAAAACCCTTCTTCCAATTTGGTGGCCCTACCAAACCATCCCCCCACTTTTTTCCTCCCCTTTTCCCCCCCCCCTTTTTTCCTCTTCCTCCCTTGTTCTTTTTTCGTTTTTTTACCTAATCAATGTTGGGGGGAGGACCAAACCACCTAAACCCCCTCCCCCCCATTTGTTTTTTGGAAACCGGGGGGAAACCCCCACGGTGAAAAGGTTTCCCCCCCCTTTTTTCCCCCTTTTTTTTCCAAACTCCTCCTCTTTTTCTTCTAAAACCCCTACCACCTCCCCTTCCTTCTTTCCCGGGTCCTTTTCCCCCTTCAATGTTTAAACCCCCCCTTCCCCCTTTTTGTTTTTCCTAACCTTTTCTTCAACCCCTTCCCCCTAAACCCCCAAACCCCTTTCCCCCTCCTCTTTTCCCCATTTTTTTCCCCCTTTCCCTTTTTCCCCCTTTAAAAAATTTTTCCCTCCTTCCCTTTGGGGTTTCCATTTCTTTTTCATCTTAGGTTTCCTTCCCCCCTTTTTTGGGGGTCCTTGGGTTCCCCCGGGGTTCCCCTTTGGAAGGGGGGGAAATCCTTGTTAAAAGGGGTCTTTTTTCAGGGTTTTTGTTAGTTCGGGGGGGGGACCCTTAGTGGGGTTCTTCCCCCCTTTTCCCCCCCGTTCACCCCCGGGGGGGCGCCAAAAAGAAAACCGAAAAAACCCCGGGACCCCACCCCCCCAATTCCCCCAAAATTCCATCCTTTTTTGGGTTAAGGGTTCCCTTAATTTTTCCTCCGCCGCCCCTGCCCCCCCGTCCCGGCCCTTTGGGGGGGGAAAGGGGGGGGGTGGGGGGGGCCCCCGGGTGGGGGGGAATAATTTTTTTTTAAAAACTAAATTTTAAACCCTTTTTCCCATTTTAAAACTAAAAATCTTAAAAAAAAGGGGGGGCCCCCAAGGGTTTCCCCCCCTTTCACTAAAATTCCGGGGGGGGGGAAAAAAGGGGGGGAAAAAGGGGGGGGGGGGGGGGGGGGCCAAGGGGGGGGGTAAAAAAAAAAAAAACCAAAAAAAACCCCTCCTTCCCCCCCCACCATAAAAAAATCCCCCCGGGGCCCTTTTCCCTCTCCCCTTCCCCCTCTTCTATTCTCTCTCTCTCTCTCTCTCTTTTTCTCTCCCCCTCTTCTTCTCCCCCCCTCCCCCTACTCTCTCTCTCTTTTCTCTTCTTCCCCTTTCTCTCTCTCTCTCTAAAATCTTTTCCTCTCCCCTCCCCTCTCTTTTCCCCCTCCCCTCCCCCCCCTCTTTTCCCCTTTCCCCTTCTCTGCTCTCCCTCTTTTTCTCTCTTTTCTCTAATTTCCTCTCCTCATCTCTCTTTCTCTCCCCCTCTCCCCCCCTCTCTCCTCTCTCTCTCTCTCTCTTCTTCCCCTCCCCTCCCCTTCTAACTCTCCCCTCTCTTTTCTCTCATCTCTCTCCCCCTCCTCTCTCTCTTCTCTTTTTTCCCCCCCTCAACCTTCTTAAACCCCAAAACCCCCCCTCCCCCAAATTTTTGTTCCCCCAAAGAAATTTTAAAATAAAACAAACAACGTCTTTTTCTTTTAATTTATCTTCACTAACAAATTTCATTTTTCAAAAACAACGTCACTTTCGTTTAAAATCCCCTTTCACTAATGAAGTCTCTTTCACTAAGTCCTTTCAATAACAAAGTCATTTTCCTAAGTCATTTTCCCTTAAAAAAAGTAATTTTCCCACTAAGTCATTTTCATTAACAAAGCCCCCTTCCCCTAGAAAGTCACTTTCACAGTGCCCCAACACAAAAATTAAATTTTATTACGAAAAAAACAAAAATTTTGAGTTTAATAAAACGTAAAAAAGAAAATTTAAGAAATAAAAAAAGCATAAAAACTGCACAATAAATAAAAAACCTAAGGTAAGGGTTAATTAAGAAAATTTATGGGCAGTTTTGTGATTTTTTCCCAGCTTTTAATTGCTGTAAAAAAAGGGGAATTTAAATTTGAACTCATAATATTATAAAAAATATATATATATATTTTAAAATATATATATATATTATAAATATATATATATATATTTATTAATATATATATATATATATATATATATATATAATATATTATTATCCCCCGGGCCCATTCCCCCAAAGGGCAGGGTGGCCCGAAAAAAAAAAATTTTCACCATCATTCCCCTTCCATCACTGTCTTGCCAAAAAGGTGCTTTAACAACAATTTTTAAAAAACTGCAACTTTAAAACCCCCCCTCCTTCAGAGTGCAGGCACTGTATTTCCCCATCCCATGACTCAACCCGGCCTGGGGGTTTCCCCCTAAAAACCCCTTCAAAATGTTTTTTGGGCCCCACACCCCAACAGCCGTCAGTAAAAAAAAAACCATTCTTCTCCTTTCACTCCTATCAAACCGTTACGAAACGCCTGGGAAAGGGGCCCAACCCCCCGTACACAAAACCTCCTTTTCCCCCCTCCCTCCAATTTTTCCAGGCCGCCCCCTACCCCCCCCTTCCTTCACTTCGGACTGTTTACCCTTGAAGTCATTCTGTTTCGTTTCCAAATTCTCTCTACATGTAAACCCAACCTAAACCAACCCTTCCCCCCAGCCCTCTGGCAACGTTTTGGAAATTTCCCGCACCTCCCCCTAATTTCCAAACTACAAATTCCCTCTCCCAATTATTTTCCCACCCCCACACTTTGGCCCTCGACATACATCTCCACTGCCCCCAGCCTTTTTCCTCCCCGGAAAACATTCATCACCCGCTTCACACCCATATAAGAAGCGTTGGTAAAACAAAACTCTCATACATTCCCCTTTTTGCCCCCAAGGGAAACAAATTTTCTTTGTTCCACAACTCCTAATTGCACCACTCACCCTTTTTTCCCCCCATCAATTCTTTTTTTAAACCCCCATCCTTTTAGACCCATCCGCTGACACGCCCACCCCCAAATAATAAATAAATTCACTTCCTCCATCCCTCTCCCCCTCCAACCCTGATATCCAATCTTAAAAATCTTTTTAATATTTTTGTTTCCTCAAAAACCTTTTACCCCTTTCCGTTATTAACTTTTAATTTTTTTCTTTTCCCAAAACCCTACCAAAATTCACCCACCCAATCTCTGAAAACTTTTTCTTCAGAATTTTCCAAGTTTATATATATATATTTTAAAAATTATATTTTTAAATATTTATATATAAATATATAAAAAATATATTTTTAATATTTTTTAAAAAATGGGAAGGGTTTGTATTTGGGGTTGGTAGACAGAAAACCTCCCGGGAGGTCTACCGTCCTAAAAAGGGTGATTTGAAAAAAAAAAAAAAACGAAAGCCTGAAATTGTAACTGATGGGGGGTTTTGCTGGTGTTTTTGCCCTGTCTCGAAAATTTTAAAAAAATTGCGGGTACGTTTTGTATTTCCCTACTTACACTTAGGTAAAATTTACACATAATGAAACCTTTTAATTTAAAAAACACACCATCGGGTTTTTTTCTTAAAATTTTAAAATTATATACTTAAAGTTTTCCTTTTTCTTATTACTTTTCCTTTTTTATCCAGGGGGGAAAGTGGAATAAAAAATCTTTCCCCCCAAAACCCCTTTTTTTGTTGAAAAAGTCAACTAAAAGGGCCGGGGGGAAACAAGGGGAAAGAAACCCCTTTTTCCTGTAATAATTACTAAAAAGAAAAAGGGAAAAAGAAAAATTTTAAAAGGTGGGAAAAGCCCTGAATGTGCGTGGATTTTTTGTGGAATGATAAAAAGAGATATTGGGGATGTTATAAATGGGGAGAAGCTGGATGTCCGGTTTTAAAAGTGAAGCAAAGCTGAAGGGGGGTGGGGGAGTTTCAGAGGAGAGGAATAAATGGGATTGGGTCGGGGGTTTCAAATAGGGGTAGACTAAAGAAGGAAAGCAATAATTTTTGAAGGATAGAAAAAAGAGAAAATGCACACGGGGACGTGTTTATTCCCCAATTTTCCCTCCCCTCTCTCTCCTCTCTCTTCTCTTCCCCTCTCTCTATCTTTTTTCTCTCTTTTCTCTTCTCTTTCTCCCCCCTCTCTTTTTTCCTTCAAACTATCTAATCTATCATCTATCTTTCATTCCCTTCCTCCCCCTTCCTTCCTACCTCCTTTCCACCCTTTTATCGGGGGTTTTTCCTCCCTCCCTAGTCAAAACCACCTTCACAGTTTTCGCTAAACTACCTTTTCAATGTATTTTTTGGAAACCGGTCTAAAATTTTTTGTTTCCCTTTTTTTTTCATTTTAATAAGAACATGTTTTGGATGTTTTACTCACCTATTTAGGGTTTGCAGGGGTTTCGATACAAAGCCCCGGGCCCCCCACTCTTCCTGATCGCACTAGGTCCCTCCCCTCCCTGTTTCCCTGAGCTTTTTTAAATACCCCCCGTTTTGGGAAATTTAGGGTAGGGGGTTCCCCCGCCTCCCCCAACATAAATTTGCCAAAATTTTTAAATTTTCCCTGAAAAATCTATAACAAAAGGGAAAATACTTCCTAAAACTCTTTGACTCTTTGGGTTTCTTAAACTTAAAAATTTGTGACTCCTTTTTTTCTTTTGTCCCACTCGGGAAACCCATCCTGTCCTCTGTCCACCTTGTTTTTCCCCTCGCGTTTTTTGTATGTCGTTTCATTCATGGGGAAAATTGTGAATGTGTAAATTTGTTTGTGTGTTTGTTGTGTGTGTGTGTGGTGTGTGTGTGGGGTTGCTTTGTTGTGGTGGGGGTTGTGTGGGCGGGTGCGTGTGTGGGGGTTGTGTTGTGTGTGTGTGTGGGGGTGGCCGTGTGCGTGTGTCTTTGGGTGGGGGGTTTGGGGGGGTTTTGTGCGGGGGGGTGGGGGGGGGGGTGTGTGTGTGTGTGTGTGTGTTGGGTGTGTGTGTGTGTGGGGTTGTGTGGGGTGGGGTGTGCGTGTGTTGTGTGTGGGGTGTGGCGTGTGTGGGGGTGTGTGTGTGTGTGTGTGTGTGTGTGTGGGGTGTTGTGCTTTGCGTGTTTGTGTTTTGTTTTGGGGTGTGTGTGTGGGGTTTGGCGTGTGTGCGTGTGTGTTTGTGTGGTGTTGGTGTGTTTTTAGTGGTGTGTGGTGCGTGTGTGTTTTGTTTTGTGGTGTGTGTTTTGGTTGGGGTTGGGGGCGTGTAATTGTTGTGTGCATGTGTGTGGTGTGGGGTGTGTTGTGTGTGTGCATGGGGTCTCCCCCCAAAGCATTTCCCTCCAATAAAGAAGATTACCAGGGATTTTTTTTCAATTTGGTAAGGGTCTTCTATTGCTAGCACCCCCCCCCTTTTCCTCTCTTTTTCCCTTTTTCTTTTTCTTTCTCTCCCCCCTCCTCTCCCCCTCTCTCTTTTTCTATCTTTTTCTCTCTTTTCCCCTCTCTCTCTCTCCCCTTCCCCCCTCTCTCTCCCCCTCTCTCTCCCCTTCCCCTTTTTTCTCTCTCTTCTATCTCTCTCTCTCTCTCTCTCTCCCCTCTTTTTACTCTCTTTTATCTCTCTTCTCCCCTCTCTCTCTCCTCTTTTTTTTCCCCTTTTCTCTCTCTCTCCCTTCCTCTCTCCCCCTCTCTTTTCTCTTCTTCTCTCTCCCCCTCCCCCTATCTCCCTCTCCCCCTCTTTTTTGTCCCCCTCCCCCGCTTCCGACCCTCCCACCCACTCACCCCCTTTTTCCAAAGCCCCCCAAAGCTACACGGGACCAGGGGGTTACCTTCACCTCCCCCCTGGTACGTCTTTTAAACCCAACAGTTTTCCCTGTCCAAAATTTAAGTTTTTCTTCTCTACAAAAATTTTTTAATCCCTTTAAAAGACGTCTTTCTTACCCAAAAAAGAAGTCTTCTTACCTCACAAAACTTTTTCTTTCCCTACCTTGCCTTTCTTATCCCACCCCTTTCTCTCATGCCGGATACTTTTTTCATGCCCCCATTTCCCCCTTCCATGCATTAACTTTTCTTTCAGGGCCCATTTTTTTTCACTCCCCCTCACACGCCCTTCCATTGTCCCCCCTCCCCAAAAATTTTTCCCCTTTCCCCAATCTCCCCTCCTTTTCGATCCCCCAACACGTCTTTCTTCCCCCCAAACGGTTTGCCCAAACTCTCCAAAGTATCTTTAATATCCCAAAAAACAAGTTTCCCAAAACCTCAACACTTTTTTAAAACCCCCAAACCCCTTCTTTATTATTTCAACACATAAATGAAGCAAAAAGAATAAAAAAAATTTTTGGGAGGAGGGAAAACATCTGATTACTTAAAGGGAAAAGAATTATGTTTTAAAGTTCAAGGGTTTTGTTGGAGGAAATGGTGGGGGGGTTTTGGGGGTGTGTGTGTGTGTGTGGAGAGAGAGAGAGAGAAAAGAGAGAGAAAAGAGAGAGAAACTGACTTTTCCCCACCAATACTTGTTTTTCTTTAAATTTTTCACTGCTGTTTTTCCCTTTCTAAACCTTCCTCTTTTCGGGAAGTTAAAAAAAAAATTATTTCAGGTTTTTTATTCACCACAAAAAAGTTACCAATAATTTGAAAGGGAAACCTTTTTTTTCCAAGCCAGGGACTTGTGGTTTAAACATGGGCCCACACATCCGGTTCAAAGGGACCTTAGGGGGTGTTTGACCTTCTCTAACGAAAAAATTTTTTAGGCACTTTTCCCTTCATTAACTTGTCCGTTGCAGAAAGTTTCCCTTTTTGATATGGTTAAAGACTTGGGGAAGCCGAGCATGTCTGCCGCTAGGTCCTCTTACCTAATTTACCCTCTTCCACTGGGGGTCCGTTGAAAAAAATTACAACCCCACTTCCCTCACTGTAAACCCCAAAAATTTAAAGGTGACAGTGTGATTTATAGTCCAAAAAATAAATACCACCACAAAGCCCATGTGTTTATCTTTTCTCGTTGCTTTTATTTCCTGAGGGGTTTTGATTCGGATTGCTTTAAACCCTTCAAAATTTTTGTTTTAGATTTTTATTAGTGGATTTTAAAGAATTTTTAAATTTAGTTATCTATTTTGTTTACTTATTTTTTTCACTCTTATTACACCTTCTCTTATGAGTGGTTCTTATTTGCAGTGCTGGAGATGGGGATGTTGACGACCTTGTTTTCTGAAAAACATACGAAAGTTGCCCGTGTTGCATTTTTTGTTTCTTGTTATTGTCCACAAAAACAATTCAAAATTCACCCGGGTGTTCGACAAAAACCCCCTTTTAAGTGCTTTATGTGTTTTTGACTAATTCTTTTGCAGAAAGGATAAGGTCTTTTTAAAACCAAAAGGGATACTCAACCCCAAATTTTAAGTTTTAAAAACCCCAAAAACTCTTTTTTTGGGTAGAAACCCCAGTTTCAAACGGGTTTCAATCTCGGACAAAATAAAATTTTCCAGAAATCACCCCCCAAATGGGCCCCCCCCCCCCCCCCCGCCGGGAATGTGGGGGGAAATTTTCAGGCCCCTTTTTTTTTTTGCTCCTCTGCTTTGTTTCCCCCACAAGAGGCCCCTGCGAAACTCGTCTAAAAACCCAAAGTTGCTGTACCACCCGCAGACTACCGATATTTTTCCCCTCACCCCCATCAAACCGACACGACGGGGCCCGCCACAGCTTTGCTCGTTGGCTGTACAGCGTGGGACCCTCGCAAAATGATCCCCCCAGCACCCCCTTCCCCCAGCGCGCCTCCATCAGGGGCCCCCCGGGGGGGACCCCATCCCTTTGTAACACCAACCATAGTTTCCCAACTTGGAAAAGTCACGCAGCTGCAGAAACTCGAAATTTAAAACCCCAAAAGGGAAAAAACAAAACGGATTTGCAATCCATTTTAGACCAAAATTAAGAAAAAATTTTTAAAGCCCGGGGTTTAAGATATTTCAGCCGGCCTTAAAACTTTTTAGCCATATTAAGGTTTTTAACCCCCCCCTTAAAAATGTTTTAAAACCACTTTTAAAGAAACTAAATCATCAAAATTTGCTGCCCAAACATCTCGTTTGATCATTATTACCCCTTTTTAAATCACTTCTCTCTTTTTTAAACAGTTTCACAAAGAAAACGTGAAAAGAATTTTTAGAGGCTTTAAAAAAAAATTTTTAATTGGCTCTTTCTGAAAATTTCCAAATTTTTTTTTTCCCGTTTAAAATGCATTTTTTAAACCCAAGTAAAATATAGCAAAAGCGCCTAATTTTTTTTTAAACTTTCATAAAGATATTGTGTGAAAGGAAAATGAAAACAAAAAACGATTTCAAAAAAAAATTTCAAATTTTAGGGGAGACAAAAGGGAAAATTTTTTGTGGTTTAAATTTTTTTTTGGTCTCAAAACAACCGATTCGCAATTTTTCCCTTTCCCATTACCCCGATTTATTCTCATTTTCATAAACTTTTTTTGTTTATTTTCTTGCTCTCTTGACTGTTTTTTTTTAAATTTAAAACCCTAAAAAACCCGAAAAATAAAGTCTTAATCACTACTTATATTTCCCTTTAAAAACTGTTTTGAATCCCTTCCAAAAATTTTATCTGTGATGTAAAATTTAAACCCGCCCCTTTAAGTCATAAATTTTGCAGTTTATTTAGGCTAATCCCGTAGATAATACACTTAAAATTTTCAATTTTAAATCCAAAATTTTGAATAATTTTCCCCCAAAACCATTCCCGGGTCGTGGGTTACCAGAGTGATCCACCCGGGGAAAAATATGCGGGCCCCCGGATTACCAGAGTGATCCCCCGGGGTAACCAAAGGGGGAGTCGTGGATTTCCAGAGTGATCCACGGGTAACTATGTGAGTCGTGGATTACCAGAGGATCCCCGGGTAACTATGCTGAGTGTGGAAATTTCCAAGTGATCCAGGGTAACTATGCTGAGGTGGGATTACCAAAGTGATTCCCCGGGGAACTAGCTGGTCGGGGGATTACCAGAGTATCCACGGGTTTAAATATTTCTGACTCGTGGGTTACCAGGGTGATCCAAGGGTTTAAAATATGCGGCTCGTGGGTTACCCGGTTTATCCCCGGGGGAAAATATGCTGGGTTTGTGGGGTTACCAGAGTGCCAAGGGTAAAATATGCTGGTCGTGGATTAAACCCGAGTGATCCAGGGTTTAAAATGGGTGAGTCGTGGATTACCAGGGATCCACGGGGAAATATGGGTTGAGTCCCGGGGTTTTTCCCGAGTGATTTCCCCGGGGAACTATGCGGGTGTGGATTACAAAAGGGGATCCCCGGGAACTAGCTGGGGTTGGGGTTACCAGAGTGGGTCCAGGGTAACTTGCTGAGTCGTGGATTACCAGAGTGTCCAAAGGGGAAAAAATGGAAATCGTGGATTACCAGAAATGATCCACGGGTAACTATGCTGAGGGCCCTGGGTTTCCAGAGTGGGGGAAAAAACCCGGGTAAAAATATTGGGTGAGTCCTGATTTCCAGAAATGCCACGGGTAAAATCTGAGTTTGTGGATTACCAGAAATTTAAACCCCCGGGTAAAAATATGCTGATTCCCTGGATTACCCCAAAATGATTCCCCGGGGAACTATGCTTTAGTCGTGGGTTACCAGAGTGATCCCCGGGTAACTAGCTGATCGGGGTTACCAGGGAACCACGGGTAAAATATGCGAATCGTGGATTACCAGAGGAAACCACCGGGGAACTATGTTTAGTCGGGGTTTTCCCGAGTTTATCCACGGGTAACTATTCGAATGTGGATTTCCCGAGTGATCCACGGGGGTTTTAAATTGCGATGGGATTACCCGAGGGGTCCCCCGGGGAACTATTCGAGTGTGGATTTTCCAGATGTTCCACGGGGGAACTATGCTGAGTCGTGGATTACCCAAATGATCCCCGGGTAACTATTTCGAGTCGTAGATTACCAAATGGATCCACGGGTAAATATGCTGAGTCGTGGATTACCCCCGAGGATCCCCGGGTAAAAATGGGTGAGTCTTTGGAAATTTCCAAGTGGGTCCACGGGTAAAATATGCTGATTTGTGGGTTACCAGGGGTGATCCAAAGGGGAACTATGTGAGTCGTGGATTCCAAGGGGGTCCCCGGGTTTTAAATATGCCGAGTTTGTGGATTACCAGAGGGGTCCCCCGGGTTTAAATTTGCGAGGGCGTGGATTTCCAGATTTATCCAAAGGGTTTAAAATGTGAGTCCCTGGATTTCCAAGTGAAACCACGGGGAAAAAAAATTTCGGGTCGTGGGTTACCAGAGTGATCCCCGGGGAACTTGCTGAGGGCGGAATTACCAATTTATCCACGGTTAAAATGTGTGATCCCTGGTTACCGAATGATCCCCGGGGAGCCCAAAGCTGGGGTCGGGGATTACCCGAGGGATCCACGGGTAAAATTGCTGAGTCGGGGTTACCAGAGTGATCCCCCGGGTAATATGCTGAAATCCCTGGAAATTTCCCCGTGTGATCCACGGGTAACTATGCGGGGGTCGTGGAAATTTCCCGAGTGGGTCCACCGGGTTTAATAAGCCTTTAGTCGTGGATTCCAAGGGGATCCACGGGTTTAAATATGTGAGTCGGGGGATTTCAGTTGATCCCGGGTAAATATGCTGAGTCGTGGATTACCAGGTGATCCCCGGGGAAATATGCTGAGTCGGGAATTTTCCAGAGGAAACCACGGGGGAACTAAAGCGATTTGTGGATTACCCGAGTGATCCCCGGGTAAAATATGCTGATTTCCCGGGGTTTAAACCCGAGTGAAACCACGGGGAACCCAAAGCTGAGGGCGTGGATTTCCAGAGTGATCCACGGGTAAAATAGCTGGTCGTGGAAATTTCCAAGTGACCACGGGGAAAATATGCTGAGGTTTGTGGATTACCAGAGTGATTTCCCCGGGTAAAAATTTTGAGTGTGGTTTACCCAAATGATCCACGGGGAACTAGCTGGGGGCCCTGATTACCAGAGTGATCCACGGGTTAACTAGCTGAGTCGTGGGGTTCCAGAGTGAAACCCGGGTAACTATGCTGATCGGGATTACCCGGTGATCCAGGGGAACTATGCTGATCTTTGGTTTCCAGAGTGTCCACGGGGTAACTATGCTGAGTCTTTGGGTTACCAATTGATCCACGGGGGAACTATGCTGAGTCGTGGTTTTCCCGATTTATCCACGGGGAACTTGCTGAGTCGTGGATTACCAAAGTGATCCACGGGTAACTTTGCGAGGGCCGGATTACCAAATGATCCCCCGGGGAACTAAGCTGAGTCGTGATTACCAAGTGATCCCCGGGTAACTAAGGGTGAGTGTTGGGGTTTCCCGAGTGATTCCCCGGGTAACTATGCTGAGTCGTGGGGTTTCCAGAGGATCCACGGGTAAATATGCGGGGTCGTGGAATTTCAAAGTGATCCACGTGAACTATGCTGAGTCGTGGGTTACCCCGAGGATCCAAAGGGGAACTATGGGTGGTCGTGGATTACCATGTGGAAACCACGGGGGAACTATGCGGGGGTGTGGGTTTCTAGAGTGATTCCCCGGGTAACTAGCTGAGTGTGGGTTACCAAAGTGATTTCCCGGGTAACTATGTGGGGTCACAGACAACTATGCGAAAACTTGGACAATTATGCTGACCCCGTTTACAACAATGAAACAGTGGTAAAGAGTCGATAGTTGATTATTTTTCAGACAAAGATCAGTTTTAAAAAAATGAAAGGAAAAGTTTTAAAAAGAAAAAAAATATGCTTTTTAAAAAAAAAATATCGTATCAGAAAGATCTTTTTCAAACAGAATGGAAAGATGTATCGAACAGAAGGGAAAAGGGCGTTTTTCAACAGAAGGAAAACACTGTTTTACAACAGAAGGAAAAAACTATTTTTTTTAACAAAAGGGAAACATGTTATACAAAAAGAAGAAGAAACCCGTTTTTTAAAAAAGAAGAAAGCACTGTTTACAACAGAAGGGGGCACTGCCCCCCAACAGAAGGAAAGAACTGTCCCAAAAACAAAGGAAAAACTGTTCCACAACAGAAGGAAGCACAAATTTCCCCAACAAAGGAAAAAATGTTCCACAAAAACGGAGCACTGGGTTTTACCAAAAAAAGGGAAAAACTTTTCCATAAAAAAAAGGAAACATGTTCCACAACAACAGGAAGACTGTTCCAAAACAAAGGAAGACTGTTTTCCCCAAAAGAAGAAAGCAATGTTCCACAAAAGAAAGGGGGGAAAAATGTTCTACAAAAAGAAGGGGAAACACTGTTTCCCCAAAAGAAGGGAAACCTTTTCCACAACAGAAGGAAGCCCCTGTTCCCCAACAGAAGGGAAAAACTTTCCCCAACGAAAGGAAAAACACTGTTGTACAAAAAGAAGGGAGGCCCCTGTTTTCCCCAAAGAAGGAAAAAAACTGTTCAACAACAGAAGGGGCACTGTTCCACAACAAAAAGGGAAAAAACGTTCCCCAAAAGAAGAAAACACTGTTGTACAACAAAAGGGAAACACTGGGTTTCCCCAACCCGGGAAAGGGAAAAACTGTTCAAAAACAGAAAAGGGAAACACTGGTTTTCCCCAACAGAAGGAAAAAACTGTTTCCCCAACAAAGGGAGCCTGTTCCACAACAAAGGGAAACCTTTTCCACAACAGAAGAAACACTGTTCCACAACAGAAGGGAAAAACTGCTCCACAACAAAGGGGGCACTGTTTCCCCAACAGAAAGGAAAACACTGTTTTTCCCCAACAAAAAAGGGAAAAAAATGTTCCACAAAAAAAGGAAGCATGTTCCACAACAGAAAAGGGAAACCTGTACCAAAAACAGAAAAGGAAAACCCCCTGATCGGGAAAAAGATGGGGGGCACTTACCCCCAACAGGGAGAGCACTCTTCCCCCAAAAAAGAAGGGGGGCACTGTTTCCCCGAAAAAGAAGGAGCATGTTCCACAACAGAAGGAAGCACTGTACCACAAAAAAGAAAAGGGAAACACTGGTCCACAGCAGAAGGAAGCCCCTGTTCCCCAACAGAAGGAAGCCTGGGTTTAAACAGAAGGGGGCACTGTCCCACAACAGAAGGAAGCACTGTTCCACAAAAGAAAGGGGGCACTGTAAACCCCAAAAGAAGGAAAACACTGACCCCCATCAAAAAGGTAGCATTTTTTTCCCCCACAGAAAGGGAGCACTCTTCCACAACAGAAGGGGGGCATTTTCCACAACAGAAGGAAGCACTGTTTTCCCCCAAAAGAAAAGGGAGGGGCTGTACCCAACAAAGGAAGCAAATGTTCCACAACAAAGGGAGCTTGTTCCCCAACAGAAGGGAGCACTGTTTCCCCGACAGAAGGAAAACACGTTTTTACAAAGAAAGGAAGGGAAATTTTTCCACAAAGAAAGGGGGCGCTGTTCCCCAATAGAAGGAAACACTGTTTCCACAACAGAAGGGGGCACTGTTTCACAACAAAGGGGAAACACTGTATGCAACAGATGGGGCCCTGGGACCCAAAAACCGAGGGGGAAACACTCTTCCAAACAGAAGGGAAACATGTTTCCCCCAAAGAAGGGGGCACTGTTCCACAACAAAGGAAGCACTGTACCACAAAAAGAAGGGGGGCTGCCCACAGCAGAAGGAAAACACTGTTCCACAACAAAGGGAAACACTGTATCACAAAAGAAAGGGGGCACTGTCCCACCCCGAAGGAAGCACTGTTTTTACAAGAGAAGGGAGCACTTTTACCACAAAAAGAAGGGGGCACTGTACCAAAAAAAACCAAAAAAAGGAAACATTGTTTTCCCCAAAGAAGGTGACTCTTTCCCCAACAAAGGGAGCATTGTTCCACAACAGAAGGAGCACGTTCCACAACAGAAGGGAGCCTGTACCCCAACAGAAGGAAAACACTTTTTTCCACAAAAAGGGAAAGGGGGCATTTTCCAAAACAGAAGGGGCCTGTTTTCCCCCCAAAAGAAGGAAAACACTGTTCCACAAAGAAGGGGAAGCACTGCCACAACAGAAGGGAGCGCTGTTCCACAAACAGAAGAAGCACTGTCCACAACCCGAAGGGGGCACTGTACCACAAAAAGAAGGGGCCCTTGTTCCACAAGAGAAAAAGGGGCGCTTTTTCCCAACAAAGGGGGCACTGTTCCCCAACAAAAAGGGAGCACTGTTTTCCCCAACAGAAGGGAGCACCCGTACCACAACAGAAGGAAACACTGTAACCCCCAAAGAAAGGGAAACACTGTTTTTAAAACAGAAGGAAGCACTGTACCCCCAAAAGAAGGGAGCACTGTTCCACAACAGAAGGGGGTACTGTTCCACAACAGAAGGGAGCAAATGTTCCACAACAGAAAAGGGGAAAACTGCCCACAACGAAGGGAGCAATGTTCCCCAACAGAAGGGGAAAACCCCTGTTTCTACAACAGAAGGGAGCACTTGGGTTTTTCAAACAGAAGGGGAAAACTGTTCCACAACGAAGGGAGCACTGTTTCCCCAAAAAGAAGGAAGCTTGTTTTTTACAACAGAAGGGGCATTTTTACCCCAACAGAAGGAAGCACTGTACCCAAAAAGAAGGGGGGGCATTTTTTTCCACAACAGAAGGGGAAAAACCTTTTTCCAAAACAGAAGGGGGGCACTGTTCCACAACAGAAGGAAGCACTGTTCCACAACAGAAGGGAGAAATGTTCCACAACAGAAAGGGAAACCCCCCGTTCCACAACAGAAGGGAGCATTGTTCCACAAAAGAAGGGAGCCCCATTTCCACAACAGAAGGGAAACACTGTTTCCCCAAAAGAAGGAAGCACTGTTTTCCCCAACAGAAGGGGAAACACTTTTTTCACAACAGAAGGGGGCATTTTTTCCACAACCCGAAGGGGGCACTTTTTCCCCAAAAAAAGGGAACACTGTTCCACAACAGAAAGGGGGCACTTTTCCACAACGAAGGGAGCAAATGTACCCCAAAGAAGGAAAAACAAATGACCACAACAGAAGGAAGCACTGTTTTTCCCAAAAGAAGGGAAAACACTGCCCACAACAGAAGGGGCATGTTCCACAACCCGAAGGGATAAATGTTCCACAACAGAAGTTTGCCTGTTCCACAACAGAAAGGGGGGCACTGTTCCAAACAAAAGGGAAACACTGTTCCACAACAAAAAAAAAGCCTGTTCCCCCAAACAGAAGGGGGCCCCTGTTCCCCAACGAAGGGAAACATGTTCCCAACAAAGAAAGCACGTTTCCCCAACAGCAGGAAGCATTTCCACAACAGAAGGGAGCACTGTTCCCCAACAGAAAGAAACACTGTATCCCCCAAAAAGGAAACAATTTCCCAAAAAAAAAGCACCCGTTCCACAACAGAAAAAAAGCACTCTTCCACAACAGAAGGGAAACACTCTTCCCAAAAACAGAAGGGAAACACTGAAACCCCAACGAAGGAAGCACAGTCCACAAAAAGAAGGGGGCATGTTCCAAACGAAGTTAGCATTTTTTTTTTTTTTCACAACAGAAAGGGGGGCACTGTTTTCCCCACAGAAAGGAACCCCTGTTCCCCACGAAAGAAGCACTGTTCCACAACAGAAGGGAGCACTGTTCCATAACGCAGGAAGCACGTTTTCCCCAACAGAAGGAAACACTGTTTTCCCCAACAGAAAGGAAACACTGTATACAAAAAAGGGGCAATTTTTTCCACAACAGAAGGGAGCACTTTTCCACAACAGAAGGGGCACTCTTCCACAACAGAAGGGACACTCTTTCCCCAAAAAGAAGGAAGCACGAGCCACCAAAAGAGGGAAACAATATTTCCCCAACCGAAGGGGGGCACTGTTTTAGAAAAGAATTTTTCACCTTTTCCCCAACAAAGGGAGCACTGCCAAAAACGAAGGGGCACTGTTCCACAACAGGGAAGGAAAACACCCGTTCCACAACAGAAAAGCACTGTACCCCAAAAGAAGGGAACAAAGTTCCCCAACCCGAAGGGGGGACTATTCCCCAACAGAGGGAGCACTGTTCCACAAAAGAAGGGAGCACCCGTTCCACAACAGAAGGAAGCACTTTTCCCAAAAAAGGGGGGGAAGCACTGTACCCCAACAAAAGGGAAAACGTTCCACAACAAAGGGACACTCTTCCACAAAAAGAAGGGGGCCCCTCTTCCAAAAAGAAGGGGGCACTGTTCCACAACAAAGGGAGCCTGTTCCCCTAACAGAGGGGAAAACAAATGTTCCACAACCCGGGAAAAAAGGGACTGTTTCCCCAACAGAAGGGGGCACTGTTCCACAAAAAGAAGGGGGGGCACTAATTTCCAAAAAAAGAAGGGGCACTGTACCAAAAACAGAAGGAAGCCCTGTACCAAAAAGAAGGAAGCACTGTTCCACAACAGAAGGAAGCACTGTACCAAACAGAAGGGGGGCATTTTTCAACAAAAGGAAGGGGGCATGTTCCACAGCAGAAGGGAGGGACCGTTTTCCCCAAAAAGAAGGGGGCACTGTTTTTAAAAAAGAAGGAAGCCCCGTTCCCCAAAAAAGGGGGGCATGTTCCAAAAACAGAAGGAAGCACTTTTTCCACAAAAAGAAGGAAGCACGTTCCACAACAGAAAGGAGCCCCTGTACCACAACAGAAGGGGAGCACTGTAAACCCCAACAGAAAAGGGAAACACTGTACCACAACAGAAGGGAAGCACTGTTCCAAACCCGAAAGGGGCCCCTCTTCCAAGGAGAAGGGAACCCCTTTCCACAACAGAAGGAACACCCGTTTCCCCAAAGAAGGGAGCACTTGGGTTTCCCCAAAAGAAGGGAGCACTTTTCCCCAACAGAAAAGGGGGCACTGTTCCACAACAGAAGGAACCCCTGTTTCCCCAACAGAAGGGAACCTGTTCCCAAAACAGAAGGGGCGCTGTTCCACAACAGAAAGGGGGCACTGTTCCACAACAGAAGGGAGCACTCTTCCACAGCAGAAGGGAGCACTGTTCCACAACAGAAGGGAGCACTGTTCCACAACAGAAGGAAGCACTCTTCCACAGCAGAAGGGAGCACTGTTCCACAACAGAAGGGAGCACTGTTCCACAACAGAAGGGGGCACTCTTCCCGCAAAAAGGAAGCCTGTTTTTCCCCAACAGAAGGGAACACTGTTTTCCCCCAACAGAAGGGAGCACCGTTCCACAACAGAAGGGACACTGTTTTCCCCAACAGAAAGGGGACTGTTCCCAACAAAGGGAGCAATGGTTTTCCCCAAAAGAAAGGGAAACACTCTTCCACCCCCCCGAAGGGAGGCACTGTTCCACAACAAAAGGGAGCACTGTTCCACAACAGAAGGGAAACACTCTTAAAAGCAGAAAAGGGGGCACTGTTCCCCAACGGAAGGGGGCAATGTTCCCCAACAGAAGGGAAACCTCTTTTCCCCAGCAGAGGGAGCACTGTTCCAAACAGAAGGGACACTGTTCCACAGCCAGAAAAGGGGGCCCCTGTTTAAAAGCGAAGGGAGCATGTTCCCAAAAAGAAGGGGGCACTGTTCCCCCAGCAAAAAGGAAGCACTCTTCCCCCGCAGAAGGGGGGCACTGTTCCCCCAGCAGGAAGGGGGCAAAGTTCCACAACAAAGGAGCACTGTTTTCCCCGCAAAAAGGGGAAACACCCTTTCCCCGGCCCGAAGGGAGCAAATGTTCCACAGCAGAAGGGAGCACTGTTCCCCAGCAGAAGGGACACGTTCCACAGAAAAGGAAGCTTTTCCGCTTACTAATAAATTTAATTTTCGAACAAAAAAAAAAGCGTAAAATAATTGCTCCCAAATAAAAACACGTTCTGGGGATCAAAATTTAAAATTTAAAACACCGGAAAATTTTTTTTTAACCAAAAATTTCCCTTTCTCACCAGCCTTGTGTTTTTTTTTTAAACTTGTATTGCTAATTAATTTTTTTAATTACGTCTGTACTTAATTAAAAATCCCGTCATTTAAATTTTGTTTGTCATTAAATTTCGTCTGGCAAATTTAAATTTTTCTGTCATTAATTTCGGGCTGTCCTTTAAAATCGTCCCTTTTATTAATTAATCTCAATTTTAAACAAAGTCTGTTTTTTAATTTGTCTTTTCATTATTTTTCGTCTGTCATTAATATCGTCCCGTCATTTAAATTTTGCTTTCATTTAATTTCGTTGAAATTTAAATTTTTCGTTTTAATTTTCGTCCCGTAATTATATCTTTCTTTTAAAAACGTCTGTAAATTTGATCTTTCATTAATTAAAGTCTGTAATTATATTTCCCTTTAAATTTCGTCCCGTAATTATTTCTTCCAAATTCCCTGTAATTGATTTTCATTAATTTTTTTCTGTAATTTAAACTTTCATTAATTACCCTCTGTTAAATTTTAAACTTTCAATTTAATTTTTTTCCCGTAATTAGATCTTTCATTAATTACGTTCCCCGTAATTAATCTTTCATTAATTACGTCTGTAATTTTGATTTTTTCATTAATTACGTCTGTAATTAAAATATTTCATTAATTTCGTCTGTTAAATTTAAACTTCCATTAATTAGCCTGTAATTTGATCTTTCTTAATTTCGTCTGTAAAATTTAAACTTTTAAATTTAAATTTCGTCTGTAATTAATCTTTTATTAAAATTTGTCCCCGTAATTATTAAACTTTCCCTTAATTACCCTCTGTAATTAGATCTTTCATTAATTAAAGTCTTTTAATTAGATCTTTTTATTAATTTCGCTTTTTAATTAGATCTTTCATTAAATTTCGCCCGTAATTAATCTTTATTAATTTTTCGGGTTGTAATTAGATCTTTCATTTTAAATTTTGTCTGTTTTTAATTACGTCTGTAATTCCTCCCTTTTTATAACTGCGCTGTTTTTTAATTACATTGACTTTAATTTTTCGGGGCTATCTGTAATTATGTGTTTTATAATTAAAAATTTTATTTCCCCAGTAGTTTACGTTTTACCCGGGAAAAAAAAATAAAAACCGAAAACCCAGTCTTTCAAACGTGACGCAAAGCGTTTGATTGACCTGAAAATTGAAAACCCTTTTTTTGAGAGGGCACAAAAAAAAAGGGGGTCCATACGGGAGGGGGTCGTTAAATTTCTAGGGGATTCCCTTTTAAATTTCCTTAATGCTTTAACGGTTTATGTGGGGGAAGATTCCCCTTTTTGGGGGTTCAATTTTGTGTGTGTGTTTTGTGTGTTTTTTTGGGGTGGTTGTGTGGGGTGTGTGGTGTGTGTGTGTGTGTTGTGTGGGGTGTGTGTGTGTGTGTGTGTTTTATGTGTTTGTGTGTTGGGGTGTGTGTGTGTGTGTGTGGTGTGTGTGTGTGTGTTTGGGGTGTTTTGTGTGTCCCGTGTGTTTTGTGTGTGTATTTTTTGGGGGTGTCTGTGTGTGTGTGTGTGTGTGTACCCATTAATAGTGGTTTTCAGGGGTCGAGGAATCCCGCCCCCCCCCTCTTCATGAACCCATCTAGGCCCCTCCCTCCCCGCTCCCGAGTTTTATTTATACCTCGCTTTAAAATATGTATGGGGTTTCCCGCCCCACTAAATCACTTTCTAGATTATTCCCCTTTTCCCGACTACTCTATAAAGAAGAAATACTTCCCAAAAATTTCCCCTTTTACTCATCGAGTCTTTAACTTCCCAAAGGGGACCCCCCCCTTTTTTCGGGTCCCCTTTTCTGGGAAAATCCGGGCCCCTGTCCCCTTTTTCTATTTCACGCAGTAATTTTTTATGTCCCTTATCATGTCTCCCCTAACCCTCCTGGGCCTCCAGTGCGTCAGGCCCATTTCCCTTAACCCTTTTTTCGTAGGACATTCTCCTTAGCTCCGGAAAAATAACGTGCGCAAAAACCTTTTGCAAATTTCTCTAATTTTCTTGATTTTGCTTGACAAGTGTGGGTTTCCCAAAAAGGGGCTGGAAAACTCCAAATATGGGCCCGATGTACAAAGGTTTTTACAGTGTCTTGAACGATTCCCTTTCTAAGGAAACGAACGCTATCCTCAGGTTTTTCCAGGGCCCCCCTAAAGCTGCAGCAGTTATCTGGTTGATGTGTGCTTCCGGAGACATGCTCGGTACTATACTTACCCCAAGATCTTTCTCCTTGAGTGAGATTTGCAGTCTTTAGCCACCTAGCCTATACTCTGTCTGCGGTCTTCTTTGCCCTTCTCTGATCTTCATGACTTTGCATTTGGCTGGGTTGAATTCGAGAAGCCAGTTGCTGGACCAGGTGTCCAGTCTGTCCAGGTCTCTTTGAAGTCCTGCCTGATCCTCACCTGATTTAGTTTTCCTAATTAACTTCACATCATCTGTGAACAGGGACACCTCTGAGTCTAACCCTTCCATCATGTCGTTCACATGTATCAAAAATAGCACTGGTCCTAGGACCGACCCCTGTGGGACCCCGCTCGTCACAGGTGCCCACTGTGATACCGCATCACGTACCATGACTCGTTGTTGCTTCCGTGTCAGGTATTCTCGGATCCTTTGCAGTGCCCTTCCTGTTATACGTGTGTGTGTGTGTTGTGTGTGTGTGTGTGTGTGTGTGTGTGTGTGTGTGTGTGTGTGTGTGTGTGTGTGTGTGTGTGTGTGTGTGTGTGTGTGTGTGTGTGTATGTGTGTGTATGTGTGTGGTGTGTGTGTGTGTGTGTGTGTGTGTGTGTATGTGTGTGTGTGTGTGTGTGTGTATGTGTGTGTATGTACTCACCTATTTGTGGTTGCAGGGGTCGAGTCCTAGCTCCTGGCCCCGCCTCTTCACCGTTGCTACTAGACCTCTCTCTCCCCCGCTCCATGAGCTTTATCAAACCTCGTCTTAAAACGTGTATGGTTCCTGCCTCCACTACGTCATTTTCTAGGCTATTCCACTGCCTTACAACTCTATGACTGAAGAAATACTTCCTACTATCTCTCTGACTCATTTGTGTCTTCAACTTCCAATTGTGGCCTCTTTGTTTCTGTGTCCCCTCCCTGGAACATCCTGTCCTTGTCCACCTTGTCTATCCACGCAGTATTTATATGTCGTTATCATGTCTCCCCTGACCCTCCTGTCCTCCAGTGTCGTCAGGTGTGTGTGTGTGTGTGTGTGTGTGTGTGTGTATGTGTGTGTGTGTGTGTGTGTGTGTATGTGTGTGTGTGTGTGTGTGTGTGTGTGTGTGTGTGTACTCACCTAGTTGAGGTTGCAGGGGTCGAGTCCAAGCTCCTGGCCCGCCTCTTCACTTGTCGCTACTAGGTCACTCTCTCCCTGAACCATGAGCTTTATCGTACCTCTGCTAAAGCTATGTTTGGATCCTGCCTCCACTACATCGCTTCCCAGACTATTCCACTTCCTGACTACTCTGTGGCTGAAGAAATACTTCCTAACATCCCTTTGATTCATCTGTGTCTTCAACTTCCAACTGTGTCCCCTTGTTACTGTGTCCAGTCTCTGGAACATCCTGTCTTTGTCCACCTTGTCAATTCCTCAGTATTTTGTAAGTCGTTATCATGTCCCCCCTATCTCTCCTTGTCCTCCAGTGTCGTCAGGTTGATTTCCCTTAACCTCTCCTCATAGGACATACCTCTTAACTCTGGGAATAGTCTTGTTGCAAACCTTTGCACTTTCTCTAGTTTCTTTACATGCTTGGCTAGGTGTGGGTTCCAAACTGGTGCCGCATACTCCAATATGGGCCTAACGTACACGGTGTACAGGGTCCTGAACGATTCCTTATTAAGATGTCGGAATGCTGTTCTGAGGTTTGCTAGGTGCCCATATGCTGCAGCAGTTATTTGGTTGATGTGCGCTTCAGGAGATGTGTGTGTGTGTGTGTGTGTGTGTGTGTGTGTGTGTGTGTGTGTGTGTGTGTGTGTATCGCCCTGACAAACTAGTATAACCATCCACATTATGAAGCATATCAATAATACGTGGCCAGGATGAGAAACTTCACATACGATAACATTGACTGCCTCGTTAAAAACACCAACACCACATCTGGCAACCACCTCCACCCTTTCTCTCTTTCAAAAAATAAATAGAAAAATACACAAACAGCTGGATTTTTTTCAATGTAGACCACGTTTTTTTTCGAGGGTAATAAATAAACGCACTAGTTTTATTGATGATATTTTCGGAAAGAACAAAAAACGAAGTAATTATCGAGCATCTGGGTGATGATGACAGTCGCTGATTGGTTGACGCGCGGAACGTTGCTGAGGATTCTTTCTGCTCGCTGACTGGCTGAGGACATTGTTACTAGTTTTAGGCAGAAGCGTTAATCTCATCGGGGTCATACAGCACTTGTGGTGCAGTGGGTAATCAGGTTTGATTCGAGAAGGGGAGGATAGCTCTAGTTCCTCAGATCAAGAGCTCGTCACCAATATTAAGGGACATACCTTGAAGGGCGGCGGCGAATTCGTAAATCCCTGCCCACTGATAGGCTGAAGCTACAACCAATCAGCGCTTAGCCTCCAATTTCATAAATCCCTCCCCATTGATTGGCTGAAGTTACAACCAATCAGAGTTGAGCCTCCCAGGTGACATCAAGGCGACGCAATCAACACAGAGTACTACTACCAGGAATAGAGTACTCCTACCAGGAACAGTTAGAGTACTATTACAACGAACAGTCACAGTTAGAGTACCACTACCAGAAACACTAGCAGTTAGAGCACCACTACCAGAAACACTAGCAGTTAGAGCACAACTACCAGAAACACTAGCAGTTAGAGTACCACAACCAGAAACACTAGCAGTTAGAGCACAACTACCAGAAACACTAGCAGTTAGAGTACCACTACCAGAAACACTAGCAGTTAGAGTACCACAACCAGAAACACTAGCAGTTAGAGCACAGGGTGGCCCGGTGGCCTGGTGGCTAAAGCTCCCGCTTCACACACGGAGGGCCCGGGTTCGATTCCCGCCGGGTGGAAACATTCGACACGTTTCCTTACACCTGTTGTCCTGTTCACCTAGCAGCAAATAGGTACCTGGGTGTTAGTCGACTGGTGTGGGTCGCATCCTGGGGGACAAGAGTAAGGACCCCAATGGAAATAAGTTAGACAGTCCTCGATGACGCACTGACTTTCTTGGGTTATCCTGGGTGGCTAACCCTCCGGGGTTAAAAATCCGAACGAAATCTTATCTTATCTTAACTACCAGAAACACTAGCAGTTAGAGTACCACAACCAGAAACACTAGCAGTTAGAGCACAACTACCAGAAACACTAGCAGTTAGAGTACCACAACCAGAAACACTAGCAGTTAGAGTACCACTACCAGAAACACTAGCAGTTAGAGCACCACTACCAGAAACACTAGCAGTTAGAGTACCACATCCAGAAACACTAGCAGTTAGAGTACCACTACCAGAAACACTAGCAGTTAGAGTACCACAACAAGAAACACTAGCAGTTAGAGCACAACTACCAGAAACACTAGCAGTTAGAGTACCACTACCAGAAACACTAGCAGTTAGAGTACCACTACCAGAAACACTAGCAGTTAGAGCACCACTACCAGAAACACTAGCAGTTAGAGTACCACTACCAGAAACACTAGCAGTTAGAGTACCACTACCAGAAATAGCCATAGAGTACCATTACCACAAACAGTCACAGAGTACCACTACCACACACACACACACACACACACACACACACACACACATATATATATATATATATATATATATATATATATATATATATATAGATAGATAGATAGATAGATAGAAAGATAGATAGATAGTATAAGGGTTTGTAAAGTATAATAGTTGTCCGTGCACAACATACGAGGGATAATTCAGCTAGACTCGCTCCGTGCGGAAAGTTGGTAACACATTCATTATTGTGCCAAGTATTTAATTAGCTAAGTGTGGAGGGGGAAAGGGGAAGGGGGTAGATAGGTGGGGATGGGGTGGAGGGGTGAGGGAGGAGGTGGAGGGATTTGGAGGGGAGGGAGTGGACGGTAGTTTCGCTTAATTACCTAAAAAGCGGTTATGGGGCTGAAAAAGAGAGAGAGAGAGAGAGAGAGAGAGAGAGAGAGAGAGAGAGAGAGAGAGAGAGAGAGAGAGAGAGAGAGAGAGAGAGAGAGAGAGAGAGAGAGAGAGAGAGAGGGAAGAGAGAGAGCGATCCTCTTACTCTGTCTCCTTTAGTCTGCCAGGGATCACGTCACCTTTCTCAAGGAGACCTGGCCACTCCCACCCCGCCCACGTGGGTGTAAGGAGCAGGTGGGTGGGTGAAGTGGTGGGAGATGGATTCAGGTAGAGCAGGTGGGTGACTTAGTGGGTGGGTGAGTGAATTGGTTAGTGGGTGGGTGAGTGGGTTAGTGGGTAAATAAGGTGTGAGATTTCTTCCATGTCGAAAGGGATTAAAAACTCTCTTCAGATTTAGAAAATAAGAAAGAAAGAACAATGCAGCAAGCCTACTGGCCCATGCGAGGCAGGGCCAAGTCACCTTTCGGCTTAAACCAATGACTCACCTAGTCATGTCAGGTCAGGTCAGGTCACATCCACATAAGGAAGGAGCACAGTATCAGATCTATTAGCACAAGCTAGTCAGGTCTAACTCACACCCACCCACACTCACTCATGTATTTTTCTAACCTATTTTTAAAACTACACAACGTTTTAGCCTCAATAACTGTACTTGGGAGTTTGTTCCACTCATCCACAACTCTATTACCAAACCAGTGCTTTCCTATATCCTTCCTGAATCTGAATTTTTCCAACTTAAAATCATTGCTGTGGGTCCTGTCTTGGCTAGATATTTTTAGCACGCTATTTACATTCCCTTTATTTATTCTTGTTTTTCATTTATACACCTCAATCATATCCTCCTTAAATCTAAGCCTTTCTATATCTAGAGTGCAGATTCAGGGCCCTCAGTCTATCCTCATAGGGAAGATTTCTGCTGCATGGGATCAACTTTGTCATCCTCCTTTGTACGTTTCCCAGTGCATTTATATCCATTCTGTAATACGGTGACCAGAACTGTGCAGCATAATCTAAATGAGGCCTAACCAAGGATATATAGAGTTGAAGAACAACCTGAGGACTTCTATTATTTATGCTTCTTGATATGAAGCCAAGAATCTGTTCGCGTTATTGCGAACACTTATGCACTGTTGTCTTGGTTTCAGATTACTGCTAACCAGAACTCCCAAATCCTTTTCGCAATCCGTAATATTAAGATATATATTATTTGGTTGATATATGGCATGATTGTTTTCCTGTCCAATGTTTAGAACTTTGCATTTCTCTTATTAAACTGCACCTGCCACTTCCTCGACCACTGCATCACTCTATTTTAAATCTTCCTGGAGTGCTCTAATGTCCTCATTAAAATTAATTGGGAGACCTATCTTGGTGTCATCAGCAAACTTGCTTATGTCGCTATTTATTCCCTCAGTGTCATTTATATAAATTGTGAACAATAATGGGCCAAACACTGACCCCCTGCGGATCACCGCTTGTGACGTACCCCCATTCTGATTTCTCCCCATTGATGCAAACTCTCTGCTGCCTATCTGTCAACCATGCTCTACCCAGGAAAAAATTTCTCCTTCTGTTCCGTTTGCTTTAGATTTCCTCAATAACCTGTGTTGTGGAACTCTATCGAAAGCCTTACTGAAGTCCATATACACAATATCATATTCATTACCATGATCTACCTCCTCAAACACCTTAGTGAAAAAGTTAGTAAATTCGTAAGACATGAACGCCCCTTTATAAAGTCGTGTTGAGATTCATTAATCAATTTATGCCTATCAAGATGGCTACGAATTGCTTCGGCAATTATTGATTCCATAAATTTTCTCACTGTGGATGTAAAGCTTATTGGTCTATAGCTCGAAGCTAAGGACCTGTCACCTGCCTTGTAAATATACCTGGTATTACTTTTGCCAAAGGTATGCTAAGTTCCTCTTTACATTACTTTAAAACCCTTGCAAAAAGTACATCAGGACCTGGGGATTTGTTAGGTTTTAGTTTCTATATTTGTCTGAGGACCATGTCACTAGTTACCCTAATCGTGCATAGTTTATTATCGTCCTGTTCTACATAACTTATTATTTCTGGAATTTCGCTAGTATCTTCCTGAGTAAAAACTGAGAGAAATTAAGAGGCAAAAATTTCACACATTTCCGTATTACTGTCAGTGACCTGAGTTACTTTTCAGTGGGTCTATCTTGTCCCTTATCTTACTGCTATATACCTGAAAGAACCCTTTTGGTTTAGTCTTCGAATCCCTTGCCACTTTAGCCTCATAATCCCTTTTAGCTTTTCTTATTCCTTTCTTTATATCTCTCTTTAATTGAATACATTGATTTCTTAACTGCCCATCCCCTCTTTTGATACGCCTATATATGCCTCTCTTTTGACCAGTGAGATGTTTTAATCTATTGTTTTTCCATTTGGGATCAACCTAAAATGCATGCAGTTATTCCTTTCGATTTAGCCTTAATGTAGAGGGGATTTAAGGTTACTTTCCTCTGGCTTGACCACCGAAAATAGGCTGTGCGCCCCTCTCACCTTCACCAGGAAAATGAACAGGGAAATTGAACTCATAAATTGAGCTCGGTAAAATGGACGCCTCAAAATGAACTATGAAAAGTGAGCTCTGAGAATTGAGCTCTGAGAAAAGTGAGCTCTGAAAAAAGTGAGCTCTAGAAATTGATCTCCGACAAAAGTGAGCTCTTGAAAAGTGAGCCCTGAAAAGTGAGCTCTGGAAAGTGAGTTAGACAGGTACATGAATAAATTTAAGATTAGCAGGCGTAGCAGACCTAGCAGGCCTAACAGGCCTAGCAGGCCTAGCAGACCTAGAAGGCCTAGTAGGCGTACTACACCTGGTTCTTCCACCCTTTTCTTGTCTTCTTATGTTTGTCTATCCCGCCTTCGCATTCTCTCTCTCTCTCTCTCTCTCTCTCTCTCTCTCTCTCTCTCTCTCTCTCTCTCTCTCTCTCTCTCTCTCTCTCTCTCTCTCTCTCTCTCTCGATGTTTTCCCCTTTTTCAATCCTCCGCGTTCGTCTCTTCCTCTTCCCTTCCTCCTTCTTCCACTCTTCCTCGTCTCCTTCCCTCTTCCGTCCTTCTTCGTCTCTCTCTCCCTCTGCTGCTAGCTTCACTAACACCCATCACTTACATCTAATTGCTTTCACACTACACACGACATCCAGCAATAAATATACGAAATGTGGGGAATTTTAGCCTGTGTGAGGGAAGGAGAGAGAGGGAGAAGTAGAGAGGCAGAGAAAGAGGAAAGGGCAGCATGGGAGGCAGAAAGAGAAAAAAAATGTATAGTCTCTCTGGACAAGGTGTAAGCGATCTTTCCTGCTACGTAATTCGTGTTGGAAGGCTCGTAAGAACATAGGGACATAAGAAAGGAGGAACGCTGCAGAAGGGCTACTGGCTCATACTTGGCAAGTCCTTATCAAACCCAAACCCACTAGAGAAACTATTCGCCCAACCCATTATCAATGTCACCCCAAGGATTAAGCTTTGATAACCCCATCAACTCGAAGTGCAAGTACCACTCAAATCCAGCTCACATCTTCCTGCGCCTCGAATCATCCTCTCTGCCTGTTAGATCCTCCTGTGTATACAAGACTCCAGGTTTTCCACGGGATGTTCCCTATCTACAGAGAGCAAGCTTGAATATGATTGTCTGGTACATTGTTCCGGATTATGGGGCAGAACTCTCCTCCAAGCTCATAACTGCGTCTTCAGAGGTGATGGACTGATTTTATTGTCTTCACATCTCTAATGCTTCTCCTGCCTCCTCTGTATTCGACTGAAGAAGCCTTCCGTATAAGCGAACCTTTCGGAATAAAGATTCCTAACACTTGTAGATGTATCAGAGAACAGGCTGAAAGGAATCTACACGAGAGGATTTAAGGGGCACAAAAAATGCGTCTGATAAAGGCAGGAGAATATTTGGAACTTCCCAGTCACAGTATCCACTGGAAATCCACTACCGACTCGACCTGTACAGAAGAACGATAAATCTTTCAATTAGTTTTAATCTCGTTAACTCCTAACTTCGTTACATCTGAAGGGCAGTGGGAGCCAGAGGCAATCACAACACTATTGCCCACCCACACCAGAGTTGGGCAGTGTGACATTGACTGGTAACTGAGCTTGTGGGTCCCTGTCCTCTCTTTGAAATGTCACTCAAAATATTGAGAGAGAGAGAGAGACAGAGAACGAAATCGTTGGCCCATAGATGGCTCCAACTTTATCCTGTTCCTTATCTGTATAACTCATAACAATATAAATACTTTCAAATGAGCTGATGTAGGAAACAGCTCTTAGCTTGTAAATAAAGTTAGGAACCGTAAATCTAACCTTGCAGAACCCAGTGTAAGAGAGCGAGAGAGAGAGAGAGAGAGAGAGAGAGAGAGAGAGAGAGAGAGAGAGAGAGAGAGAGAGAGAGAGAGAGAAAATGTGAGTGTGTTGCAACCCCGGTGATGACGTGGATATCCTAGGGATGAAATATGATTCCAAACTGTCTATGGAGAACCACGTAGTAAATCTTGCAAGCAAGACAACCGAAAAACTAAACAACATTAGATGTATGTGGTACCTGCTCGACGAGAGAGACTGCAGAACCCTGTACAAGGCACAAGTGTACTCACATCTTGAGTATGTTCCACTTTCTTGGACTGTCTCACCCCTGGGCTCATTTACAACTTCTGGACAGAATACTGAACAGAGCAGCACGACTTTTCTCTCGCCTGGACCCGGCCTGGATAAATTTATCATTTCAGCAGAACCTTCAACACCGGAAAGATGTGGGTGACCTTACTGTTATGTACAGCAAGAAGACAGCTTCCATACAACAAGACGGGCAGTAGACATCAACTACTCTCTGGCTGTACCCTTCTCAAGAACATCACTTCACATGAGATCATTCAGTTCTTGAATAACTTGAGTCTGGGACATATTCGTACAGCATAACGACATCGCCGAAGTCAAGCCAGTTGACCAAATGAAATCGCTGGCCTACATGTGACTCCAACTTCACCCTATTCCCTACTTGCATATTTCATAACAATAAAAAAATAGGCTTTCCAATGAGATGAGATAAACAACAGCTCTTAAGTTGTAAATGAGAGTAAAAACTCTTAATTTAACCCTGCAAAAAAAAAAAAAACCTTGTGTGAATATAAAGACAGTTATGGTAGGTCTTACCTCTGCTGGTATAGTGTTCTGGTACTGTTGGCCAACACCACCATAGCCCCAGTTAGGTCCTGCTTCTGGCCGGAACCTGTCAGGTGAGGCACACACAACGTTATTAACCACTCACAACAGCTAATAAACTGACAATACACAAATAACCCGCACATATAAGAAACAGGCTTATGATGATGTTTCGGCCCGACTTGGACCTCACTGTCATTCTTTGTATGCTTTCCAATGTATCTGAGTGGTTTATGTAGTAAGGAGACCAGAAGTGTGCTGCATAACCTAAATGAATCTATTAATGTGTAGAGATACAGAATAATCTTTTGACCTTTGACATGTCATACTGACACACGAAGGTGAGGGAGCCAGTATCTATCTATCTATCTATCTATCTAGTGGTGGAGATAATGCATTATCTCCAAGCCTACTGGCCCAAGCTAAAATGGTTCAACTCACACCCACTCATGCATATGTCTAATATATTTTAAAAGCTACAAGATTTTAGCTTCAATGACGCTACTTGAGATTCTCTTCTTCCCGTCTCCCTGCCCCATCTTCCCCTCTTCTTCTTCCCGTCTCCCTGCCCCATCTTCCCCTCTTCTTCTTCCCGTCTCCCTGCCCCATCTTCCCCTCTTCTTCTTCCCGTCTCCCTGCCCCATCTTCATCTCTTCTTCTTCCCGTCTCCCTGCCCCACCTTCATCTCTTCTTCTTCCCGTCTCCCTGCCCCATCTTCCCCTCTTCTTCCCGTCTCCCTGCCCCATCTTCCCCTCTTCTTCTTCCCGTCTCCCTGCCCCATCTTCATCTCTTCTTCTTCCCGTCTCCCTGCCCCATCTTCCCCTCTTCTTCTTCCCGTCTCCCTGCCCCATCTTCCCCTCTTCTTCTTCCCGTCTCCCTGCCCCATCTTCCCCTCTTCTTCTTCCCCTCTCCCTGCCCCATCTTCCCCTCTTCTTCTTCCCGTCTCCCTGCCCCATCTTCCCCTCTTCTTCTTCCCGTCTCCCTGCCCCATCTTCATCTCTTCTTCTTCCCGTCTCCCTGCCCCACCTTCATCTCTTCTTCTTCCCGTCTCCCTGCCCCATCTTCCCCTCTTCTTCCCGTCTCCCTGCCCCATCTTCCCCTCTTCTTCTTCCCGTCTCCCAGCCCCATCTTCATCTCTTCTTCTTCCCGTCTCCCTGCCCCATCTTCCCCTCTTCCTCTTCCCGTCTCCCTGCCCCATCTTCCCCTCTTCTTCTTCCCGTCTCCCTGCCCCATCTTCATCTCTTCTTCTTCCCGTCTCCCTGCCCCATCTTCATCTCTTCTTCTTCCCGTCTCCCTGCCCCATCTTCTCCTCTTCTTCTTCCCGTCTCCCTGCCCCATCTTCCCCCCCGTCCTCTTCCCGTCTCCCTGCCCCATCTTCTTCCCCTCTTCCTCTTCCCGTCTCACTGCCCCATCTTCCCCTCTTCTTCTTCCCGTCCCCCCTGCCCCATCTTCTTCCCCTCTTCCTCTTCCCGTCTCACTGCCCCATCTTCCCCTCTTCTTCTTCCCGTCTCCCTGCCCCATCTTCCCCTCTTCTTCTTCCCGTCTCCCTGCCTCATCTTCCCCTCTTCTTCTTCCCGTCTCCCTGCCCCATCTTCTCCTCTTATTCTTCCCGTCTCCCTGCCCCATCTTCCCTCGTCCTTCTCCCGTCTCCCTGCCCCATCTTCTTCCCCTCTTCCTCTTCCCGTCTCCCTGCCCCATCTTCCCCTCTTCTTCTTCCCGTCTCCCTGCCCCATCTTCCCCTCTTCCTCTTCCCGTCTCCCTGCCCCATCTTCCTCTCTTCTTCTTCCCGTCTCCCTGCCCCATCTTCCCCTCTTCCTCTTCCCGTCTCCCTGCCCCATCTTCCCCTCTTCTTCTTCCCGTCTCCCTGCCCCATCTTCCCCTCTTCCTCTTCCCGTCTCCCTGCCCCATCTTCCCCTCTTCTTCTTCCCGTCCCTGCCCCATCTTCCCCTCTTCCTCTTCCCGTCTCCCTGCCCCATCTTCCCCTCTTCTTCTTCCCGTCTCCCTGCCCCATCTTCCCCTCTTCTTCTTCCCGTCTCCCTGCCCCATCTTCCCCTCTTCCTCTTCCCGTCTCCCTGCCCCATCTTCCCCTCTTCCTCTTCCCGTCTCCCTGCCCCATCTTCCCCTCTTCTTCTTCCCGTCTCCCTGCCCCATCTTCCCCTCTTCCTCTTCCCGTCTCCCTGCCCCATCTTCCCCTCTTCTTCTTCCCGTCTCCCTGCCCCATCTTCCCCTCTTCCTCTATCCGCCTCCCTGCCCCGTCTTCCCCTCTTCCTCCTCCCGTCTCCCTGCCCCATCTTCCCCTCTTCTTCTTCCCGTCTCCCTGCCCCATCTTCCCCTCTTCCTCTTCCCGTCTCCCTGCCCCATCTTCCCCTCTTCTTCTTCCCGTCTCCCTGCCCCATCTTCCCCTCTTCCTCTTCCCGTCTCCCTGCCCCATCTTCCACTCTTCTTCTTCCCGTCTCCCTACCCCATCTTCCCCTCTTCCTCTTCCCGCCTCCCTGTCTCATCTTCCCCTCTTCCTCCTCCCGTCTCCCTGCCCCATCTTCCCTCTTCCTCTTCCCGTCTCCATACCCCATCTTCCCCTCTTCCTCTTCCCGTCTCCCTGCCCCATCTTCCCCTTCTTCTTCTTCCCGTCTCCCTGCCCCATCTTCCCCTCTTCCTCTTCCCGTCTCCCTGCCCCATCTTCCCCTCTTCTTCTTCCCGTCTCCCTGCCCCATCTTCCCCTCTTCCTCTTCCCGCCTCCCTGTCTCATCTTCCCCTCTTCCTCCTCCCGTCTCCCTGCCCATCTTCCCCTCTTCCTCTTCCCGTCTCCATACCCCATCTTCCCCTCTTCCTCTTCCCGTCTCCCTGCCCCATCTTCCCCTCTTCCTCTTCCCGTCTCCCTGCCCCATCTTCCCTCTTCCTCTTCCCGTCTCCCTGCCCCATCTTCTCCTCTTCTTCCCGTCTCCATACCCCATCTTCTTTTCTTCTTCCCGTCTCCCTGCCCCATCTTCTCCTCTTCTTCCCGTCTCCATACCCCATCTTCTTTTCTTCTTCCCGTCTCCCTGCCCCATCTTCCCTCTTCCTCTTCCCGTCTCCCTGCCAAATCTTCCCTTCTTCGTCTTCCCGTCTCCCTGCCCCGTCCTTCCCCTCTTCCTCTTCCCGTCTCCCTGCCCCATCTTCCCTCTTCCTCTTCCCGTCTCCCTGCCCCATCTTCTCTTTTCCCGTCTCCATACCCCATCTTCTTTTCTTCTTCCCGTCTCCCTGCCCCATCTTCCCCTCTTCTTCTTCCCGTCTCTCTGCACCATCTTCCCATCTTTTTCCCGTCTCTCTGCACCATCTTCCCCTCTTCTTCTTCCCCTCTCTGCACCATCTTCCCTCTTCTTCTTTCCGTCTCTCTGCGCCATCTTCCCCATTTCTTCTTCCCGTCTCTCTGCGCCATCTTCCCCTCTTCTTCGTCTCGTCTCTCTGCACCATCTTCCCCTCTTCTTCTTCTTCTTCCCGTCTCTCTGCGCCATCTTCCCCTCTTCTTCTTCCCGTCTCCCTGCCCCATCTTCATCTCTTCTTCTTCCCGTCTCCCTGCCCCACCTTCATCTCTTCTTCTTCCCGTCTCCCTGCCCCATCTTCCCCTCTTCTTCCCGTCTCCCTGCCCCATCTTCCCCTCTTCTTCTTCCCGTCTCCCTGCCCCATCTTCATCTCTTCTTCTTCCCGTCTCCCTGCCCCATCTTCCCCTCTTCCTCTTCCCGTCTCCCTGCCCCATCTTCCCCTCTTCTTCTTCCCGTCTCCCTGCCCCATCTTCATCTCTTCTTCTTCCCGTCTCCCTGCCCCATCTTCATCTCTTCTTCTTCCCGTCTCCCTGCCCCATCTTCTCCTCTTCTTCTTCCCGTCTCCCTGCCCCATCTTCCCCTTCGTCCTCTTCCCGTCTCCCTGCCCCATCTTCTTCCCCTCTTCCTCTTCCCGTCTCACTGCCCCATCTTCCCCTCTTCTTCTTCCCGTCTCCCTGCCCCATCTTCTTCCCCTCTTCCTCTTCCCGTCTCACTGCCCCATCTTCCCCTCTTCTTCTTCCCGTCTCCCTGCCCCATCTTCCCCTCTTCTTCTTCCCGTCTCCCTGCCTCATCTTCCCCTCTTCTTCTTCCCGTCTCCCTGCCCCATCTTCTCCTCTTCTTCTTCCCGTCTCCCTGCCCCATCTTCCCCTCGTCCTCTTCCCGTCTCCCTGCCCCATCTTCTTCCCCTCTTCCTCTTCCCGTCTCCCTGCCCCATCTTCCCTCTTCTTCTTCCCGTCTCCCTGCCCCATCTTCCCCTCTTCCTCTTCCCGTCTCCCTGCCCCATCTTCCTCTCTTCTTCTTCCCCTCCCTGCCCCATCTTCCCCTCTTCCTCTTCCCGTCTCCCTGCCCCATCTTCCCCTCTTCTTCTTCCCGTCTCCCTGCCCCATCTTCCCCTCTTCCTCTTCCCGTCTCCCTGCCCCATCTTCCCCTCTTCTTCTTCCCGTCTCCCTGCCCCATCTTCCCCTCTTCCTCTTCCCGTCTCCCTGCCCCATCTTCCCCTCTTCTTCTTCCCGTCTCCCTGCCCCATCTTCCCCTCTTCTTCTTCCCGTCCCTGCCCCATCTTCCCCTCTTCCTCTTCCCGTCTCCCTGCCCCATCTTCCCCTCTTCCTCTTCCCGTCTCCCTGCCCCATCTTCCCTCTTCTTCTTCCCGTCTCCCTGCCCCATCTTCCCCTCTTCCTCTTCCCGTCTCCCTGCCCCATCTTCCCTTCTTCTTCTTCCCGTCTCCCTGCCCCATCTTGCCCTCTTCCTCTCTTCCGCCTCCCTGCCCCGTCTTCCCCTCTTCCTCCTCCCGTCTCCCTGCCCCATCTTCCCCTCTTCTTCTTCCCGTCTCCCTGCCCCATCTTCCCCTCTTCCTCTTCCCGTCTCCCTGCCCCATCTTCCCCTCTTCTTCTTCCCGTCTCCCTGCCCCATCTTCCCCTCTTCCTCTTCCCGTCTCCCTGCCCCATCTTCCCCTCTTCTTCTTCCCGTCTCCCTGCCCCATCTTCCCCTCTTCCTCTTCCCGCCTCCCTGTCTCATCTTCCCCTCTTCCTCCTCCCGTCTCCCTGCCCCATCTTCCCTCTCTTCCTCTTCCCGTTTTCCATACCCCATCTTCCCCTCTTCCTCTTCCCGTCTCCCTGCCCCATCTTCCCCTCTTCCTCTTCCCGTCTCCTTGCCCCTCTTCCCCTCTTCTTGTCTCCCTGCACCATCTTCCTCCTCTTCCTCTTCCCCGTCTCCCTGCCCCATCTTCCCCTCTTCCTCTTCCCGTCTCCCTGCCCCATCTTCTCCTCTTCTTCCCGTCTCCATACCCCATCTTCTTTTCTTCTTCCCGTCTCCCCTGCCCCATCTTCTCCTCTTCTTCCCGTCTCCATACCCCATCTTCTTTTCTTCTTCCCGTCTCCCTGCCCCATCTTCCCCTCTTCCTCTTCCCGTCTCCCTGCCAAATTTTTCCCTTCTTCGTCTTCCCGTCTCCCTGCCCCGTCTTCCCCTCTTCCTCTTCCCGTCTCCCTGCCCCATCTTCCCCTCTTCCTCTTCCCGTCTCCCTGCCCCATCTTCTCTTCTTCCCGTCTCCATACCCCATCTTCTTTTCTTCTTCCCGTCTCCCTGCCCCATCTTCCCCTCTTCTTCTTCCCGTCTCTCTGCACCATCTTCCCATCTTTTTCCCGTCTCTCTGCACCATCTTCCCCTCTTCTTTTCCCCTCTCTCTGCACCATCTTCCCCTCTTCTTCTTTCCGTCTCTCTGCGCCATCTTCCCCATTTCTTCTTCCCGTCTCTCTGCGCCATCTTCCCCTCTTCTTCGTCTCGTCTCTCTGCACCATCTTCCCCTCTTCTTCTTCTTCCCGTCTCTCTGCGCCATCTTCCCCTCTTCTTCTTCCCGTCTCTCTGCACCATCTTCCCCTCTTCTTCTTCCCGTCTCTCTGCGCCATCTTCCCCTCTTGTTCTTCTTCCCGTCTCTCTGCACCATCTTGCCCTCTTCTTCTTCCCGTCTCTCTGCACCATCTTGCCCTCTTCTTCTTCCCGTCTCTCTGCACCATCTTGCCCTCTTCTTCTTCCCGTCTCTCTGCACCATCTTACCCTCTTCTTCTTCCGTCTCTCTGCACCATCTTCCCCTCTTCTTCTTCCCGTCTCTCTGCGCCATCTTCCCCTCTTCTTCATCTCGTCTCTCTGCGCCATCTTCCCCTCTTCTTCTTCCCGTCTCTCTGCGCCATCTTCCCCTCTTCTTCTTCCCGTCTCTCTGCACCATCTTCCCCTCTTCTTCTTCTTCTCGTCTCTCTGCACCATCTTGCCCTCTTCTTCTTCCCGTCTCTCTGCGCCATCTTCCCCTCTTCTTCTTCCCGTCTCTCTGCACCATCTTGCCCTCTTCTTCTTCCCGTCTCTCTACGCCATCTTCCACTCTTCTTCTTCCCGTCTCTCTGCGCCATCTTCCCCTCTTCTTCTTCCCGTCTCTCTGCACCATCTTCCACTCTTCTTCTTCCCGTCTCTCTGCACCATCTTGCCCTCTTCTTCTTCCCGTCTCTCTGCACCATCTTGCCCTCTTCTTCTTCCCGTCTCTCTGCACCATCTTGCACTCTTCTTCTTCCCGTCTCTCTACGCCATCTTCCACTCTTCTTCTTCTCGTCTCTCTGCACCATCTTGCCCTCTTCTTCTTCCCGTCTCTCTGCACCATCTTGCCCTCCTCTTCTTCCCGTCTCTCTGCGCCATCTTCCCCTCTTCTTCTTCTCGTCTCTCTGCGCCATCTTCCACTCTTCTTCTTCTCGTCTCTCTGCACCATCTTGCCCTCTTCTTCTTCTCGTCTCTCTGCGCCATCTTCTCCTCTTCTTCTTCTCGTCTCTCTGCACCATCTTGCCCTCTTCTTCTTCTCGTCTCTCGGCGCCATCTTCTCCTCTTCTTCTTCTCGTCTCTCTGCACCATCTTGCCCTCTTCTTCTTCTCGTCTCTCTACGCCATCTTCCACTCTTCTTCTTCTCGTCTCTCTGCACCATCTTGCCCTCTTCTTCTTCCTGTCTCTCTGCACCATCTTCCCCTCTTCTTCTTCCCGTCTCTCTGCGCCATCTTCCACTCGTCTTCTTCTCGTCTCTCTGCACCATCTTGCCCTCTTCTTCTTCTCGTCTCTCTACGCCATCTTCCACTCTTTCTTCTTCTCGTCTCTCTGCACCATCTTGCCCTCTTCTTCTTCCTGTCTCTCTGCACCATCTTCCCCTCTTCTTCTTCCCGTCTCTCTGCGCCATCTTCCCCTCTTCTTCTTCCCGTCTCTCTGCACCATCTTCCCATCTTCTTCCTGTCTCTCTGCACCATCTTCCCCTCTTCTTCTTCCCGTCTCTCTGCACCATCTTCCCCTCTTCTTCTTCCCGTCTCTCTGCACCATCTTCCCATCTTCTTCCTGTCTCTCTGCGCTATCTTCCCATCTTCTTCTTCCCGTCTCTCTGCGCGCCCTCTTCCCCTCTTCTTCTTCCCGTCTCTCTGCACCATCTTCCCCTCTTCTTCTTCCCGTCTCTCTGCACCATCTTCCCCTCTTCTTCCTGTCTCTCTGCACCATCTTTCCCTCTTCTTCTTCCCGTCTCTCTGCACCATCTTCCCCTCTTCTTCTTCCCGTCTCTCTGCACCATCTTCCCCTCTTCTTCCTGTCTCTCTGCACCATCTTTCCCTCTTCTTCTTCCCGTCTCTCTGCACCATCTTCCCATCTTCTTTCTGTCTCTCTGCACCATCTTCCCCTCTTCTTCCCGTCTCTCTGCGCCATCTTCCCCTCTTCTTCTTCCCGTCTCTCTGCACCATCTTCCCATCTTCCTGTCTCTCTGCACCATCTTCCCCTCTTCTTCCCGTCTCTCTGTGCCATCTTCCCCTCTTCTTCTTCCTGTCTCTCTGCACCATCTTCCCATCTTCCTGTCTCTCTGCACCATCTTCCCCTCTTCTTCTTCCCGTCTCTCTGCGCCATGTTCTCCTCTTCTTCTTCTCGTCTCTCTGCGCCATCTTCCCTTCTTCTTCTTTTCGTCTCTCTGCTCCATCTTCCTCTCTTCTTCTTCTCGTCTCTCTGCACCATCTTCCTCTCTTCTTCTTCTCGTCTCTCTGCACCATCTTCCCTTACAAAGGAAAACCTCGGGAAAATTAATCTTTTGAGAATTTTCCTCTATGTTGACTGTCAGCTGACTCCTTGTGCACAAGTGTGTGCACAAGTGTGTGCACTCTGTTGAAGTGTCTTGAATGTCTCGTGCACAAAGTTTGCCCGGACAATGCGTACCTTAACTCCAAGCATGTGTGTGCTCACCTATTTATACTCACCTATTTGTGGTTGCAGGGGTCGAGTCTTAGCTCCTGGCCCCGCCTCTTCACCGGTTGCTACTAGGCCCTCTCTCTCCCCGCTCCATGAGCTTTATCAAACCTCGTCTTAAAACTGTGTATGGTTCCTGCCTCCACTACGTCATTTTCTAGGCTATTCCACTGCCTTACAACTCTATGACTGAAGAAATACTTCCTACTATCTCTCTGACTCATTTTGTCTTCAACTTCCAATTGTGGCCTCTTGTTTCTGTGTCCCCTCCCTGGAACATCCTGTCTTTGTCCACCTTGTCTATTCCACGCAGTATTTTATATGTCGTTATCATGTCTCCCCTGACCCTCCTGTCCTCCAGTGTCGTCAGGCCGATTTCCCTTAATCTTTCTTCATAGGACATTCCCCTTAGCTCTGGAACTAACCTTGTCGCAAACCTTTGTACTTTCTTTAGTTTCTTGACGTGCTTTATCAAGTGCGGGTTCCAAACAGGTGCTGCATCTCCAGTATGGGCCTGACTACACGGTGTACGGTCTTGAATGTTCCTTACAAAGGTATCGGATGCTGTTCTCAGGTTTGCCAGGCCCCCCTATGGCGCAGTTATTGATTGATGTGTGCTTCCGGAGACATGCTCGGTGTTTTATCACCCAAGTCTTCTCCTTGAGTGGGGTTTTGCAGTCTTTGGCACCTAGCCTTTTCTTGTCTGTGGTCTTCTGTGCCCTTCCCCTTCTTTCATGATTTGCATTTGGCAGGTTTAAAAATTCGAGAAGCCTTTTTGCGGACAGGTGCCCAGTCTGTCCAGGTTTTTTTGAAGTCCGGGCCCTGGTCCTCATCGTTTTAATTCTCTCATTAATTCACATCATCTGAAAAACAGGGACTCTGAGTCTAACCCTTCCATCAGTCGTTCACATATAAAAAAAATAGCACTGGCCCTGGCGACCCTGTGGGCCCCCGCTGTCACAGGTGCCACGTGATACATCATTAGTCCCATGACTCGTTGTTGTCTCCCTGTCGGGTATTCTCTGATCCATTGAGTCCCCTTTCCCTTTTATTGCGTGATGCTCTGCTTCTGCACTAATCTCTTGTGAGGAACTGTGTAAAAGGCCCTTCTTGCAGCCCAAGAAGATGAAAATCAACCCCCCCTCTCTCGTGTTTACTTTTTTATTTTATCATAAACTTCAAAAGGGTTTGTGAACAGGATTTCCCTCCGGAAATCCGTGTGGTTGGCTTTATACTCTTTTTCCCTTTCCCAGGTGCTACCACTCCCCTCTGATTCTTCTCAAAAATTTTGCTACTAACACGCAATGACACAGGTCTTAGTTTGTGCCTCTTTTCTGTCCCCCTTTTTAAAAAGGGGAAAACTACATTTCCCGCTTCCTACCTCAGGTAGCCCCCCCCGTTTCCGGGGAGTGTAAATTTTGTGGTAAGTGGCACACAAAAACATTCTGCTCCCTCTTAAGGACCCAGGGGGGAGATGTCCGGCCCCCTTTCCCTTTGAGGTTATCGATGTCCCTTAGCGTTTTTTACCTCCTCCTCTTCTGTTTTTGTCGTAAAACACTTGTTTTTCCTTGCTGGTGCCCCCCTCTGGTCGCCCCCCCGGCCCTTCCTGTTTAAAATTAAATATTTCCCTTTAAAAATCTCGTGTTGGTCCTCACATACCTTTGTGTTTCTTGTGAGTTTCACCTTTTTTCCTCCCTTATCACTGGTCCTTGAGTTGTTTCCCCCTAATGGGGCTATACAGCGTTTGGGCAGATTGACTTTCGAGCTATGTCGTTTTCTACTTTCGGGGGCCTCCCTCCTTACTGTGCATACTCGTTTTGGCTTTCTACTAATCTCCTTTTTTTCTGGGTTCTATGCCCCCTGTCCCTTTTTCCATTCTCTGTTGCCACTTATTTTTTCCCTCCCTATACCTTCGGGTCCAAGGACTCGTTTTGGTCTTCCTAATTTCTTCCCCCTTGGGAACAAAATTTTCCCTTTCTCCCTCTTGCATTTTGTTGCCACATTTCCGTCATTCGTTTAGTTTTCTCCCATTTATCTGTCCCACTGCCCCCCTGCGGAAGTTTTACCCCTGGTGCCCCCCCTTTATAGTTTGGCCTGTCCCCTTCGTTCCTGTTCCTTCTCCCTTGTAACTCTACTTAGTAAAAACTCAAAACCGTGATCGCTAGCTCCAGGGGGCCTCCGTAAGTGATGTCCTCCTGTCTAAAACTGTCAGGGTAAACAAAGATCCGTCTTGTGGTTCCTCCCTCTCTCTCTGGTTGTGCCCCTGACATTTTGATGCATGAGGTTTTCAAGTACACACCATCATTTTGGGCTCTCCATATTTCGGGCCCCCCATGTGGCTCCAGGTTTTCCCCAGTGATCTCCCTGGGGTTGAAATCGCCCATTCCAGTAAACTTTGCTCGCTCGAGGGTTTCCCCCTGCACCTCACCCAGGGTGGTGTGCGTGTGTGTGTGTGTTGGTTGTTGTGTGTGTGTTGTGTTGTTTTGTGTGTGTGTTGGTGTGTGTGGTGTGTGTGTGTGTGTGTGTTTTCCCCTTTTGGGTTGCGGGGGTCGAGCCCAAAGCTCCGGCCCCGCCCTTCACTGGTCGTACTTGGTCCTTCCCTGAACCATGGCTTTATCGTCCCTTTGCTTAAAGTTATGTTGGATCCTGCCTCACTACTCGTTTCCCCAAATATCCCACTTCCTATACTCTGTGGCTAAAAGAAAACTTCCTAACACCTTTTGATTCATCTGTTCTTCAATTCAAGTTGGGCCCAGTCTCGGGAACATCCTGTTTTGTGATGTGTGTGTGTGTGTGTGGTGTGTGTGTGTGTGTGTGTGTGTGTGGTGTGTGTGGTGTGTGGTCTGTTGGTGTGTGTATATTTTATGTATCACCTATTTGTGGTTCTTTCTTCCTCCTTCTCTTTTCCTCCTCCTCCTCCCCTCCTTGCTTTGACCTCCCTCCTCTCCTCTTCCTCCATGGTTCCCTTTCCCCCCTTTTCCCCTTCCCTTTCCCCCTCCCCCTTCCCCCTTCTCCTCCTCCTCCTTTTTCTGAAAGAAATTATTACCTTTCGACAATGATTTTATTTTTTTCTCACCTCCCCAGGGGCGCCTCCCCAGGACGCCTCCCCCGGACGGGATCCCCCGGAGCATCCCAGGACGGGCCCCCCAGGACGCCCCCAGGACGCATCCCAGGGCGCCTCTCAGGGCGCCTCCCAGGACGCATCCCCCGGAGCCTCCCCAGGACGCCTCCCCCGGAAGCCTCCCCAGGGGCCTCCCCCGGACGCCTCCCCAGGACGCCTCCCAGGAGCCTCCCAGGACGCCCCCAGGACGCCCCCAGGACGCTCCCCAGGACGTCTCCCCAGGGGGCCTCCCCCGGCGCCCCCCCAGGACGCCCTTTCCCGGGGGCTCCCCAGGGGGCCTCCCCAGTACGCCCCCCAGGACGCCCCCCCAGGACGCCTCCCCGGGGCGCCTCCCAGGACGCCTCCCAGGGCGCCCCCAAGGACGCCTCCCAGGGCTCCCCCGGACGCATCCCCAGAAGCATCCCCCGGATGTCTCCCCTAATATCTCCCCCAGGATGTTCCCCCCTAAAATCTCCCCCGGATGTTCCCGAGGATGTCTCCGAGGATGTTCCCCCGGACGCCTCCCAGGATGTCTCCCAGGAGCCTCCCCAGGACGCCTCCCCCGGAGGTCTCCCCGGTGTTTCCCCAGTAGCCTACCCGGATGTTCCCCCGGTTGTCTCCCAGGTGTATCCGGGATGTTCCCCAGGATGTCTCCCAAGGATGTTCCCCCGGAGCCTCTCCAGGATGTCTCCCCCGGAGGGCTTCCCAGGGTGTCTCCCCAGGAGTCTTCCCAGGATGTTCCCCAGCATGTCTCCCCGGGGGGTTCCACCCCCGGGTGTCTCCCCAGGACGCCTCCCCCGGACGCCTTCCGGATGTCCCCAGGATGTCTCCCCCGGTGTTTCCCCGGCGCCTCCCGGTTGTTCCCGGTGTATCCCCCGGTGTTTCCCCCCGGACGCCCTTTTCCCGGATGTCTCCCCAGGATGTTTCCCCAGGACGCCTCCCCGGATGTCTCCCCAGGATGTCTCCAAAGGACGCCTCCCCCGGGGCCTCTCCCGGGTTCCCAGGATGCCCCCCCGGTGTTTCCCCGGACGCCTCCCCAGGTTGTCTCCCAGGATGTATCCCCGGGGCGCCTCCCCCGGTTCTCCCCAGGATGTCTCCATAGGAGCCTCCCCCGGATCGCCCTAGCATAATATTCTTAAGCCCTTAATTCGACACTCCCCCACGCCCCTCCCACCTCCTCTCTCTCTCTCTCTCCTCTCTCTCTCTTCTCTCTCTCTCTCTCTCCCTCCTCTCTCTCTCTCTCCTCTCTCTCTCTCTCTCAGACCCGACCTGGGGGGCCAAAATAAAAATTTTTTACGAGTGATACTTTTCGATATGATGATGATAATAAAAATAAAATATAATAACAATAATTAATAATAATAATAATAAAAATAAATAATAATAATAATTTTTTAAAACAATAATAAAATAATAAAAATAATAATAATAATAATATAATAATAAAAAAATAATAATAATAACATAAAAATAAATAAAAAAATAATATAATAATAATAATAAAAAAAAAAAAAAATAAAAATATAATAATAAATAAAAAATATTAATACAATAATAATTTAATAATAATAAAAAATAATTAAAAATAATAAATTAATTATAATAATAAATATAATAATAATAAAAATAATAATAATAATAATAAAAATAACAATAATAATAAAAATTTTAATAATAATAATAATAATAATAATAATAATATAATAAAAATAAAATAAAAAAATAAAAAAAATAATAATAATAATATTAAAATAAATAATAATAATAATAATAATAATAATAAAACATAAAAAATAATAATAATAATAATAATAATAATAATAATAATAATAAAATAAAATAATAAAAAATAATAATAATAATAATTATATAAAAATAAAATAACAATAATAATAATTTAATAATAATAAAAATAATAATAATAAAAATAATAATAATAAAATTTAAAAATAATAATAATAATATAATAATAATAATAATAATAAAATTTAAAAATAACAATAATAATTTTTAATAATAATAAAATAATAATAAATAAAAATAATAATAATAAAAAAATAATAATAATAAAATTAAATAAAAAAAAATAATAATAAAAAAATTAATAATATAATAATAATAATAATTTAAAAAAAAATTAAAAAAATAATAATAATAATAATAATAAAAAAATTTTTTTAAAAAAAATTTAAAATTTTAAAAATAACAAAAAACAACAATGGCCAGGTCAAGTCTTCAGAGGAAAAGGAGAGGGGGTGAGGGGGGTTGGGGGGGAGGGTGAGGGGAGGTTGAGGGGGGTTGAGGGGGGGTTGAGGGGAGGGTGAGGGGGGTTGGGGGAGGGTGGGGGAGGTTTAGGGGGGAGGGGAGGTTTAGGGGAGGGTGAGGGGAGGGTGGGGAGGGTGAGGGGGGGGGGTTTTAGGGGGGGTTTAGGGGAGGTTGGGGGGGGGGGGGGGGAGGGTGTGGGGGGGGGTGGGGAGGGTGAGGGGGGGGTGGGGGGAGGGTGAGGGAGGGTGAGGGGATAGGGGGGGAGGGGGGGGTGAGGGGGGGGGTGGGAGGGGTGAGGGGGGGGTGAAAGGAGGGAGAGGAGAGGGTTTAATTTTGGGGGGGGAGGGGTGAGGGAGGGGGGAGAGGGTGAGGGGGGGGTGGGAGGGGGTGAGGGGGGGGTGAAGGAAAAATGTGGAGGGGTGAGGGGGGGTGGGGGAGGGGAAGGGAGTGTCAGGAGAGGGGGAGGGGGGGGGTGGGGGAGGGTGGGGGGAGGGGGGAGGGGTGAGGGGGGGGTGGGGAGGGGTGAGGGGAGGGGGAGGGGGAGGTGAGGGGGGGTGAGGAGAGGGTGAGGGGGGGGTGGGAGAGGGTGATTGAGGGTGAGGAGGGGGAGGGGGGGTGAGGGAGGTTGGGGGAGGGGGAGGAGAGGGTAAGGGGGGGGTAAGAGAGGGTGAGGGGGGGGGAGGAGGGGTGGGGGGGGTGAGGAGAGGGTGAGGGGGGGGTGAGGGAGGGTAAGGGGGGGGGTGAAGGAGGGTGAGGGGGGGGGAGGAGAGGGTGAGGGGGGTGAGGAGAGGGTTTAGGGGAGGGGGGGGGAGGGTGGGGAGGGTGAGGGGGGGGTGAGGAGGGGTGAGGGGGGGTGAAAAGGAGGGTGAGGAGGGGTGAATTGAGGGAGGAGAGGGGGGGGGAAGGGGGGGAGAGGGTGAGGGGGGGGTGAGGAGGGTGAGGGGGGGTGAGGAGAGGGGGGGGGGGGTGGGAGGGGGTGAGGGGGGGGTGGGGGGAGGGGGGAGGGGGGGTGAGGAGAGGGGAGAGGAGGGGGGGGGAGGTGAGGGGGGGTGGGAGAGGGCGAGGGGAGGGTGGGGAGGGGTGAGGGGTGGGGGGAGGAGAGGGTGGGGGGGTTAGAAGGGGGTGAGGGGGGGGTGAGGAGAGGGGGAGGGGAGGGTGGGGGGGGGGTGGGGGGGTTGAGGGGGGTGAGGAGAGGGTGAGGAGAGGGGAGGAGAGGGCGAGGGGGGGGGTGAGGAGAGGGTGAGGGGAGGGGGAGGAGAGGGTGAGGGGGGTTGGGGGGGGTGAGGAGAGAGTGAGGAGAGGGTGAGGAGGGGTGAGGGGGGGTGGGAGAGGGGATGGGAGGGTGGGGGGAGGGTGAGGAGAGGGTGGGGGGAGGTTGAGGGGAGGGTGAGGAGAGGGGAGGAGAGGTGAGGGGGGTGAGGGGGGGGTGGGGAGAGGGTGAGGGGAGGGGGGGAGAGGGGTGAGGGGAGGGGAAAGGAGGGTGGGGGGGTGAAAGGGGTGAGGAGGGTGAGGGGGGGGGGTAAGGAGGGGTGGGGGGGGTGAGGAGGGGTGAGGGGGGGGTTTTGGGGGGGTGAGGGGAGAGTGGAAGGGGTGAGGGGAGGGTGGGAGAGGGGGGGGGAGGGTGGGAGAGGGTGAGGGGGGGGGAGGGGGGGTGAGGAGGGGTGAGGGGAGGGTGAGGAGGGGTGAGGGAGGGTGAGGAGGGGTTAGGGAGGGGGAGGCGAGGGTGAGGAGAGGGTGAGGGGAGGGTGAGGAGCGGGCGAGGGGAGGGTGAGGAGAGGGTGAGGGGAGGGTGAGGGGGGGGTGAGGAGAGGGGAGGGGGGCGAGGGGGGGGGGGGTGAGGGGAGGGTGGGGGAGGGTGAGGGGAGGGTGAGGGGGGGGTGGGGAGGGTGAGGGGAGGGGGGAGAGGGGAGGAGAGGGGAGGGGAGGGTGGGGGGAGGGTGAGGGGAGGGAGGTAGGGTGAAGGGAGGGGCAGGAGAGGGTGAGGGGAGGGTGGGAGGGGGAGGGGGGGGTGAGGAGAGGGTGAGGGGGGGGGTGAAAAGGGGTGAGGGGGGGTGAGGAGGGGTGAGGGAGGGTGAAGGGGTTTGAGGAGAGGGTGAGGGGGGGGGTGAGGGGGGGGTGAGGGAGGGTGGAAGAGGGTGAAGGGAGGGTGGGGGGGGTAAGGGGAGGGGAGGAGAGAGTGAGGGGAGGGTTAGGGGGGGTAAGGGAAGGTGAGGAGAGGGTGAGGGGGGGTGGGAGGGGTGAGGGGGGGGTGAAGAGAGGGGAGGGGGGGGTGAGGAGGGGTGGGGAGGGGGAAGGGGTTTGAGGAGAGGGTGAGGGGAGGGTGAGGAGAGGGTGGGGGGGGTGAGGAGAGGGGGAAGGGAGGGTGAGGGGAGGGGAGGGGGGGTGAAGGGAGTTGAGGAGAGGGTGAGGGGAGGGGGGAGGGGTGAGGGGAGGGTGAGGGGGAGGGGGAGGGGAGGGTGGGAGAGGGTGAGGGGAGGGGGAGGGGAGGGGGGAGGAGAGGGGAAGGGGGGTGAGGGGAGGGTGAGGGGGGTGAAGGGAGTTTGAGGAGAGGGTGAGGGGAGGGTGAGGAGGGGTGAGGGGGGGGTGAGGAGGGGTGAGGGGAGGGGAAAAAAAAGGGGGGGGGAGGGTGAGGGGGGGGTGAGGGAGGGTGAAGGGGGTTTTAGGAGGGGTGAGGGGAGGGGAGGGAGGGTGAGGGGAGGTGAGGGGGGGAAGGGAGGGTGAGGGGGGGGTAAAAGGGGGAGGGGGGGGAGAGTGGGGGGGGGGGTTATGGGAGGGTTAAGGGAAGGTGAGGGGAGGGTGAGGGAGGGTGAGGGAGGGTGAGGGGGGGTGAAGAGAGGGTGAGGGGGGGTGAGGAGAGGGGGAGGGAGGGTGAGGAGAGGGTGAAGGGGGGTGAGGGGAGGGTAAGGGGAGGGGGGAGAGGTGAGGGGAGGGTTAGGGGAGGGTTTAAGGGAAATGAGGAGAGGGTGAGGGGGGGTGAGGGGAGGGTGGGGGGAGGGGGAAGAGAGGTGAGGGGAGGGTGAGGGAGAGGGTGAAGGGGGGTGAGGGGAGGGTAAGGGGAGGGTGAGGGGAGGGTGAGGAGAGGGTGAAGGGAGGGTGAGGGGAGGGTAAGGGGGAGGTGAGGAGAGAGTGAGGGGAGGGTTAGGGGAGGGTGAAGGGGGGTGAGGGAGGGTGAGGGGAGGGTGAGGAGAGAGTGAGGGGAGGGTTAGGGGAGGGTAAGGGAAGGTGGGGGAGAGAGTGAGGGGAGGGTGAGGGGAGGGGAGGAGAGAGGAGACGACAAATAAGTCTGGATAATTTATGTGAAGGAAGGTGATGGTCGGTCAGACTGGTTATACTGTTATACTGTCTCTGGTATACTAGGTTATACTGTCTCTGATATACTAGGTTATACTGTTATACTGTCTCTGGTATACTAGGTTATACTGTCTCTGGTATACTAGGTTATACTGTTATACTGTCTCTGATATACTAGGTTATACTGTTATACTGTCTCTGATATACTAGGTTATACTGTTATACTGTCTCTGATATACTAGGTTATACTGTCTCTGGTATACTAGGTTATACTGTCTCTGATATACTAGGTTATACTGTTATACTGTCTCTGATATACTAGGTTATACTGTCTCTGGTATACTAGGTTATACTGTCTCTGGTATACTAGGTTATACTGTCTCTGGTATACTAGGTTATACTGTCTCTGGTATACTAGGTTATACTGTCTCTGGTATACTAGGTTATACTGTCTCTGGTATACTAGGTTATACTGTTATACTGTCTCTGGTATACTAGGTTATACTGTCTCTGGTATACTAGGTTATACTGTTATACTCTCTCTGGTATACTAGGTTATACTGTTATACTGTCTCTGGTATACTAGGTTATACTGTTATACTGTCTCTGGTATACTAGGTAATACTGTTATACTGTCTCTGGTATACTAGGTTATACTGTTATACTGTCTCTGGTATACTAGGTTATACTGTATCTGGTTATACTAGGTTATACTGTTATACTGTCTCTGGTTATACTAGGTTATACTGTTATTACTGTCTCTGGTATACTAGGTTATATGTACTCTTATACTAGGTTATACTGTTATACTGTCTCTGGTATACTAGGTTATACTGTTATACTGTCTCTGGTATACTAGGTTATACTGTCTCTGGTATACTAGGTTATACTGTTATACTGTCTCTGGTATACTAGGTTATACTGTCTCTGGTATACTAGGTTATACTGTCTCTGGTATACTAGGTTATACTGTTATACTCTCTCTGGTATACTAGGTTATACTGTTATACTGTCTCTGGTATACTAGGTTATACTGTTATACTGTCTCTGGTATACTAGGTTATACTGTTATACTGTCTCTGGTATACTAGGTTATACTGTCTCTGGTATACTAGGTTATACTGTTATACTGTCTTGGTATACTTAGGTTATTACTGTCTCTGGTATACTAGGTTATACTGTTATACTGTCTCTGGTATACTAGGTTATACTGTCTCTGGTATACTAGGTTATACTGTTATACTGTGTCTGGTATACTAGGTTATACTGTTATACTGTCTCTGGTATACTAGGTTATACTGTCTCTGGTATACTAGGTTATACTGTTATACTGTCTCTGGTATACTAGGTTATACTGTCTTCTGGTATACTAGGTTATACTGTTATACTCTCTCTGGTATACTAGGTTATACTGTTATACTCTCTCTGGTATACTAGGTTATACTGTTATACTCTCTCTGGTATACTAGGTTATACTGTTTACTGTCTTGGTATACTAGGTTATACTGTCTCTGGTATACTAGGTTATACTGTTATACTCTCTCTGGATATACTAGGTTATACTGTTTATACTGTCTCTGGTATATAGGTTATACTGTCTCTGGTATTACTAGGTTATACTGTCTCTGGTATACTATGGTTATTACTGTTATACTGTCTCTGGTATACTAGGTTATTACTGTCTCTGGTATACTAGGTTATACTGTTATACTGTCTCTGGTATACTAGGTTATACTGTTATACTGTCTCTGGTATACTAGGTTATACTGTTATACTGTCTCTGGTATACTAGGTTATATGTCTCTGGTATACTAGGTTATATGTTATACTCTCTCTGGTATACTAGGTTATACTGTCTCTGGTATACTAGGTTATACTGTTATACTGTCTCTGGTATACTAGGTTATACTGTCTCTGGTATACTAGGTTATACTGTTATACTGTCTCTGGTATACTAGGTTATACTGTCTTGGTATTACTTAGGTTATACTGTTATACTGTCTTGGTATACTAGGTTATACTGTTTACTGTCTCTGGTATACTAGGTTATACTGTTATACTGTCTCTGGTATACTAGGTTATACTGTTATACTGTCTCTGGTATACTAGGTTATACTGTCTCTGGTATATGTGTGTGTGTGTGTATGTATGTATGTGTGTGTGTGTATGTATGTATGTATGTATGTATGTATGTATGTATGTATGTATGTATGTGTGTGTGTATGTATGTATGTTGTATGTGTGTGTATGTATGTATGTATGTATGTGTGTGTGTATGTGTGTTATGTATGTGTGTGTGTATGTATGTATGTGTTTGTGTGTGTGTGTGTATGTATGTTGATGTATGTATGTATGTGTGTGTGTATGTATGCATGTATGTGTGTGTGTGTGTATGTATG
>NC_069408.1:34181018-34233647 GCF_026875155.1 Cherax quadricarinatus
TCATTACCTTGTTCCAGCAAGGACAGATTTCCGGGCAAAATCTGCATTACGAATGCCGGGACACTTTTCTGGCCAGGGAAGCCACGACCACTCTCGTTCCTACTCCAAGCACTTACTTGTCTGGGTATATAAGGAACATTCCTTGTTTTGCAAGCGAGACCACTGGACGAGCTACATCACAACAAGGTCCCTCAGCCTGGAAAAGAGTTCAGTTCCATGGAGTTCAACTCTTCTCCAGGCTGAGGGACTGACCATCTCAAATACTTTTTCTCCAAGGTTGATGGACTGATTACATCACCTTTATTTCACTACCACTGCTCACTCTGTATTTGACTGAAGAAGCCTACGGTGTAGGCGAAACGTTACATCAATAAAGATACCCAACTGCTGCACATGTGTCTTGATCTTCAGGATTCACGATCCATTAGGAATCAGTCAGGACGAACATCCTCCTCCGTTCTCTGAGGAAATATTCAGAAATTATTCCATAAGACAGTGAGAGAGTAAGCTGCCATAACAAACCACTTCTCGGTCTTTCTCGTTTAACTCTGGAGAGGCTTCATCCCACTTGCTACTCTTAGAGCATCAGTCCAGTTCTTCCAGGGAGAGAAAACCTCCTCTCGCCCTCGCAGCTCTTCCAGTAACGCGGTTTCATCTCGACCCCCCTGAACCTTTCCGTTAGGCATCGAACGCGTCAACCTTCCTCTTGCCCTGCACGGAGTGTCTCGACTACTCAGGACAAACCACTCAACTTTACACTCAGAGTCTCGACACTCAGGACAAACCAGTCAGTTTCAAACTCTGAGTTTCTTCACTTATAAATCACATTTCCATTTCCTGGCACCACCATATTAAGCCGAGTCACCCCCTTCCCTCAGGTCACCCCTGCCAGTCAGGTCCCCCTCCCCCCTTCCCCTGCCGCTAGGCCGGGTCACCCCTGTGGAAAAGCGGAGGAAAGAAAGGGGAAGGAATTGAAAGAGAGGAGAGAAGAAAAAGGGACAGAGAGAAGAGGAATGTTACGAGATGGAAAAGGATTAAAATAGGTGGTAGGAGCAAGGTAGGTAAGAATGATGATGCAACTCTCTCTCTCTCTCTCTCTCTCTCTCTCTCTCTCTCTCTCTCTCTCTCTCTCTCTCTCTCTCTCTCTCTCTCTCTCTCTCTCTCTCTCTCTCTCTCTCTCTCTCTCTCTCTCTCTCTTCTCTCTCTCTCTCTCTCTCTCTCTTACACACACAACACTCACCTCAGACTACAAACACAGACTTAATTAACCCTGTAACCTCCACCAGCTTGTAACAACGAACAAAGTTAACATTTGCCTAATTAACCTGGACCCGCCAGAGGCCATTAACATTGAATATTTTAACAACGACCTTGTTATATTGCACTGTATTAACGTTACTTAACTCCCTTATTGAAAATTCTATATTGTTGTGTTGGATAGAGAGAGAACTCGCCGACAGGCTGGAGACCTGATGACTCGCCGACAGATACGACAAGACCCTGTGCACAGTCGATGCCTCGCTCCCAATGTTACGACATAGCTAGGGCGAAACATCGGCTCTCATTACAAATTAACTAAGCACAAAGTGACGTCTGGGCCAAATTTTACCCTGACCCAGGCGCACTCACTCACAAAATAGCCGATAGCGACAAAAAAAAAAAAAAGGATTGATTCAACATCCAAAAATATATTGATTTTATTTTTTATTGTAGATGTGTAGACCCAAATACTCTGGTAATATTAAAATAACTACGTAGATTCAGAAGTAAATATACACAAGGCGTGACCGGGGGGCGTCGATCCCTAGAACCCCTCTTCTGGTATATACAAAAATCAATTCTCCATGTGGACAACTGAAACGTTTCAGGAAGACTTCATTTTTTTTTTTTGCATTAATGAGTAGTCTGAAGCCAAGACGAGTGCCTGAGAGTGCCATACCCCCGTCAGGCTGACAGCTACACTGGCTGAGAGTGTCATACCCCCGTCAGGCTGACAGCTACACTGGCTGAGAGTGTCATACCCCCGTCAGCCTGACAGCTACACTGGCTGAGAGTGTCATACCCCCGTCAGGCTGACAGCTACACTGGCTGAGAGTGTCATACCCCCCGTCAGGCTGACAGCTACACTGGCTGAGAGTGTCATACCCCCGTCAGCCTGACAGCTACACTGGCTGAGAGTGTCATACCCCCGTCAGGCTGACAGCTACACTGGCTGAGAGTGTCATACCCCCGTCAGCCTGACAGCTACACTGGCTGAGAGTGTCATACCCCCGTCAGGCTGACAGCACACTGGCTGAGAGTGTCATACCCCCGTCAGGCTGACAGCTACACTGGCTGAGAGTGTCATACCCCCGTCAGGCTGACAGCTACACTGGCTGAGAGTGTCATACCTCCCGTCAGGCTGACAGCTACACTGGCTGAGAGTGTCATACCCCCGTCAGGCTGACAGCTACACTGGCTGATAGTGTCATACCCCCCGTCAGGCTGACAGCTACACTGGCTGAGAGTGTCATACCCCCCGTCAGGCTGACAGCTACACTGGCTGAGAGTGTCATACCCCCGTCAGCCTGAAAGCTACACTGGCTGAGAGTGTCATACCCCCCGTCAGGCTGACAGCTACACTGGCTGAGAGTGTCATACCCCCGTCAGCCTGACAGCTACACTGGCTGAGAGTGTCATACCCCCCGTCAGGCTGACAGCTACACTGGCTGAGAGTGTCATACCCCCGTCAGCCTGACAGCTACACTGGCTGAGAGCGTCATACCCCCGTCAGGCTGACAGCTACACTGGCTGAGAGTGTCATACCCCCGTCAGCCTGAAAGCTACACTGGCTGAGAGTGTCATACCCCCCGTCAGCCTGACAGATACACTGGCTGAGAGTGTCATACCCCCGTCAGGCTGACAGCTACACTGGCTGAGAGTGTCATACCCCCGTCAGCCTGACAGCTACACTGGCTGAGAGTGTCATACCCCCCGTCAGGCTGACAGCTACACTGGCTGAGAGTGTCATACCCCCGTCAGCCTGACAGCTACACTGGCTGAGAGCGTCATACCCCCGTCAGGCTGACAGCTACACTGGCTGAGAGTGTCATACCCCCGTCAGCCTGAAAGCTACACTGGCTGAGAGTGTCATACCCCCCGTCAGCCTGACAGCTACACTGGCTGAGAGTGTCATACCCCCGTCAGCCTGACAGCTACACTGGCTGATAGTGTCATACCCCCCGTCAGGCTGACAGCTACACTGGCTGAGAGTGTCATACCCCCCGTCAGGCTGACAGCTACACTGGCTGAGAGTGTCATACCCCCGTCAGGCTGACAGCTACACTGGCTGAGAGTGTCATACCCCCCGTCAGGCTGACAGCTACACTGGCTGAGAGTACTATACCCCCGTCAGCCTGACAGCCTCACTGCCTGAAAGTGTCATACCCCCGTCAGCCTGACAGCTACACTGGCTGAGAGTGTCATACCCCCCGTCAGCCTGACAGCTACACTGGCTGAGAGTGTCATACCCCCCGTCAGCCTGACAGCTACACTGGCTGAGAGTGTCATACCCCCCGTCAGGCTGACAGCTACACTGGCTGAGAGTACTATACCCCCGTCAGGTTGACAGCTACACTGGCTGAGAAAGCCACACCCCACGTCAAACTGACAGCCACAGTAGATGCTCCGGCTGTCTGTGAACCCCCAAAAGCTCATCTGGGTTTAGAGCGTGAGCCTGGCTCATTACTCACTGTCCTTCATTCATTATATATGCCAGAATTTATATCGATGCTATTTATATATGCCCTGATTAATATTGATCAAGTGTTGTAATATAATATTAATAATAATAATAATAATAATAATAATAATAATAATAATAATAATAATAATAATAATAATAATAATAATAATAATAATAATAATAATAATAATAATAACAATAATAATAATATAATAATAATAATAATAATAATAATAATAATAATAATAATAATAATAATAATAATAATAAATAATAATAATAATAATAATAATAATAATAATAATAATAATAATAATAATAATAATAATAATAATAATAATAATAATAATAATAATAATAATAATAATAATAATATATTTCTACACGTACATGTACAAGGTATACAGACCATAGCTGATATCAGTGACATACTACTATATAGAAAGTCCCTTGTTATGCAGAGCATTTCGGGAAATTAGGTCAGTTTTGTCCCCAGGATGCGACCCACACCAGTCGACTAATATCCAGGTACCTATTTTACTGATGGACGAAAATGAGCAGCAGGTGCCTCAAGGAAACAGGCCCTAAGGGAGGGTAGACGGCCCGTGATGATGGTCATTCACAGAGTGAGTGTGGAGATCCATGGTTGTACACACACAGACTTGTAACTTACCTTTCTAGGTACCTATCCATGTAACTCCCTATGTACCTACCTATGTATATACCTATGTCTCTGGCCGTGTACCTACAATATATGGGTCCCTACACCTCTCTCTCTCTCTCTCTCTCTTGTTCCTACTCTCTGTCTGTATATTTTTCTAACGCGTACCTACATATCTACCCAATAATGGTCTACCATCCACCCGACCACCAACCACCGACCACCTACCACCCTCAAACCACCCGCCCACCAACCACCATCCACAAACCACCCACCCACCACCACAAACCACCCACCCACCACCCACAAACCACCCACTACCTACCACCCACCCACAACCCATCTACCACCCACAAACCACCCACTACCTACAACCCACCCACAACCCACCTACCACCCACACGCCACCCACACGCCACCCACCCCACCCATCACCCACAAACCACCACAAACCACCCACCCACTACCCACAAACCACCCACTACCTACCACCCACAAACCACCCACCCACCACCCACAAACCACCCACTACCTACAACCCACAAACCACCCACCCACCACCCACAAACCACCCACTACCTACCACCCACAAACAACCCATCTACCACCCACAAACAACCCACTACCTACCACACACCCACCCACCCACCACCCACTTCAGCCAGTTCACCTCCCAGCTTTAAGCTCTTAAAGCGTAGACACAGACAGCACTGTCTGTGAACTTTCATGAAGGGGGAGGGGAGGGAGGGGAGGGAGAGAGGGAGGGAGGAGGGAGATGGGAGAGGGGAGTGTGCCTTGAAAGGCTTTTGATCCACGGAAATGAATCAACACACACAGAGAGACACACACATGACCAGGGTAGTAGATGGTACCATGGTACACACATAGTGTGGTAGACACATAGTGTGGTAGACACATAGTGTGGTAGACACATAGTGTGGTAGACACATAGTGTGGTAGACACAGTGTGGTGGATACATAGTGTGGTAGATACAAAGTGTGGTAGGTACGGCGTGGTAGACACATAGTGTGGTAGACACATAGTGTGGTAGACACATAGTGTGGTAGATACAGTGTGGTAGATACATAGTGTGGTAGATACAGTGTGGTAGATACATAGTGTGATACATAGTGTGGTAGATACAAAGAGTGGTTGATACATAGTGAGGTAGATACAAAGTGTGGTAGATACGGTGTGGTAGACACATAGTGTGGTAGATACATAGTGTGGTAGACACATAGAATGGTAGATACACAGTGTGGTAGACACATAGTATGGTAGATACACAGTGTGGTAGACACATAGTGTGGTAGATACATAGTGTGGTAGACACATAGTATGGTAGATACACAGTGTGGTAGACACATAGTGTGGTAGATACATAGTGTGGTAGACACATAGTGTGGTAGATACATAGTGTGGTAGACACATAGTATGGTAGATACACAGTGTGGTAGACACATAGTGTGGTAGATACATAGTGTGGTAGACACATAGTATGGTAGATACACAGTGTGGTAGACACATAGTGTGGTAGATACATAGTGTGGTAGACACATAGTATGGTAGATACACAGTGTGGTAGACACATAGTGTAGACAGCCATTTCTATCTGCTGGTTTCATAATCCGCGGAACTCGGTGCTGCCCTCTCTAGGCCTGCCCAGGTCAGTGGGATGCTGGGCCCACTCTCTCTCACTTCAAGGCCTACCCTCTCTCCGGGCACAACTGCTCCCCTCCACGGACTGGCTATCGGTCATTCCCTCACTTTGCCCGTTGTGTACTCACTGCATTCCAATTAAAGTCAAACTAGTCCACGGCCGTATCTTTGCTACCTACGCTACCCCCTTCGGCACTACACCGCTGTTCAAGAGCAAGAACAGCAATAACAGTGGTGACAGCGGAGTCAACGGCAGAGTGAACCTTCTTCTCGAGGTGGAGGGGTCGACGCCAGTAAGCATCCGTCGTCATCCAACGCACCTGCTGGCCTAAGGAGTTGTCTGTTACTCCCAGCGTCTTGACGGGGCCTGAGATAGATCTTCCTTCTAGATTTTCCCACAAAATCTGGACATAGGCGTCACGGTGCCATCTCCTGCCTTAGCAGTCACGTGTTCACCTCATCGCCCTCTCTACAGCCCCTCAACTCTCCAGCACCCTTCTTCTGCCTCCTACAGCGTCCCTACGCCTTTCTCAGCTACAAGAAGTAGAGGTGAGGTCGTCTTAGTGTGTTGGCTTCGCATGCGTTGCAAAGCCACAATCAGACTCACGCTAATGACAACCCGTCTATTTCTTCACCCACTACTGCTACTGATGACAGTCCAGTAAGGCTCCATACTTATGTTGATAAATTAGACACATGTGCAACTCTTGGGTATCTTTATTGAGGAAACGTTTCGCCACACAGTGGCTTCATCAGTCCATACGTAGGAGAAACTTGAAGAACAGGAAGAGAATGAGGTAATCAGTCCCTCAACCTTGAGTCGATGTGTTCAGTCCATCAATCTTGAATAGTATAGAATGGTATTCTATTCAAGATTGATGGACTGAACACATCGACTCAAGGTTGAGGGACTGATTACCTCATTCTCCTCCTGTTCTTCAAGTTTCTCCTACGTATGGACTGATGAAGCCACTGTGTGGCGAAACGTTTCCTCAATAAAGATACCCAAGAGTTGCACATGTGTCTAATTTATCAACATGTCGGTTCTCTGAACCATTCATCTACAAATCCATACTTATGGCCTGAGACCCAGGACAACAGTACATTTCTGTGACATTGACGTACCTACTGACTTGTCCGACTCCTACGCTAGCTATGCTAATTGTTTGCTTGCAGAAATAGTGTTATTGTAGGTATGTGCAACCAGTGTCTCTTTTAAAGCCTGTATTAAGGTCAGGGCAGTGCCTCCCTTTGAGTCATATTTCACACCTTTCGAAATGTTACCGTCAGCCATTGTTTGCAGATGTGAGGATGCAACAGCGTTCGTGGACGAGTAGTCCAGCCTGATGTTTAGCTCTGCAGACAACCTGTATGTAGAAGATTTTAGTTCCAGTGTTGACGTCTCCTGGCTCTGTCCTCGATGAAGCTGCGCGGGCAAGCCAGTTTTCTCTTCCCTCGGGATGGAAGAGTTTTTCTTGCCTGCTGCGTTTTATGTCCATTTTTTATTTACGAGTGAGCGAAAACCAGTCCCTCGCTGGGGTAGCTATTGTAAGTAATTCTTTCACACCTTCGGGCCCACCAGTATTGTCACGTCGGGACGACGCGAGGTGCGTGGCCGAGCAAATGTAGACAGCCATTTCTATCTGCTGGTTTCATATTCCGCGGAACTCCGGTGCTGCCCTCTCTAGGCCTGCTCAGGTCAGTGGGACGCTGGGCCCACTCTCTCTCACTTCAAGGCCTACCCTCTCTCCGGGCACAACTGCTACCCTCCACGGACTGGCTATCGGCCATTCTCTCACTTTGTCCGTTGTATACTCACTCCATTCCAATTAAAGTCAAACTAGTCCACGGCCGTATCTTTGCTACCTACGCTACCCCCTTCGGCACTACACCGCTGTTCAAGAGCAAGAACGGCAGCAACAATAGTGTAGTCGATACATAGTGTGATACATACATAGTGGTAGATACATAGTGTGATAGATACATAGTGTGATAGATACATAGTGTGGTAGATACATAGTGTGGCAGATATAGTGTGGTAGATATCGCTTGGGCTCATATCCAGAGTACCAGCTACTGCCAGGACTCACACCCAGAATACCAACTACTGCCAGGACTCACACCCAGAATACCAACTACTGCCAGGACTCACACCCAGAGTGCCAACTACTGCCAGGACTCACACCCAGAGTACTAGCTACTGCCAGGACTCACACCCAGAGTACCAACTACTGCCAGGACTCACACCCAGAGTGCCAACTACTACCAGGACTTACACCAAGAATACAGGCTACTGCCAGGACTCACACCCAGAGTACCAACTACTGCCAGGACTCATACCCGGAGTGCCAACTACTACCAGGACTCACACCCAGAGTACCAACTACTGCCAGGACTCACACCTAGAATCCATAACGACTCACCTGCTGAAGATGTAACCCCAGCCGGCAGCAGGTGACCAGCAGGAAGCCAGCAGAACCAGCAGACCCAGCACAGCAGAGCGCATCTTCCTGCGGACACATACCAGAGGAAACCTCAGTTAGAAACGATACATATTGGAAGCTCAGTTTAAGCGGATTCATAATGACAGACATTCAGTTTAAGCGGATACATAAGAGCAGAAAAGCTCACTTTAGATGTATACATTCCATAGAGTCGTCCAATTTAAGCGCATACATTCTAGAGAGACACTCCATTTGAGCGGATCCATAATACGAAAACCTCAATTTAAGCGGATACATACTAGAGACACAATATAAGAGGATACATACTAGAGAGACACTCAATATAAGGGGATACATATAGAGAGACGCTCGATTTAAGCGGATCAGCAATGCAAAAATCACTTTAAGCGGATACATACTAGAAAGTCACTCGATAAAAGCAGATACATACTATCAGAGAGACACTCAATATAAGCGGATACATACTAGAGACACAAAATAAGCGGATACATACTAGAGAGACAATGTAAGCGAATACTTACTACTAGAGACAATATAAGCGGATACATACTAGAGAGACAGTATAAGCGAATACATACTACTAGAGAGACAGTATAAGCGGATTAATACTAGAGACAATATAAGCGGATACATACTAGAGATACAATATAAGGGGATACATACTAGAGACAATATAGGCGGATACATACTAGAGAGACAATATAAGGGGATACATACTAGAGAGACAATGTAAGCGGATACATACTAGAAACAATATAAGCGGATACATACTAGAGAGATACAATATAAGCGGATACATACTAGAGAGACAATATAAGCGGATACATACTAGAGAGACAATATAAGCGGATACATACTAGAGACAATATAAGTGGATGCATACTAGAGAGACAATATAAGCGAATACATACTAGAGAGACAACGTAAGCGGATACATACTAGAGACAATATAAGTGGATACATACTAGAGAGACAATATAAGCGGATACATGCTAGAGAGACAATGGAAGCGGATACATACTAGAGACAATATAAGTGGATACATACTAGAGACAATATAAGCGGATACATACTAGAGAGACAAAATATAAGCGGATACATACTAGAGACAATATAAGCGGATACATACTAGAGAGATACAATATAAGCGAATACATTCTAGAGAGACAATGTAAGCGGATACATACCAGAGACAATATAAGCGGATACATACTAGAGAGATACAATATAAGCGGATACATACCAGAGAGACAATGTAAGTGGATACATACAAGAGACAATATAAACGGATACATACTAGAGACAATATAAGCGGATACATACTAGAGAGACAATGTAAGCGGATACATACTAGAGACAATATAAGCGGATACATACTAGAGACAATATAAGCGGATACATACTAGAGAGACACAATATAAGCGGATACATACTAGAGAGACAATATAAGCGGATACATACCAGAGAGACAATATAAGCGGATACATACTAGAGAGACAATATAATCGAATACATACTAGAGAGACAATGTAAGCGGATACATACTGGAGACAATATAAGCAGATACATACTAGAGAGATACAATATAAGCGGATACATACTAGAGAGACAATGTAAGTGGATACATACTAGAGACAATATAAGTGGATACATACTAGAGAGATACAATATAAGCGGATACATACTAGAGAGACAATGTAAGCGGATACATACTAGAGACAATATAAGCGGATACATACTAGAGACAATATAAGCGGATACATACTAGAGAGACACAATATAAGCGGATACATACTAGAGAGACAATGTAAGTGGATACATACTAGAGACAATATAAGTGGATACATACTAGACACAATATAAGCGGATACATACTAGAGAGACAATGTAAGTGGATACATACTAGAGACAATATAAGTGGATACATACTAGACACAATATAAGCGGATACATACTAGAGAGATACAATATAAGCGGATACATACTAGAGAAGACAATGTAAGGGGGATACATACTAGAGACAAATAAGCGGATAACATACTAGACACAATATAAGCGGATACATACTAGAGAGACACAATATAAGCGGATACATACTAGAGAGACACAATATAAGCGGATACATACTAGAGAGACAATATAAGCGGATACATACTAGACACAATATAAGCGGATACATACTAGAGAGACACAATATAAGCGGATACATACTAGAGACACAATATAAGCGGATACATACTAGAGAGACACAATATAAGCGGATACATACTAGAGAGACACAATATAAGCGGATACATACTAGAGAGACACAATATAAGCGGATACATACTAGAGAGACACAATATAAGCGGATACATACTAGAGACACAATATAAGCGGATACATACTAGAGAGACACAATATAAGCGGATACATACTAGAGAGACACAATATAAGCGGATACATACTAGAGACACAATATAAGCGGATACATACTAGAGAGACAACAATATAAGCGGATACATACTAAGAGACACAATATAAGCGGATAACATACTAGAGAGACACAATATAAGCGGATACATACAGAGAGACACAATATAAGCGGATACATACTAGAGAGACACAATATAAGCGGATACATACTAGAGAGACACAATATAAGCGGATACATACTAGAGAGACACAATATAAGCGGATACATAAATAGAGAGACACAATATAAGCGGATACATACTAGAGAGACACAATATAAGGATACATACTAGAGAGACAATATAAGCGGATACATACTAGAGAGACACAATATAAGCGGATACATACTAGAGAGACAATATAAGCGGATACATACTAGAGAGACACAATATAAGCGGATACATACTAGAGAGACACAATATAAGCGGATACATACTAAAAGACAATATAAGCGGATACATACTAGAGAGACACAATATAAGCGGATACATACTAGAGAGACAATATAAGCGGATACATACTAGAGAGACACAATATAAGCGGATACATACTAGAGAGACACAATATAAGTGGATACATACTAGAGAGACACAATATAAGCGGATACAAAACTAGAGAGACACAATATAAGCGGATACATACTAGAGAGACACAATATAAGCGGATACATACTAGAGAGACACAATATAAGCGGATACATACTAGAGAGACACAATATAAGCGGATACATACTAGAGAGACACAATATAAGCGGATACATACTAGAGAGACACAATATAAGCGGATACATACTAGAGAGACACAATATAAGCGGATACATACTAGAGAGACACAATATAAGCGGATACATACTCCAGGGGCAACTCACTTAAAAAGTTTTGTTGTTTTTAACTTTCATAATTTCCGCGATAATATTTTGTTTCGTGTTATTGTCGCGTCTATTGTTACGATGATGCTCTTTTGTTTGATACTATTGTTACGTTTATAACTCTAGTGATGCTCTTTTGTTTGATAATATTGTTACGTTTATAACTCTAGTGATGCTCTTTTGTTTGATAATATTGTTACGTTTATAACTCTAGTGATGCTCTTTTGTTTGATACTATTGTTATGTTTATAACTCTAGTGATGCTCTTTTGTTTGATACTATTGTTACGTTTATAACTCTAGTGATGCTCTTTTGCTTGATACTATTGTTACGTTTATAACTCTAGTGATGCTCTTTTGCTTGATACTATTGTTACGTTTATAACTCTAGTGATGCTCTTTTGTTTGATACTATTGTTACGTTTATATCTCTGGTGATGCTCTTTTGCTTGATACTATTGTTACGTTTATAACTTTGGTGATGCTCTTTTGCTTGATACTATTGTTACGTTTATATCTCTGGTGATGCTCTTTTGTTTGATACTATTGTTACGTTTATATCTCTGGTGATGCTCTTTTGTTTGATAATATTGTTACGTTTATAACTCTGGTGATGCTCTTTTGCTTGATACTATTGTTACGTTTATATCTCTGGTGATGCTCTTTTTTTGATAATAATTGTTACGTTTATATCTCTGGTGATGCTCTTTTGTTTGATAATATTGTTACGTTTATAACTCTGGTGATGCTCTTTTGTTTGATACTATTGTTACGTTAATATCTCTGGTGATGCTCTTTTGTTTGATACTATTGTTACGTTTATATCTCTGGTGATGCTCTTTTGCTTGATACTATTGTTACGTTTATATCTCTGGTGATGCTCTTTTGTTTGATAATATTGTTACGTTTATATCTCTGGTGATGCTCTTTTGTTTGATAATATTGTTACGTTTATAACTCTGGTGATGCTCTTTTGCTTGATACTATTGTTACGTTTATAACTCTGGTGATGCTCTTTTGCTTGATACTATTGTTACGTTTATAACTCTAGTGATGCTCTTTTGCCTGATGGATTATTTATACTAATAATTCAGGCCCAAAAAAGTAAGAATCACTCTTGTTAGAATAAAAATTTCCATAGATATACTGAATGACGGGTTTAATTATTCGTAAAATAAATGACTTACTGGGACGTATTTCGTGCACAACTGAAGCTCTAGTGTGGTAACTGAAGCTCTAGTGTAATTAACTGAAGCTCTGATGTATTAACTGAAGCTCTGGTGTGATAACTGAAGCTCTGGTGTGTTAACTGAAGCTCTGGTGTGTTAACTGAAGCTCTGGTGTAATTAACTGAAGCTCTGGTGTATTAACTGAAGCTCTGGTGTGTTAATTGAAGCTCTGGTGTGATAACTGACGCTTTGGTGTGACAACTGAATCACCGGAGTGATAACTGAAGCTCTTTGTGATAGCTGATGCTTTGGTGTGACAATTGAAGCTCTGGCGTGATAACTGACACTCGAGCGTGTTAACTGAAGCTCCAGTGTGATAACCGATGCTCCAGTGTGATAACCGAAGCTCCAGTGTGATAACTGAAGCTCTTGTGTGATAACTGAAGCTGAGGTGTGATAAGTGAAGCTCTGGTGTGACAACTGAATCACCGTAGTGGTAACTGAAGCTCTGATGTGATAACTGAAGGTCCGGTGTGATAACTGAAGCTCTAGTTACATTTGAACGTCGGAGTAACTACTCTACAAATGTAATTAGTCGCAGAGTAATAATTTGAAAGTAACTTTGGCAAATGAATGTTAAGTGAAATGTGGATGTTGATCCCCGTAGAGTTGACTACACGTTCATGACCCTGTGCTGTCTTCAGCAGCCAGCTGAAGGAGTCTTCGGCAGTTTGCTGAAGGAGTCTTCAGCAACCTGCTGAAGGAGTCTTTGGCAGTTTGCTGAAGGAGTCTTCAGCAACCTGCTGAAGGAGCACTCAAGACTGTACATCACTCAACCCAGGACTTTGTACATCACTCAACCCAGGACTTTGTACATCACTCAACTCAGGACTGTGTACATCACTCAATTCAGGACTGTGTACATCACTCAATTCAGGACTGTGTACATCACTCAACCCAGGACTGTGTACATTACTCAACTCAGGACTGTGTACATCACTCAACCCAGGACTGTGTACATCACTCAACCCAGGACTGTGTACATTACTCAACTCAGGACTGTGTACATCACTCAACCCAGGACTGTGTACATTACTCAACCCAGGACTGTGTACAACACTCAACCCAGGACTGTGTACAACACTCAACCCAGGACTGTGTACAACACTCAACCCAGGACTGTGTACAACACTCAACCCAGGACTGTGTACAACACTCAACCCAGGACTGTGTACAACACTCAACCCAGGACGGGTGTACAACACTCAACCAGGACTGTGAAACAACACTCAACCCAGGACTGTGTACAACATCAACCCGGACTGTGTGCAACACTCAACCCAGGACTGTGTACAACACTCAACCCAGGACTGGTTACAACACTCAACCCAGGACTGTGTAAAACACTAAACCCCGGGACTGTGTACAACACTCACCCAGGCTGTGTGTGCAACACTCAACCCAGGACTGTGTACAACAATCAACCCAGGACTGTGTGTACAACACTCAACCCAGGACTGTTTTACAACACTCAACCCAGGACTGTGTGCAACACTCAACCCAGGACTGTGTACAAACACTAAAACCCCAGGACGGGTGTAAAACACTCACCCAGGACTGTGTGCAACACTAAACCCCAGGACTGTGTACAACACTCAACCCAGACTGTGTACAACACTCAAACCCAGGACTGTGTACAACACTCAACCAGGACTGTGTACAACACTCAACCCAGGACTGTGTGCAACCTCAACCCAGGACTTTTGTACAACACTCAACCCAGGACTGTGTACAACACTCAACCCAGGACTGTGTACAACACTCAACCCAGGACTGTGTACAACACTCAACCCAGGACTGTGTACAACACTCAACCCAGGACTGTGTACAACACTCAACCCAGGACTGTGTACAACACTCAGCTCCTACAAGGCGGGAAGTGGCTGAGTAGATCTGACGTAATCTGGGCTCTAGCAGACACTGTCTAAAAGATAGCAGGTAATCAACCGTAGAATGATCCATGGTTATAAAGACCGGTGTAACCGGACATTCACTTCACCAAAACCTAGAATGATCTGCGGTTTTCATAGCTTAAGAGTAACTGGTGTCAAACGTCGACAATCTGACGTATTACACCAAGCTTAACCAGTTTCAGAGAGAGAGAGAGAGAGAGAGAGAGAGAGAGAGAGAGAGAGGAGAGAGAGAGAGAGAGAGAGAGAGAAACAAACCCACAATGACCTTTAGCAGTCAGTCTCTTTCTCTCTCTTTATATCTCTCTGACCTTTATCTCAGTCACTCTAAATGACTTTTTCAGTGTGACCTAATTCTCTCTCTCTCTCTCTCTCTCTCTCTCTTCCTCTCTCTCTCTCTCTCTCTCTCTCTCTCTCTCTCTCTCTCTCTCTCTCCCTCTCTCTCTCTCTCTCTCTCTCTCTCTCTCACACACACACACACTTTCCAGTGGTTTCTCGCTTACATCGTCCAGGAATCCCATTATATATTTGGACAATGTTGTGTTTCTCGTGTCGTCGTGGTTTACGTCAGGTCGTCAAGTACTCAGCCACAGACGTAAACACACGAACGTCAACAGACGAAAGAAAATGCCTTGTAAATAGCGAGTAAATGTCCTCTGCGTTGTTAATGTTGAAACACAAATTACCCGCACGTACAAGAGAGGAGTTTACAAACGACGCTTACGACCGAAATGTCGTCGTAAGCTCCTCTCTACTACGTCCGGGTAATCTGCGTATTGTTCCAGTGACGGTATTGTGCCTTTTTTGTTATCTGCTAAATCAGCGAATCCTAACTCCTGTTTTCTGTGTCCGTGGTTGACCCAACTACAAATGTCCGTGGTTCACCCAGGTACAAGTGTCCGTGGTTCACCCAGGTACAAGTGTCCGTGGTTCACCCAGGGACAAGTGTCCGGGTTCACCCAGGTACAAGTGTCCGTGGTTCACCCGGGACAAGTGTCCGTGGTTCACCCCGGGACAAGTGTCCGTGGTTCAACCCAGGTACAAGTTTTCCGTGTTTACCCAGGTACAAGTGTCCGTGGTTCACCCAGGTACAAGTGTCCGTGGTTCACCCAGGTACAAGTGTCCGTGGTTCACCCAGGTACAAGTGTCCGTGGTTCACCCAGGTACAAGTTGTCCGTGGGTTCACCCAAAGGTACAAGTGTCCGTGGTTCACCCAGGTACAAGCCCTTTCCCTGGTTCACCCAGGTACTAGCTTCCGTGGTTCACCCAGGCACAAGTGTCCGTGGTTTACCCAGGTAACAAGTGTCCCCTTGGTTCACCCAGGTACAAGTGTCCGTGGTTCACCCAGGTACAAGCTTCCGTGGTTCACCCAGGTACAAGCTTCCGTGGTTCACCCAGGTACAAGTGTCCGTGGTTTACCCAGGTACAAGTGTCCGTGGTTCACCCAGGTACAAGCTTCCGTGGTTCACCCAGGTACAAGTGTCCGTGGCTCACCCAGGTACAAGCTTCCGTGGTTCACCCAGGTACAAGCTTCCGTGGTTCACCCAGGCACAAGTGTCCGTGGTTCACCCAGGTACAAGCTTCCGTGGTTCACCCAGGCACAAGTGTCCGTGGTTCACCCAGGTACAAGCTTCCGTGGTTCACCCAGGCACAAGTGTCCGTGGTTCACCCAGGCACAAGTGTCCGTGGTTCACCCAGGTACAAGCTTCCGTGGTTCACCCAGGTACAAGCTTCCGTGGTTCACCCAGGTACAAGCTTCCGTGGTTCACCCAGGCACAAGTGTCCGTGGTTTACCCAGGTACAAGTGTCCGTGGTTCACCCAGGTACAAGTGTCCATGGTTCAACCAGGTACAAGTGTCCGTGGTTCACCCAGGTACAAGTGTCCATGGTTCACCCAGGTACAAGTGTCCGTGGTTCAACCAGGAAAATAAGGCACCAGAGGACAAAACGGACACTGAAAAAGTAATGAGCTCAGGAAATGAGACGAGGAGACAGAAAGGAATTTTTTTCAGACTAAGGAGAGAAGAGAGAGAGAGAAGAGAGAGAGAGAGAGAGAGAGAGAGAGAGAGAGAGAAGAGAGAGAGGAGAGAGAGAGAGAGAGAGAAAAGAGAGAGAGAGAGAGAGAGAGAGAGAGGAGAGAGAGAGAGAGAAGAGAGAGAGAGGAGAGAGAGAGAAGAGAGAGAGAAGAGAGAGAAAAAGAGAAGAAAAGAAGAGAGAGAAGAGGAGAGGGGAGAGAGAAGAGAGAGAGAGAGAGAGAGAAGAGAGAGAGAGAGAGAGAGAGAGAGAGAGAGAGAGAGAGAGAGAGAGAGAGAGAGAGAAGAAGAGAGAGAGAGAGAGAGAGAGAGAGAGAGAAAAGAGAGAGAGAGAGACCAGCTAGCAGCACCTCTAACTCGCATCTTTCCCGCACTGCCTAGTACAGTGTAAATGGCCCCCCCATGGAAAGAGGAAAAATGTATTTCCCTTTTTCCAAAAAAAAGGAGCAGGGCAAAAATCAGAAAACTCCGCCCAGTGTCCCCGCCCTTTCAATCACTATTAAGGATTCTTTGAAAAAAAAAAACCAAAAATAATTCAAGCAAAAAAATTTTTTGGACATTGATTTTGCCCCCACCACCCCCCCCTACTTTGTAAATCGCCCAAAAATGGCTTCGGGGAAAGGTTACTCTGCGTTGACCCTTTTTAAAAAAAACCTCTCCACTAAGTGGCACCATCCAAAGAAATCCAAAGTAGCTTTTTGGGGTACCGCTGGACTTTGGCTTTGCTTTCAAAACCGGGGTGGCACCAGGGCCCTTAGAAAAATTTCCCAATAAACTGGGAATTGAAAGGGCTCAAACACAAAATTTCTTTCAGGGTTTTCCTTCATGGTAGATATCTAAGGGTAGTTCTAAAGGGAAAAACGGAATCAGAAAGACATCCTATTGGGGCAAGTTTTCCCCCAAAAGGGAAACCGTGCGGGGCATTGTTTGGGGAATGTCTACTTCAACGACCTTTTTTCATCTCCCCCCAGAACCCCCACCATATGCAGACGACGTACACGGGCTTTCCCCATTACCCAAGAGAAAAATTTCCGGCTGTCTAAGCTACTAAAATCACCAGCTAAGGCTATATCAGTTGGGGGAAAATAGATGGCAAGAAAACCATTTGCACCGGGAAAAACGCAAATGTTTAATGGTTCTAGGCACCATGATGGAAAGGGCGGTGCAGTTTTAAGGGTAAATTTGGGGGGGTTTTTGCCCCCTGGAAAAAGAAGTTAAATACCCTTGGGGGTGAAATTTGACTCCAAACAAACCATTTTGTAAATCTTGCAAACAAGGCACCCCGGAAAGTTTACAGCACTTCGCCGAAATCTCGATTACTTGACAGTAGGGGGTTGGGAAGATTCTTACAGGCCAAGTACGTCACACCTTGAGTATTTCTCCACTTTCTTGGTTTTCCGGGCCCCCTTTCCCCCTCATCTGCGACTGCTCGGGCAGAGTAAAACAAAACAAGACGTCTCATCTCTGCCTGGGCCCATCCGGATTTGATCTGCCATTTCAGGCCCGAAGGGCCCTTCCCAAAAACAAGAAGATGTGGGGGCCCTTTCTGTTAAAGTACAAAGGGCCAAAATTGTCAAAGTAAACCCCAAATTGGATCCCCCTTCGAGGGCAGCGTGAAAAAAAGCTTTTTTTGCCACAAAAACGGGGAAAGCACAACTTCACTCCGGCCCGTACCCCCTCCAGGGGAAAATCACCTTCCCAAACTGAGAAACATAAAACCCAGGATGGGCTCGGTATGGAAAACATTCGGGACAGCATAAAAAGATGTCAACGAGATAAAATCAGTTGATCAAATGGGGAAAAAGCTGGCCCCCAGATGGCCTCCCAAATTTATCCTGTTTCCCCACTTTTTTATGTCTCATAAAAAATAAAAAATTTCTTTTTAAAGGCTGATTTTTTTAAGTTAACCCGCTCTTTTGCTTGCCAAAAAAGGTTTAGGAAAATTTTAAGGGGGGCCTTAACCTTTTAAATTTAAAAAAAAAAAAAAAAAAAAGGACCCGGGGTTTTAGAAAGAGGAGAAAAGAAAAAAGGCCCTGTGAAAGTTTTGGGTTGGGGGGGATTTAAAACCATTAAAAAAAATTTTTTTTAAACAAAAATTTACCCCAAAAACCTGAAAAGGAACCCCTCAAACCCCTTTTTCCCCAACCCCACCCCCACAAACCCCAAAAACCCAAATAAAAAACCCCCCAATTTGAAAAAAAAAAAAATTCAAAACACCCCCCTACCAAACACCCAATTCCCCCCCCCCCCGGCCCCCCCCCCCCCCCCCCCCCGGAACCCCCCCCCCTTTTGGGCCCCCCCCCGCCCCCCCCGTGCCCCCCGGCCCCCCCCCACCCCCCCCCCCCTGCCCTCCCCCCCCCCCCCCCCCCCCCCCCCCCCAAAGGAAACCCCCCCCCCCAACCCCCATCCCCCCCCCCCCCCCCCCCCCCCCCTTTTTTTTCCCCCCCCCCCGCCCCCCAAGCCCCCCCCCCCCCCCCCCCCCCCAAAAGGTTTTTTTATGTTTTTTCCCCCCCCCACCGGAATTTAAAAAAACAAAACCCCCCCCCCGGGGGCCCACCTAAGGGCCAGGTTTACTTCCCCCCCCCCTTTAAAAAGGGAAAAGGGGGAAAAAACGGGGGGGATTCCCCCCGGGAAAAAATTAGGTTTTAAAAAAAAACCCCCCAGTCCTAGTCCCCGTCCCCAACTCCACCCCCCCATTCCCCCCGGGTCCCCCAGGAAATTAAAAAACCCCAACCTTCCAAAAAGTATTTAAAAAAAAACAAACCCCCTTTTTTTTAAAAAATAACAAAGTTTAGGGGCCCGAATAAATGTACTTTGGGGGGGGTTTGTTTTCCCCTAACCAAACTCTAAAATTTCCAAAAACCCGTACTTTTCCCCAATCCTTTCCCGAATCTAAATTTTTTCCAAATTGAAAAAACCTTTTCTGGAGTTTCCGGGCCCTTTTTGGGTGGAAAATTTTTAGCCCCGCTAAATTTAAAATCCCCCTTTTATTCCTGTTTTCCCCCTTTTTTACACCTGGGCATATTTCCCCAATTTTTCCCACGCCTTCAGGGCCCCAGTCTGTTTTTCCCATAGGGAAAAATTTTTGATTGGGATAAACCTTGGGAGCATAATCTAAACCCCAAAACAACGTGTATTTTGTGTTCGCAAAAAAAGCTAAAAGAATCTTTTTGGGTTTATTTTAGAAGTATAAATAATAGAAATTCCCTCGGGTTTTTTCCCTTTAAAATCTATATATCCTTGGGTTTGGTCTCATTTGAAATTGGCTTTTCCTTTTTTTTCTGGTCACCGTATTACAGAAAAGGATATTAAAAAGCTCCGGGAAAAAGTTTCGAGGAGGATGACAAAGGGGATCCCATTAAAAAAAATCTTCCCCATGAGGATTGACCCAGGGCCCCGAATCTGCACTCATCTAGAAAAGGTGTAGAATTGGGGGGGGGGGGGGGGATAGATCGAGGTGTATAAATGGTAAAACGGGAATAAATAAAGGGATGTAAATAGCGTGCGAAAATTTCCAGCAAGACAGGACTCGCAGCAATGGTTTCAAGTTGGAAAAATTCAGATTCAGGAAGATATAGGAAAGCATGGTTTGGTAATAGAGTTGTGGATGAGTGGAACAAACTCCCGAGTACAGTTATTCAGGCCTAAACGTTGTGTAGTTTAAAAATAGGTTAGATAAATACATGAGTGGGTGTGAGTTGGACCTGACTAGCTGTGCTGCTGGGTCTGGTGCAGTGCTCCATCATTGAGTGGAGGGTACCAGTACTGGGTGGTTCATTGGGCTAATCCGGGGGGGGGAGGTCATTGGTCTAATCCTGGGGGGGGGCACATGGACCTGTCCGCATGGGTCAGTAGGCATGTTTCAGTGTTCCTTCTTTCTTATGTTCTAAATACCGACAAGTTGGTTTAGAAGACACGTAAGCAAAACACTATGACATATTTATTAGAAAACGTTTCGGTCCTGGACCTTGATCACTTCTAACATACAGGGAGAAAGACATTATATATATAGGCGGAGAGTGAGGTGTGAGTGACGCAACGGTGACCTGAAAATGTCATGTTGGGATGAGGGACGGGTAGACGATGAATCATGTGAATCATGTGAGTCACATGATATTCATTGTCTACCCGTCCTCATCCCAACATGACATTTGTGGCATGCAAAGAGTACGTAACCTTTATTCGGCGCATATACACACCCTCATTTACAGGCTATCTCCCCTAACCAGCGAACCAGGAACTAAGGGTTGACGATGGGGCCCCGTCGTTCAACCATACCAGGTTCCAGCCAATGAGAAGATGGTTTTGGCAATCGCAGAGGTGATGTGGGTACCACTCTCCTGTCTGCCCTTGTCATTCCCATTCTAGAGCTGGTTGAAGCACGGTCTGCTCTCTAGTGGCTTCTATTCTGCCTTGCTTACCGTGGAGTGCACTAATACCTATTGTTGTACATAGTGTATATAGTGTACATACTTCTGTTCTAAATTGGTGAAGGATAATATAAGTCAAAAGTTTTTCTGTTGTGTTTATTTTGCTCCCTTACACCCAGGATAACAGGCCTTTGGGACTCCTGGGTTGTAATAATATTCTTCAGGTCACCATGCGTCACTCACACCTCGCTCTTCGCCTATATATACATAATGTCTTTCTACCTCTGTATGCACTCACGATGCATTACTCTAACAGAGTGTTAGGAAAGATCAAACCAGCGAGTGGCACAACCAGAGTCGTCCAAACTACACTTGCAGCTGTCGTTAGTGGCAGGCTGCAAGTCAATGTATGCGATTTTATCGCTCAAGGAGGCCTTTGTTGTCGTCTGTACAGACGACACAGAGGCGAGAAGAACTACTTACCACACTGCTACTACCACTCTACGAGACCAGGGATTTCTTGTCTTGACTTCCCCAGTACTGAGGGCCAGGAGAACTGTGTTCCTCAAGCGACTCGACAACCTTATCACTGTACAGGCCACTGAAGAAATCAAGTCATCTATCGAAGCAAAGAACCCTTGGGCCAAGGTGGACTTCATTACTAAAATACCCAATGCTTCATCCATGCTAAAGGGTCACTTTCAGTGACGTCAACATGGCAGCCAGAGCTCTCGCTGAGGGCCTGGCTATTCACTACTTCCACATCAACCCAGCCTTCATCGAAGCAGAGAAATTCCAACATATCTCACAGTGCTATAATTGTTACTCATACTTACACACCACAAATGATTGTCCTACCAAGGACAAGAAGTTCTGCTCCACCTGTGGCCGTGAGGGTCATGACTTCAAGAATTGCACTACTGCTTCACCAACTAAATGCTTGAACTGCAAGAATGACCACCATACTCTTGCTGCCAGGTGCCCTACCAGAAGAGACATACTCAAGAAACAACAACAACAACAAAAGAAACCCAACCCACAAGCAACCACATATTCTGTTATCACCAAGCTTCAAGCAGACACTACCAAGATACTACATGCCACGCAAGCTGCTCCCACCACTTCCCTGCCAGCACCTACTGCCGACTCCACCAAGATTCTTTATTGCATTATGTATGCTCATGTACATAATGCAGCTGAGCCTGGTTCCTTCAACACCACCATCAATGAACTTTTCAAACTAAATAATATGCCTGGCCTCACATTCCCTGCATCACCACCTTCCACTGAGATCCTAAAATCTACTGCAAATATTACCAGCATCACCGCTGCTCCACCGCTGTCACAACCTCCACTAGACACAGAGATGGACCAATCAGAGACCACTGAGACGTCGGCAAACCCCACCAATGAGAGTCCACTACCGTTTGCATCCACTGCTAGAGCAACTGACCAGTCGGAAATCTCGCCTTCACCAGTTCAGCCACCAGCCAAGAAAGCAAAAACACAAGAAACTGCGGATGCACCTCACGGTGCCACTGCCACTGACACTGCTGCACCACAACAAGTCCGATACCTGAAGGGTGTATACTTCTACACAACCAAGTAGCATAAGAACAGAATGCTGTCTTCAGAAATCCATCAGCACCTCCAGGACGGAACAGTCAAGTATACCTACGACCAAACTGTTATATACAACACTGCAGACATGACCAGGCTATTCACTGCCAAAACCCAACACCTTGTGGAAGTCGAGTACACCTCAAAGAGGAAATTCAGGATGCTTCAGAATGGGGGAATGGGGACCTTGAAGACGGTACCCTCCTCTAGCACGACTATCCATGACCATTCACCATGAAGATAAGTTTCCCCAGCACTTTGCTGTCCGCTAAAGCTGGGGTGTAGCTCCAATCGACCCTGTAACTGCTGCCTCTGCCCGACTGCGCTTCTCTTCGGGGAAGTCAGCGTAAGATAGAAGACGACGACACCCTCCAACCGGAGGGCCAAGAAAGAAGAAAGAAGAAGATGATCGTCACCCCCCACCCGGGGGGCCACTGCCGGGTCACCATCTGGAGAAGACCTGGGCCGGAAGTACCGGCGAATCAACATGAATGAATGAAAATGAACACCAACACACGACACTCCACACAGGAGAGCACAGCGCTAGCACGATCGACACCATGCATTGCCCTTCTAGGGCAGGGTTGGTGCCAGAGCCCGAGTTTGTACCTTACAAGATGAGGGGGGTACTTGTGCCTCCTCCCATGGGAGACTTAGGTCTCAGACACTCCCTAGACAGGGAGCCAGTGCCGGGCCACAACTTGGAAGGGCCCGGGCCGGGAGAATACCGGCGAATCTCTAACAACAACATACCTCTGTATGTTAGAAGCGATCAAGGTCCCAGGACCGAAACGTTTTCTAATAAATATGTCATAGTGTTTGCTTACGTGTCTTTCTAAACCAAGATTTCTGATACATGTGATCAACTTTATCATCGTAAAGTAAAAGGACACAAGTGCAAAGCTCCTGGAGAAAGAAAAGTTGCCACAATAAAAATGTCACATTAGTTGCACTTGTGTCCTTTTACTTTACAACTTTGTCATCCTCCTCTGTACGTTTTCCAGAGCATTTATATCCATTCTGTAATATGGTGGCCAAAACTGTGCAGCATAATCTAAATGAGGCCTAACCAAGGATATATGGAGTTGAAGAACAACCTGAGGACTTCTATTATTTATACTTCTAGATATGAAACCAAGGATTCTGTTAGCTCTATTGCGAGCACTAATGCACTGTTGTCTTGGTTTCAGATTACTGCTAACCAGAACTCCCAAATCCTTTTTACAGTCAGTAGTATTAAGATCTACATTATTTAGTTTATATGTGGCATGGTTATTTTCCTGTCCATCATTTAGAACTTTGCATTTGTCAATATTAAACTGAATCTGCCACTTCTCCGACCATTGTATCAGTCTATTCAAATCATCCTGGAGTGCTCTAGTGTCCTCATTAAAATTAATTGGACGGCCTATTTTGGTGTCATCAGCAAATTTGCTTATGTCGCTATTGATTCCCTCATATATGTCGTTTATGTAAATTGTGAACAACAACGGGCCCAACACTGACCCCTGAGGAACACCGCTTGTGACGTGCCCCCATTCTGATTTCTACCCATTTACGCAAACTCTCTGCTGCCTATTTGTCAGCCATGCCTCTACCCAGGAAAAAAATTCTCCTCCTATTCCGTGTGCCTTAAGTTTCCTCAATAGCCTCTGATGTGGAACTCTATACAAAGCCTTACTGAAGTCCATATACACAATATCATATTAATTACCATGATTTACCTCCTCAAACTCCTTAGTGAAAAAAGTTAGTAAATTCGTAAGACAGGAACGCCCCTTAGTAAAACCGTGTTGAGATTCATTAATCAATTTATGCCTATCAAGATGGCTACGAATTGCTTCGGCAATTATTGATTCCATAAATTTTCCCACTATGGAAGTAAGGGTTATTGGTCTATAGCTAAGGACCTGTCACCTGCCTTGTAAATAGGTATAACATTTGCCATTTTCCACTTATCAGGCACTATGCCAGTTTGTAGTGATATGTTAAAAAGATTAGCCAAAGGTATGCTAAGTTCCTCTTTAAATTCCTTTAACACCCTTGCAAACAGTTCATCAGGACCTGGGGATTTGTTAGGTTTTAGTTTTTCTATTTGTCTGAGGACCATGTCACTAGTTACCGCAATCGTACATAGTTTATTATCATCCTGTTCTACATAATCTATTATTTCAGGAATTTCGCTAGTATTTTCCTGAGTAAAAACTGAGAGGAAGTAGGTATTGAAAATTTCACACATATCCTTATCACTGTCAGTAATCTGACCAGAGTTACTCTTAAGTGGGCCTATCTTGTCCCTAATCTTACTTCTGTATACCTGAAAGAACCCTTTTGGGTTAGTCTTCGAATCCCTTGTGACCTTAGCCTCATAATCCCTTTTTGCTTTTCTTATTCCTTTTTTTTATTTCTCTCTTTAATTGAATATATTGATTTCTTAACTGCCCATCCGCTTTTTTGATACCCCCGTATATGCCTCTCTTTTGACCAATGAGATGTTTTAATCTATTGTTGATCCATTTGGGATCATATTTGTTAGATCTAATTTCCCTACTCGGAACAAAAGTTGTCTGGGCAGCTAGAATTATGCTCTGAGAAACGTGATATTGGCAACCAAAATCACCTACCTGACCCATAGTCAGGTTATTCCAATTTAGCCAACCCAGGTAATTTTTCAGTCCCATGAAATCGGCCAAGCCAAAGTCTGGGACAGAGATTTAATTGCAGTTATCTGGCTAATTCCATGATATATTGAAACTAAGTGATCTGTGATCACTTTCCCCAAGCTCATCATTAACATCAAGATTATTAATTAGTGAATCTTTGTTGGCAAGAACCAAGTCAAGCAGATTGTTTCCTCTAGTTGGTTCTGTCACAAACTGTTCTAAAAAGCAATCCTGAACCGAAGATGAAAGAAGTTATCACGAGAGATTAGAAGTTGAAAGAAGTTATCATGAGAGACTAGAAGTTGAAGGAAGTTATCATGAGAGACTAGAAGTTGAAGGAAGTTATCATGAGAGACTAGAAGTTGAAGGAAGTTATCATGAGAGACTAGAAGTTGAAGGAAGTTATCATGAGAGACTAGAAGTTGACGGAAGTTATCATGAGAGACTAGAAGTTGAAGGAAGTTATCATGAGAGACTAGAAGTTGAAGGAAGTTATCATGAGAGACTAGAAGTTGACGGAAGTTATCATGAGAGACTAGAAGTTGAAGGAAGTTATCATGAGAGACTAGAAGTTGAAGGACGTTATCATGAGAGACTAGAAGTTGAAGGAAGTTATCATGAGAGACTAGAAGTTGAAGGAAGTTATCATGAGAGACTAGAAGTTGAAGGAAGTTATCATGAGAGACTAGAAGTTGAAGGAAGTTATCATGAGAGACTAGAAGTTGAAGGAAGTTATCATGAGAGACTAGAAGTTGAAGGAAGTTATCATGAGAGACTAGAAGTTGAAGGACGTTATCATGAGAGACTAGAAGTTGAAGGAAGTTATCATGAGAGACTAGAAGTTGAAGGAAGTTATCATGAGAGACTAGAAGTTGAAGGAAGTTATCATGAGAGACTAGAAGTTGAAGGAAGTTATCACGAGAGACTAGAAGTTGAAGGAAGTTATCATGAGAGACTAGAAGTTGAAGGAAGTTATCATGAGAGACTAGAAGTTGAAGGAAGTTATCATGAGAGACTAGAAGTTGAAGGAAGTTATCATGAGAGACTAGAAGTTGAAGGAAGTTATCATGAGAGACTAGAAGTTGAAGGAAGTTATCATGAGAGACTAGAAGTTGAAGGAAGTTATCATGAGAGACTAGAAGTTGAAGGAAGTTATCATGAGAGACTAGAAGTTGAAGGAAGTTATCATGAGAGACTAGAAGTTGAAGGAAGTTATCATGAGAGAATAGAAGTTGAAGGAAGTTATCATGAGAGACTAGAAGTTGAAGGAAGTTATCATGAGAGACTAGAAGCTGAAGGAAGTTACATGAGAGACTAGAAGTTGAAGGAAGTTATCATGAGAGACTAGAAGCTGAAGGAAGTTATCATGAGAGACTAGAAGTTGAAGGAAGTTATCATGAGAGACTAGAAGCTGAAGGAAGTTATCATGAGAGACTAGAAGCTGAAGGAAGTTATCATGAGAGACTAGAAGTTGAAGGAAGTTATCATGAGAGACTAGAAGCTGAAGGAAGTTATCATGAGAGACTAGAAGTTGAAGGAAGTTATCATGAGAGACTAGAAGCTGAAGAAAGTTATCATGAGAGACTAGAAGTTGAAGGAAGTTATCATGAGAGACTAGAAGCTGAAGGAAGTTATCATGAGAGACTAGAAGCTGAAGGAAGTTATCATGAGAGACTAAAAGTTGAAGGAAGTTATCATGAGAGACTAGAAGTTAAGGAAGTTATCATGAGAGACTAGAAGTTGAAGGAAGTTTATCATGAGAGACTAGAAGTTAAAGGAAGTTATCATGAGAGACTAGAAGTTGAAGGAAGTTATCATGAGAGACTAGAAGTTGAAGGAAGTTGTCATGAGAGACTAGAAGTTGACGGAAGTTATCATGAGAGACTAGAAGTTAAAGGAAGTTATCATGAGAGACTAGAAGTTGAAGGAAGTTATCATGAGAGACTAGAAGTTGAAGGAAGTTATCATGAGAGACTAGAAGTTGAAGGAAGTTATCATGAGAGACTAGAAGTTGAAGGAAGTTATCATGAGAGACTAGAAGCTGAAGGAAGTTATCATGAGAGACTAGAAGTTGAAGGAAGTTATCATGAGAGACTAGAAGTTGAAGGAAGTTATCATGAGAGACTAGAAGTTGAAGGAAGTTATCATGAGAGACTAGAAGTTGAAGGAAGTTATCATGAGAGACTAGAAGTTAAAGGAAGTTATCATGAGAGACTAGAAGTTGAAGGAAGTTATCATGAGAGACTAGAAGTTGAAGGAAGTTATCATGAGAGACTAGAAGTTGAAGGAAGTTATCATGAGAGACTAGAAATTGAAGGAAGTTATCATGAGAGACTAGAAGTTGAAGGAAGTTATCATGAGAGACTAGAAGTTGAAGGAAGTTATCATGAGAGACTAGAAGCTGAAGGAAGTTATCATGAGAGACTAGAAGTTGAAGGAAGTTATCATGAGGGACTAGAAGTTGAAGGAAGTTATCATGAGAGACTAGAAGTTGAAGGAAGTTATCATGAGAGACTAGAAGTTGAAGGAAGTTATCATGAGAGACTAGAAATTGAAGGAAGTTATCATGAGAGACTAGAAGTTGAAGGAAGTTATCATGAGAGACTAGAAATTGAAGGAAGTTATCATGAGAGACTAGAAGTTGAAGGAAGTTATCATGAGAGACTAGAAGTTGAAGGAAGTTATCATGAGAGACTAGAAGTTGAAGGAAGTTATCATGAGAGACTAGAAGTTGAAGGAAGTTATCATGAGAGACTAGAAGTTGAAGGAAGTTATCATGAGAGACTAGAAGTTGAAGGAAGTTATCATGAGAGAATAGAAGTTGAAGGAAGTTATCATGAGAGACTAGAAGTTGAAGGAAGTTATCATGAGAGACTAGAAGTTGAAGGAAGTTATCATGAGAGACTAGAAGTTGAAGGAAGTTATCATGAGAGACTAGAAGTTGAAGGAAGTTATCATGAGAGAATAGAAGTTGAAGGAAGTTATCATGAGAGACTAGAAGTTGAAGGAAGTTATCATGAGAGACTAGAAGTTGACGGAAGTTATCATGAGAGACTAGAAGTTGAAGGAAGTTATCATGAGAGACTAGAAGTTGAAGGAAGTTATCATGAGAGACTAGAAGTTGAAGGAAGTTATCATGAGAGACTAGAAGTTGACGGAAGTTATCATGAGAGACTAGAAGCTGAAGGAAGTTATCATGAGAGACTAGAAGTTGAAGGAAGTTATCATGAGAGACTAGAAGTTGAAGGAAGTTATCATGAGAGACTAGAAGCTGAAGGAAGTTATCATGAGAGACTAGAAGTTGAAGGAAGTTATCATGAGACTAGAATTTATTCGAAACAAACTGGGAAAGTCATGAAGACATTTTTAAATGGCCAAGACGCAACTTCAACACTAGATGATGACGTTACGTCACCAAGACGCAACTTCAACACTAGATGATGACGTTACGTCACCAAGACGCAACTTCAACACTAGATGATGACGTTACGTCACCAAGACGCAACTTCAACACTAGATGATGACGTTACGTCACCAAGACGCAACTTCAACACTAGATGATGACGCTACGTCACCAAGACGCAACTTCAACACTAGATGATGACGTTACGTCACCAAGACGCAACTTCAACACTAGTTGATGACGTTACGTCACCAAGACGCAACTTCAACACTAGTTGATGACGTTACGTCACCAAGACGCAACTTCAACACTAGTTGATGACGTTACGTCACGAAGACGCAACTTCAACACTAGTTGATGACGTTACGTCACCAAGACGTAACTTCAACACTAGTTGATGACGTTACGTCACCAAGACGCAACTTCAACACTAGATGATGACGTTACGTCACCAAGACGCAACTTCAACACTAGTTGATGACGTTACGTCACCAAGATGCAACTTCAACACTAGATGATGACGTTACGTCACCAAGACGCAACTTTAACACTAGTTGATGACGTTACGTCACCAAGACGCAACTTCAACACTAGATGATGACGTTACGTCACCAAGACGCAACTTCAACACTAGATGATGACGTTACGTCACCAAGACGCAACTTCAACACTAGATGATGACGTTACGTCACCAAGACGCAACTTCAACACTAGATGATGACGTTACGTCACCAAGACGCAACTTCAACACTAGATGATGACGTTGCGTCACCAAGACGCAACTTCAACACTAGATGATGACGTTACGTCACCAAGACGCAACTTCAACACTAGATGATGACGTTACGTCACCAAGACGCAACTTCAACACTAGATGATGACGTTACGTCACCAAGACGCAACTTCAACACTAGATGATGACGTTACGTCACCAAGACGCAACTTCAACACTAGATGATGACGTTACGTCACCAAGACGCAACTTCAACACTAGATGATGACGTTACGTCACCAAGACGCAACTTTAACACTAGATGATGACGTTACGTCACCAAGGCACAACCTAAACACTAGTTGATGACGTTACGTCACCAAGACGCAACTTCAACACTAGATGATGACGTTACGTCACCAAGACGCAACTTCAACACTAGATGATGACGTTACGTCACCAAGACGCAACTTCAACACTAGATGATGACGTTACGTCACCAAGACGCAACTTCAACACTAGATGATGACGTTACGTCACCAAGACGCAACTTCAACACTAGATGATGACGTTACGTCACCAAGACGCAACTTCAACACTAGATGATGACGTTACGTCACCAAGACGCAACTTCAACACTAGATGATGACGTTACGTCGCCATGACGCAACTTCAACACTAGATGATGACGTTATGTCACCAAGACGCAACTTCAACACTAGATGATGACGTTACGTCACCAAGACGCAACTTCAACACTAGATGATGACGTTACGTCACCAAGACGCAACTTCAACACTAGATGATGACGTTACGTCACCAAGACGCAACTTCAACACTTGATGATGACGTTACGTCACCAAGACGCAACTTCAACACTAGATGATGACGTTACGTCGCCATGACGCAACTTCAACACTAGATGATGACGTTATGTCACCAAGACGCAACTTCAACACTAGATGATGACGTTACGTCACCAAGGCACAACGTAAACACTAGTTGATGACGTTACGTCACCAAGACGCAACTTCAACACTAGATGATGACGTTACGTCACCAAGACGCAACTTCAACACTAGATGATGACGTTACGTCACCAAGACGCAACTTCAACACTAGATGATGACGTTACGTCACCAAGACGCAACTTCAACGCTGGATGCTGACGTTACGTCACCAAGGCACAACGTAAACACTGGATTCTGACGTTACGTCACCAAGACGCAACGTAAACACTAGATGCTGACGTTACGTCACCAAGACGCAACTTAAACACTGGATGCTGACGTTACACCACCAAGACGCAACTTAGACACTGGATGCTGACGTTACGTCACCAAGACGCTACTTAAACACTGGATGCTGACGTTACATCACCAAGACGCAACTTAAACACTGGATGTTGACGTTACGTCACCAAGACGCAACTTCAACACTGGATGCTGACGTTACGTCACCAAGAGTACTGATGGAAGGAGCAACAACGTCGATATCAAGTATCATTAATACATCAGTGGGGAAAGACAACTGGTAGACATCTGGGCGAAAAATCCTAAATGGTCCCTGTATTCTTGAGAGACAGACAGACAGACACTGATAGACACTGACAGACAGACAGACAGACAGACAGACAGATAGATAGACAGACAGTCAGACAGACAGACAGACAGACACAGACACACAGACAGACAGAAACGCCCTGGACTTAGAGACCAATCTCACTGACCTGCATTTCATTAAAAGTTTAGAAGAAGCCTATGAGAATAAGGTCGGAGGAGCACTTAGGGAGATAAGAAGGTCGGAGGAGCACCTAAGAAGATAAGAAGGCTGAAGGAGCACCTAGAGGGGTGGTGAGTAACACACATGTTGCAGGAGGCAGGGACCTGCCTCCTGCAACATGTGTGTTACTCACGTTTCAACAATGGAGATACCCAACTGTAGCACACGTATGTTAACCACCAACTTGTCGGCATATTTAACTATATTCAACATACCTAAAGAGGTAAAGTTTTGTCAGGAAAACCCAGCCGATGTTAAGGGCAGGTAAATTATGCCTCAATACGCTCTTGGATTTGTATGAGTTTGTTTCGAAGATAAAATATAAAGGCCAGGGTTGAGGTGGATCGCATCTTCCTTGACTGCAGAAATGACTGATACAAGACTCTACCAGAGGTTGATCCAGAAAGTGAATAATGACCAAGAGTCAAAGAGACAGTGCCCAGGTGGATCAGGAAGTGACGGGCTGGTCACACAGGTGGGACAGTTATGGAGGAATCTTTAGAATGAGCTAGAGTGTTATGCATTAATGGCCGAAATGTTCTGCATAACTAGATGTCACCCATCTCTGCTCACTGGATCATGCTGGAATAAATATTATTATTATTATTATTATTATTATTATTATTATTATTATTAGTAGTAGTAGTAGTAGTAGTAGTAGTAGTAGTAGTAGTAGTAGTAGTAGTAGTAGTGGTAGTATACTAATATTATAAAATGGCAAAAGGTTGACAAATCAGTCACAGATCAATAAGATCTGAACACCTTAACATTACCTCGTCACGTCGCCTCTAAATTCGACTGAAAGCCCCTGCAGCGCAGGCGAAACGTTCCAGCAATAAGATATCCAAGTGTTGCACATGAGTCTTATTAATCGTGAGTGAAAGTGAGAAGTGGTGTACCACAAGCCTCGGTACTGGGGCCGCTAAACGGGGGATGAATCATATTCGTCTGTCATTACTGATAATGTGACGCTGATGAGAAAGATATAATCAGCGGAAGACGGGAATATCCTTCGAGTTCATCTCCTTAAGCTAAAGAACTGGCCAGGAAAATGGCAGTTGGAATTCAGCGCCGGTAAATGCAAGATACACAGCATCGGAAAGGCTGAAGGATGGCGAGAAATGGAGCACAGAAGAGCCTGGGACCTGGAGATCACACTCGCCACAAATATACAGCATCACCCAGATGAGTATATGAACTGAGTAGGATCAGCAGCAGAGAAGAGACAATCAAATCTAAGGATACCTTCGAGAACCAATACAGAGAATCATAGAGTACGCAACACATGGACTATGCAACCCCGACCTTGTAAATCACATGTAGAAGCTAAAGGAATTTTAAAAAGTTTGCAACAAGACTTGTCCCAGAGATTAAAAAAATGTGATTCTAGGAAAGAATCGAAGAACTACGTCTAGAAAACCTAGAATCGACGAGGCAGACAAAGACAGACTGTTCAGGAAGGGAGGACCAGAGACCGCAGACTGAAATTTAAGACACAGCTGGGCCACAGAGACGCCAAAAGGAGTATCATTAGTCTCAGGGTGATTCAAAAGTGGCGAAATTAGATAGATGCGAAGACTCCCTCCATTCACAGCTTCAAAAGCAGGTATAATAACGCCCCGGGGAACAAATTTGTACCTTGCTGGTACAAATCAGTGAATACACCCGAGATACACTACAAATACAACAGTACCCACATGAAGTTCACTCTATTTAAGTATATTTCTTCTTTATCACAGAGATAAATTTATAGATCGGGAATGTTTTGAAATTCATTTTATTTCTGAGAGGGAAACAAAAGGCACAGGTGAGCAGGAAGAACTCGCATAATGACTCTTGTGACGGGGGACGGAGAGACCTAAGCTCAAAATATCGAGTCGAAAAATTGCCATATAGTTTTCGGTAAACTTTTGCAGTCAAATTCTGACCAGTGTTGCATTGTTGGTGTGTTGCAGTGTTGGTGTGTTGCAGTGTTGCAGTGTTACAGTGTTGGTGTGTTGCAGTGTTGGTGTTGCAGTGTTGCATTGTTGGTGTGTTGCAGTGTTGGTGTGTTGCAGTGTTGGTGTGTTGCATTGTTGGTGTGTTGCAGTGTTGGTGTGTTGCAGTGTTGCATTGTTGGTGTGTTGCAGTGTTGGTGTGTTGCAGTGTTGCATTGTTGGTGTGTTGCATTGTTGGTGTGTTGCAGTGTTGGTGTGTTGCAGTGTTGGTGTGTTGCATGTTTGCATTGTTGGTGTGTTGCAGTGTTGGTGTGTTGCAGTGTTGGTGTGTTTGCTGGTGTTGCATTGTTGGTGTGTTGCAGTGTTGTGTTGCATGTTGGTTGTTGCAGTGTTGGTGTGTTGCAGTGTTGGTGTGTTGCAGTGTTGGTGTGTTGCATTGTTGATGTGTTGCAGTGTTGGTGTGTTGCAGTGTTGGTGTGCTGCAGTGTTGCATTGTTGGTGTGTTGCAGTGTTGGTGTGTTGCATTGTTGGTGTGTTGCATTGTTGGTGTGTTGCATTGTTGGTGTGTTGCAGTGTTACAGTGTTGGTGTGTTGCAGTGTTGCATTGTTGGTGTGTTGCAGTGTTGGTGTGTTGCAGTGTTACAGTGTTGGTGTGTTGCAGTGTTGCATTGTTGGTGTGTTGGTGTGTTGCATTGTTGGTGTTTGCAGTGTTGGTGTATTGCAGTGTTTTCAGTCTTGGTGTGGTGCACTGTTGCATTGTTGGTGTATTCTTGTGTGTTACAGTGTTGGTGTGTTGCAGTGTTGGTGTATTGCAGTGTTACAGTGTTGGTGTGTTGCATTGTTGGTGTATTGCAGTGTTGGTGTGTTGCGTTGTTGCATTGTTGGTGTGTTCAAATGTTGGTGTGTTGCAGTGTTTGTGTTGCAGTGTTGTGTGTTGAGTGTTGGTGGTTGCATTGTTGGTGTATTGCATGTTGGTGTGTTGCAGTGTTGGTGTGTTGCAGTGGTTGCATTGTTGGTGTATTGCACTGTTGGTGTGTTGCAGTGTTGGTGTGTTGCATTGTTGGTGTGTTGCATTGTTGGTGTGTTGCATTGTTGGTGTGTTGCATTGTTGGTGTGTTCTTTGTTGGTGTGTTGCAGTGTTGGTGTGTTGCAGTGTTGGTGTGTTGCAGTGTTGGTGTGTTTGCAGTGTTGGTGTGTTGCAGTGTTGGTGTGTTGCATTGTTGGGTGTGTTGCAGTGTTTGCATTTGATGTGTTGCAGTGTTGGTGTGTTGCATGTTGGTGTATTCAGTGTTGGGTGTTGCATTGTTGGTGTGTTGCATTGTTGATGTATTTCAGTGTTGGTGTGTTGCAGTGTTGGTGTGTTGCAGTGTTGGTGTGTTGCATGTTGGGTGTTGCATTGTTGGTGTGTTGCAGTGTTGGTGTGTTGCAGTGTTGGTGTGTTGCATTGTTGGTGTGTTGCATTGTTGGTGTGTTGCATTGTTGGTGTGTTGCATTGTTGGTGTGTTGCATTGTTGGTGTGTTCCTTGTGTTGGTGTGTTGCAGTGTTGGTGTGTTGCAGTGTTGGTGTGTTGCATGTTGGTGTGTTGCAGTGTTGGTGTGTTGCAGTGTTGGTGTGTTTGCAGTGTTGGTGTGTTGCAGTTTGGCGTGTTGCATTGTTGGCGTGTTGCGTTGTTGGTGTGTTGCATGTTGGCGTGTTGATTGTTGGCGTGTTGCAGTGTTGGTGTGTTGCAGTTTTTGGTGTGTTGCAGTGTTGGTGTGTTGCAGTGTTGGTGTGTTGCATTGTTGGTGTGTTGCAGTGTTGGTGTATTTCAGTGTTGGTGTGTTGCAGTGTTGGTGTGTTGCAGTGTTGGTGTGTTGCATTGTTGGTGTATTTCAGTGTTGGTGTGTTGCAGTGTTGGTGTGTTGCAGTGTTGGTGTGTTGCAGTGTTGGTGTGTTGCATTGTTGGTGTATTTCAGTGTTGGTGTGTTGCATTGTTGGTGTATTTCAGTGTGGTGTGTTCATGTTGGTGTGTTGCAGTGTTGGTGTGTTGCATTGTTGGTGTGTTGCATGTTGGTGTGTTGCATTGTTGTGTATTTCAGTGTTTGGTTGTTGCAGTGTTGGTGTGTTGCAGTGTTGGTGTGTTGCATTTTGTGTATTCAGTTTGGTGTGTTGCAGTGTTGGTGTGTTGCAGTGTTGGTGTGTTGCATTGTTGGGATTTCAGTGTTAGTGTTTGCAGTGTTGGTGTGTTGAGTGTCTGGTGTTTGCATTGTTGTGATTTCAGTGTTTCGAGTGTTGACAGTGTTGTTGTTGCAGTGTTGGTGTGTTGCAGTATTGGTGATGTTGCAGAAATGGCAATACATTCATAAAGCGCTAGAAAGATACTTGAAACATTAGTAACCGGGAGATGTACAGTATCGTGAAGCCCCAGGATATACAAGTTCACAATAATATTAGGAGCCCCAGTGTATTTAGTGATTTTTATGAGCCTCGGGAATATATGGTGCATTATGGAACCCCTCCTCTCTCTATATATGTATATATATATATTAATATATATATATATATATATATATATGATTATATAATATAGATTATATATTATATTATATTATATATATATATATATATTATGTATGTATATATATTAATAGATTATATATAATACATACAAATACATACATGACATACATACATACATACATACATACTCATACATACATACAGACTATACATACCACATTACATTACATACATACTGAAGCCTCAGAAATGAGTGGTAATATTATGGAGCTCCAGAGATGTATTCTGGTATTACGGAAGGTAAGAGATGTACTCTGGCATTACGGAGCCTCAGAAATATACTCGGGTATTATGGAGGTGATAACCACAGTGAGCATCTCACTCAAACTTTCCTGTTACTATGAACAGGAAACTAGTTTCACTTGGAGTTAAAACACCAAATTTTTACATCTTTATGGCTTAAAAAATGAGGAATATTCTGAAGACGTGAGATGTAATCGAAACGCCTACACAAGGAATCCAAAGGCAAAAAAATGAAATACTGGAAGGTAATTGGATACTAACAGTGGAGAAGGTGAGGAATATATCAGTCAGCAGTAGACGAAGAGGTGGCCGTTCAAGGTGCTGCTGCTTGCTGAACGTGGGGAAGAACTGAACGTTGAAGGAGGGACGGATCTTGGGCTGGGTGGTTCGACGGTGGCTAGGTGGAGAGTGGCTAGTGGAGAGACTGCCAGGATGGTTAGGGGGGGTTATGTGTGTATGTGTGCGTGTGTGTGTGAGTGTGTGTTGAGGTGAGATGGGCGGTACGCAGGTCTGTTGAGCCAGGGGAACACTGGTGGGCGTGGCTCGCTGCTGCTGCTGCTGCTGCACGCCCACGCCTTCCCTTAACCCCTACCCCCCATTACTCTCCTCTTCCCTCCACTCCCCCCATTCCGTCACCCAGCCTACCTCACCCCTCCTATTCCTCCCTCCATTCACGTCTCTCACTTCTACGACCCGCTGTGTCCCTCTCTCTTTTCTCTTTTCTCTTTTCTCTTCTCTCTCTCTCTCTCTCTCTCTCTCTCTCTCTCTCTCTCTCTCTCTCTCTCTCTCTCTCTCTCTCTCTCTCTCTCTCTCTCTCTCTCTCTCTCTCTCTCTTTTTACATTCTCACTCCCTGTTTCTCTTTTTTTTCGTTGTCGATGCTGTTTCTGCTTTACTGTTTCTCGCAGACTGCTGTTATTGATCTGTGTGCTGTAGTTCTGTCGTCAGCTGTTGCCTGTGCTGCTGGTGTGCTGCTGCTGCTGTTGCTGGTGGTGGTGGTGGTGGTGGTTCTGCTGCTTCTGCTGGTGCTGCTGGTGCTAGTGGTGGTGTTGCTGCTGGTGCTAGTGGTACTACTGCTGGTGGTGGTGGTGTGCTGCTGCTAATGCTGGTGGTGGTGGTGGTGGTGGTGGTGCTGGTTCTGCTGCTGCTGGTGGTGCTGCTGTGCTGGTTCTGCTGCTGCTGCTGCTGGTGGTGGTGGTGTGCTGCTGCTGCTGGTGGTGCTGCTGCTGTTGGTGATACTGCTAGTGGTGGTGGTGGTGGTGGTGGTGGTGGTGGTGGTGGTGGTGCTGCTGCTGCTGCTGGTGATACTGCTGGTGGTGGTGGCGCTGCTATCTTTGTGCTACTGCTGGTGGTGCTGGTGCTGGTGGTGGTGCTTGCTGGTGGTGGTGGTGGCTGGTGGTGGTGTGGTGGTGGTGGTGGTGCTGGTGGTGGTGGTGGTGGTGGTGGTGCTGCTGGTGTGGTATGCTGCTGGTGGTGGTGCTGCTGCTGCTGCTGATGCTGGTGGTGGTGCTGCTGCTGGTGCTGGTGGTGGTGGTGCTGCTGCTGTTGCTCTTGCTGTTACTGCTGTGAATTTTATATTTGCAGTTTCTGTTGCAGGTGTTGGCACGTATGTTCATGACGTCACTGTTGTTATGTAATTTCTGTTTACTGTTGATAATGACGCTTTGACTGTTTTTCTATATTAATAGTGATGCTGTCACACCTGCTTTTCTGTTGCTGTTGAGACTGTCACTGTTGTATTTCTGTTGATAATGATGCTATCATTCCTGTTTTACTCTTGATGGTATAATTCCTGTTTTTCTGTTGATGTTACCATTCCTGTTTTTCTATTGATGTTGATCCTTTTATTGCTAATATTGATGTTCTGTGTTTACATTTAAATATTGTTTCTGTTGATGTTTCTACCGTTATTTTCTACTGTTGCTTCTATTTTCCTTAATACTGTTGTTTCTGTTGGTGTATGGCCTATGTGTCTGAGATAATGATATTGATGGTGATGATAATAATAATGATAATTATGATGATAATAATAATGATAATTATAATGATAATAATAATAATAATAATAATTATGATGATAATAATAATAATAATTATTATGACTATTATTAGTATTAGTATTATTACGAGGAATCGATAAATTTGTTAGTCACATAGCATCTAATCAGTAATCAGGTTTGATCCTAGGAGGGGAGGTATCTCCAACTCCTTGGATCAAGAGCGCTTCACCAGCATCAAGACACGTCCCAAAAAGGGACCTTAAACATGACATACATATCTCAGTGTATATACACTGACAGACATGTACTCTCAGTGTATATACATTGACAGACATGTACCTCTCAGTGTATATACACTGACAGACATGTACCTCTCAGTGTATATACACTGACAGACATGTACCTCTCAGTGTATATACACTGACAGACATGTACCTCTCAGTGTATATACACTGACAGACATGCACCTCTCAGTGTATATACACTGACAGACATGTACCTCTCAGTGTATATACACTGACAGACATGTACCTCTCAGTGTATATACACTGACAGACATGTACCTCTCAGTGTATATACACTGACAGACATGTACCTCTCAGTGTATATACACTGACAGACATACACCTCTGAGTGTATATATACTGAGACCTACACCTCTCAGTGTATATATCCTTGATCGTGCCTTGATTAATGAGGGTTTGAAACCTATCCACTACACAGGAGTGTAGTGGATAGGTGTATATACACTGTATATACACTGACAGACATGTACCTCTCAGTGTATATACACTGACAAACATACACCTCTGAGTGTATATATACTGAGACCTATACCTCTCAGTGTATATATCCTTGATCGTGCCTTGATTAATGAGTGTTTGAAACCTCTCCACTACACGGGAGTCATTAGGTTCCATCAGGCAGTTGCTTGACCAGGAATGTTGAAAAAATCGTATAAAATACTGACAAGTTGACGATTAAGACACATGTACAACAGTTGGGTATCTTTATTGTTGCCACCGCCTCCTGCCTTCAGCTTCTTATCGTTCCCGACCATAGAGTTGAACTCCAGGCTGAGGGACTGACCACCTCAAACTACAGGGTTATAAAGGGGAGACAGTGGAAGATGGGATAGTCAGTCCCCTCGGCCCAGGAGCAGGTGTGGAGCATGAATCTGGAGCACAGGCATGTTCATGTAGGTTTGCCAGGACGGGTCCTGACCCGTGTGTTCTCCGTGTGGTGTCCCGACACAGGCTCCCGAAGGAGTGTCGGAGTTGGTATAAGTGATGTACCGTTTACAGCCCTATGACATCGCAGCCCTGTGACAAAGGTAGGTGAGTTTTCTACAGGTCAGGTGGGGTACCGCTTCCAGCCCTATGACAAGGGCGCAGTGAGCCGGCTTTGTATCAAGTCGGTATTGTATACCATTCTTTTACATCAAGTCGAGTTGCAATGATTCAACTCCAGGTGAGGTCCAGGAGATTCTCCGGAGGTGTGTTGTACACCTGACGTCTGACTGAAGTGGGAGCACAGCCAGGATGATGTAGTAGCAGTATAAGACATAACCAAATCCGGGAGTAGCGAGTCTTGGTACCTCGATTACCATCACTCAGAAACAATAATTATGATTTATGAGGGAGGTGATATTGACATGAAAGTTGTGTACATTATGAAAGAGAAGTACATGGTAGTATCTTATAACCGATGGTACACTGTACCAGAATGGACCAGTAGACATAACACACGACTTTTCTTTACATAAGACCCTTAACCAAATTCATTATCTCGGTGTCACTGATACACGTCATATCAAACTGTCTCTCACAACACATATAAACATTAATATTTATGTAAATAAACTAGCAAACTGGGGTTTCGTAATTTATTTTGCAAATGTCTTTATAAATTACACAGTTTTTCAGTACAAGACGTGTGGAGGATGGTGGAGTTGTTCCAGCAGTACCAGGGTAAGTGTGGAGGATGGTGGAGTTGTTCCAGCAGTACCAGGGTAAGTGTGGAGGATGGTGGAGTTGTTCCAGCAGTACCAGGGTAAGTGTGGAGGATGGTGGAGTTGTTCCAGCAGTATCAAGGAAGTTGTGGAGGGTGGCGAACTTGATTTCCTAAATACATAAACCTCTTAAGCATCCGTGGTTGTCTTAGGCTTCCGTCGTCTCGCCGTCTTCACTTTCTTCATCTCTTCCTGAAGAAAAGATAAATATGAAACAAAAACACTCCACCTAACCTCTAAGATGATGATACAATGAGAAAAAATACTGAGAAATGCAAGTACCATTGAAAAATTATATCTCCACTGCTTCTTCTCGTGTTCAACCGAAGAAACTTACTTTGTAGGCGAAACGATTCGTACATGTTGATAAGTGGTTGGGAAAACTGACAGCAGGATCTGCCTAGCGTGGGCCAGTAGGTCTGCTGCAGTGTTCTTACCAGCAAATTGGAACCAAGCAAAATTATATCAGTGGGTCCTTACAAGGTGGTATCTTCCACAGTGACTAGCAGCACTAGATACTTACCCGAGAGTCAGATTCCAGACCAGACTTGTGAGCAAGAAGGTGCCGTGCAAGAGATTTGCCACTGCATAGCTTGAAGCAATGAGGACATTGTTGGTTCTTGTGCGTATTGCAGTAAAGTTGCAGAACTCTAATGCTTTTCCCCGCAGATTTCTTCGTTGTCGAGGTTAACGACGTTTGAGGGATGGGTAGCTCCGTGTTCTCCATCTTCACATGCGGCTCCTGGTCGTTGTGGATCAGGATGAGTGGCTCTAAGTTCTCCATCTTCACATGTGGCTCCTGGTCGTTGTGGATCAGGATGGGTGGCTCCGTGTTCTCCATCTTCACATGTGGCTCCTGGCTGACCGTCTCGTTATCGTCGTGCTCCATCAGGAAAACATATGCCTTGGCAATTTTATCAGCGTCAAACTGAAACTCGTCTTGGGGCGGAGTTGGGATGATGTCCGGCATGCCATCAATAGGTAGATCACACAAGGAAGAACAAAAATCTTCAATTATGCGATCACTTAGCTGATGTTCGTTAAGTTCCATCCCTGGACGACTGAGAACTACACAAACGAAATGATTACACTGCCTGACATGGCTTATATATGAAGCCAGTCAGGTCACATCATCAGGTTAACAAGGTGTTTGCTTGTAAATGAATGGTTCAGAGAACCGACACGTTGATAAATTAGACACATGTGCAACTCTTGGGTATCTTTATTGAGGAAACGTTTCGCCACACAGTGGCTTCATCAGTCCATACAAAGGAGAATCATAAAGGTCAGGAGGAGAATGAGGTAATCAGTCCCTCAACCTTGAGTCGATGTGGTCAGTCCATCAATCTTGAATAGAATAAGGCATATGTGCGGATAAGGAGCTTATAAACCACAGGCAGAAGAGGTGCAGCAGTCGTAGGTGGTGTCACATTTTTTCAATGTGGAAGTAGGTCGTGCCCAAGGGTTAGGCAAGCGAAGAATTCCCAAGTATTAAGATCTCACGAACCATTCATCTACAATCCTGTCAGATAAGACACATATGCAACAGTTAGGTATCTTTATTTCGAAACGTTTCGCCTACACAGTAGGCTTCTTCAGTCGAGTACAGCAAAGTTGATAGAAGCAGAAGAGACTTGAAGACGATGTAATCAGTCAATCACCCTTAAAGTTTTGAGGTGGTCAGTCCCTCAGTCTGGAGAAGAGCATTGTTCCATAGTCTGGAATAATATATTATTATAATATATTATAAGAAACATAAGAACATAAGAAAGGAGGAACACTGCAGCAGACCTGTTGGCCCATACTAGGCAGGTCCTTTACATTTCATCCCACTAACAAACATTTGACCAACCCAATTTTCAATGCTACCCAAGAAATAAGCTCTGATGTGAGGAAATGGTATGGTGATACCGACAAGATGTGGAAAAAGACACCTATGTACAGTTCAGGACATCTACCAAAGGAAACGCCCCGCCACGAGTGGCCCCCCCAGACAATGGAACAATACTCTTCTCCAATACTCTTTAAGGATGATGGACTGATTACATCGTCTTCAAGTCTCTTCTGCTTCTATCAACTTTTCTGTACTCGACTGAAGAAGCCTACTGTGTAGGCGAAACGTTTCCAAATAAAGATACCTAACTGTTGCATATGTGTCTTACCTAAACAACCTGTCGGTATTTTATGCCATTTTATTATTCAATCCTGTCAGACACTGCAACTTTTTGGGATCTTAATACTTCCACACTGAACAAATGTGACACCACCTACGACTGCTGCACCTCTCCTGCCTGCGGTTTATAAGCTGCTTCTCCGCTCATATGCCGTATTCTATTCAAGATTGATGGACTGACCACATCGACTCAAGGTTGAGGGACTGATTACCTCATTCTCCTCCTGTTCTTCAAGATTCTCCTTTGATTTTCATTCCAGCAGGCCTGTTGGCCCATACTACGCAGGTCTTTTACAATCCATCCCACTAACAAAACATTTGCCCAACCCAATTTTCAATGCCACCCAAGAAATAAGCTCTGATAACTCTATCCACTCTCATATGCAAGTCCCACTCAAATCCAACCCCTCTCATTCATGTATTTATCCAACCTAAATTTGAAACTACCAAGGTTTTAGCCTCAATAACCCAACTAGATGTGTGTACGAATGGTATATAATACGGACAAGATGAGATTAAGACACATGTGCAACATTTGGGTATCTTTATTGTAGACGTTTCGCCATCCAGTGGCTTTATCAATACAAATTCTAGGACATAACTTGAAGATGTGGAAAAAGACACTTATGTACAGTTCAGGACATTTATTAAAGGAAACGTTTCGCCACGAGTGGCTTCCTCAGTCCTAATACAGAGAAAACTAAGACAACGCATATATATAGTGGCAGGAGTCAGGTGAAGTGACGCGTGGGTAGAGGTAGAGTGGGAGGGGCTGGGTTTGATTGGTGTCATGGGGTACGGGAGTTATTTCTTGGGTAGCTTTAGGTAGATGTCGTTTTGATAAGGACCTGCCTTGTATGGGCCAGTAGGCCTTCTGCAGTGTTCCTACATTCTTATGTAGTAGTAGTATGAAAGTTAAGACACATGTGCAACATCTGGATATCTTTATTGTAGACGTTTCGCCATCCAGTAGCTTTATCAATACAGATTCTAGGACATAATAGGAAGACAGTAGAACTATATACAAAAGATGAGGTAATCAGTCCCTCGGCCTTGGAGTTAGTGTTCACAGCATCGTGGTGGAGAATCTGGAGCAAAGACAAGAGTAGTAGTAGTAGTGGAACTAAGGAGGTGAGGTTAGAGAGGGACCTGCTGACTTCATGTAACAGCAGTTCCCAGGATGGGTAATATCCTCTTGATTAGTAATTTTGAAATACTGTAACTACCGGATTTTTGCTTTATAGTGTTACTGACAGTGAGTAGCGCAGCTTCAATGCATTTTCTCCGTCTTAAGTCGTCTTCTTTAATCACTAATTTAGCTTCATTGAATTTCATGAGGTGTCCAACATCGTCTCTATGTTGAACACATGCGTTTTTGCGGTCATCATTTCTGCAAGCAGTTTTGTGTTCTGCTATCCTAATGTCCAGAGATCTGTGTAAGGTACTTGCCGTTGTGCAAGACAGGTATACAATACCGACAAGATGAAAGTTAAGACACTTGTGCAACATCTGGTTATCTTTATTTTACACGTTTCGCCATCCAGTGGCTTTGTCAATACAGATTCTTGGACATAATTAGAAAACAGAAGAACTATATACAAAAGATGAGGTAATCAGTCCCTCAGCCTTGGAGGTGGTGTTTACAGGATTCATTGTTTGCCAGAACTAAGTCAAGCAGGTTATTTCCCCTTGTAGGTTCTGTCACAAACTGCTTCAAAAAACAATCCTGAACTACTTCTAAGAAGTCGTATGATTCTAAATTCCCAGTCAAGAAATTCCAATCAATATGACTAAAGTTAAAGTCTCCTAGAATTGAACATCAAAATGGTATACAATACCGACAGGTTGTTAGGTAAGACACATATGCAACAGTTGTGATGAATGGTTTGAAAAACCGACAAGTTGAAGATTGAGACACTTATGCAGCATATGGGAATCTTTATTCAGGAAACGTTTCGCCACACAGTGGCTTAATCAGTCCAATACAAAGAGGAAGATGAACATCAAAATGGTATACAATACCGACAGGTTGTTAGGTAAGACACATATGCAACAGTTAGACAACTTTATTCCGAAACGTTTCGCCTACACAGTAGGCTTCTTCAGTCGAATACAGAAAGTAGGCAGGAACAGTAGAGATGTGAAGACGATGTAATCAGTCCATCACCCTTAAAGTCGTAGAATTTGAGGTTGTCAGTCCCTCGGCTGGAGAAGTTCAGTTCCATAGTCAGGAAACTATCTGAAGATCAAGCGACAGTGCGGAGACTTAAATACTGTCGGAAGGAGAGGTGCAGGGTAGTAGTAGTAGTAGTAGTGAGAGGCAACTGAGAGGTCATGTCCCTCTCAGATCCAACCCTTCTCACTTGAAAAGCTTGTCCAAGGTGTTTTCTGTACCAAGATGCCACGTGTTGCAGTGTCTGACAAGATGAACATCAAAATGGTATACAATACCGACAGGTTGTTAGGTAAGACACATATGCAACAGTTAGACAACTTTATTCCGAAACGTTTCGCCTACACAGTAGGCTTCTTCAGTCGAATACAGAAAGTAGGCAGGAACAGTAGAGATGTGAAGACGATGTAATCAGTCCATCACCCTTAAAGTCGTAGAATTTGAGGTTGTCAGTCCCTCGGCCTGGAGAAGTTCAGTTCATAGTCAGGAACTATCTAAAGATCAAGCGACAGTGCGGAGACTTAAATACTGTCGGAAGGGAGGATGCAGGGTAGTAGTAGTAGTAGTATTTAGTAGTAGTAGTGAGAGGCAACTGAGAGGTCATGTCCCTCTCAGATCCAACCCTTCTCACTTGAAAAGCTTGTCCAAGGTGTTTTCTGTACCAAGATGCCACGTGTTGCAGTGTCTGACAAGTAAACCCTCAAAATGGTATACAATACCGACAGGTTGTTAGGTAAGACACATATGCAACAGTTAGACAACTTTATTCCGAAACGTTTCGCCTACACAGTAGGCTTCTTCAGTCGAATACAGAAAGTAGGCAGGAACAGTAGAGATGTGAAGACGATGTAATCAGTCCATCACCCTTAAAGTCGTAGAATTTGAGGTTGTCAGTCCCTCGGCCTGGAGAAGTTCAGTTCCATAGTCAGGAACTATCTGAAGATCAAGCGACAGTGCATATGTGTCTTACCTAACAACCTGTCGGTATTGTATACCATTTTGATGTTCATCTTGTCAGACACTGCAACACGTGGCATCTTGGTACAGAAAACACCTTGGACAAGCTTTTCAAGTGAGAAGGGTTGGATCTGAGAGGGACATGACCTCTCAGTTGCCTCTCACTACTACTACTACTACTACTACTACCCTGCACCTCTCCTTCCGACAGTATTTAAGTCTCCGCACTGTCGCTTGATCTTCAAAATAGTTCCTGACTATGGAACTGAACTTCTCCGGGCCCGAGGGATGACAACCTCAAATTCTACGACTTTAAGGGTGATGGATGATTACATCGTCTTCACATCTCTACTGTTCCTGCCTATTTTTCTGTATTCGACTGAAGAAGCCTACTGTGTAGGCGAAACGTTTCGGATAAAGTTGTCTAACTGTTGCATTGTGTCTTACCTAACAACCTGTCGGTATTGTATACCATTTTGATGTTCATCTTGTCAGACACTGCAACACGTGGCATCTTGTACAGAAAAACACCTTGGACAAGTTTTTCCCAAGTGGAAGGGTTGGATCTGAGAGGGACATGACCTCTCAGTTGCCTCTCACTACTACTACAACTACTACCCTGCACCTCTCCTTCCGACAGTATTTAAGTCTCCGCACTGTCGCTTGATCTTCAGATAGTTCCTGACTATGGAACTGAACTTCTCCAGGCCGAGGGACTGACAACCTCAAATTCTACGACTTTAAGGGTGATGGACTGATTACATCGTCTTCACATCTCTACTGTTCCTGCCTACTTTCTGTATTCGACTACTGTATTTCGCCTACTGTGTAGGCGAAACGTTTCGGAATAAAGTTGTCTAACTGTTGCATATGTGTCTTACCTAACACACAAAGAGGAAAGCGTAAGGAGAGGAGGAGAATGAGGTAATCAGTCCCTCAACCTGGAGTCGATGTGTTCAGTCCATCAATCTTGTAGAATGTACAGCATAGGGCCGTAGACGTGGCTTATATACTTTAGTGAGGTGACGTGAAGCAGGTGGAGCGGGGTCATAGTGGTAACATCCACTAGTCGAAGTAGGTCTTCGTCCAAAGGTTGAACAAGTGTTGAAGAATTCTTTGTAAGAAGATCCCATGATGCTGCAGTGTCTGACAGTTGTGATGAATGGTTTGAAAAACATATGCAACAGTTAGACAACTTTATTCCGAAGCGTTTCGCCTACACAGTAGGCTTCTTCAGTCGAATACAGAAAATAGGCAGGAACAGTAGAGATGTGAAGACGATGTAATCAGTCCATCACCCTTGTAGTCGTAGAATTTGAGGTTGTCAGTCCCTCGGCCTGGAGAAGTTCAGTTCCATAGTCAGGAACTATCTACACTAAAGGGTGATGGACTGATTACATCGTCTTCACATCTCTACTGTTCCTGCCTTTTCTGTATTGACTGAAGAAGCCTACTGTGTAGGCGAAACGTTTCGGAATAAAGTTGTCTAACTGTTGCATATGTGTCTTACCTAATCTCTAGAATGTTAGGTAAGACACATATGCAACAGTTAGGTATCTTTATTATGAACGTTTGGCCTACACAGTAGGCTTCTTCAGTCAAGTACAGAAAAGTTGATAGAAGCAGAAGATACCATTATTTCAGAAGATACTTGAAGACGATGTAATCAGTCCATCACCCTTAAAGTTTTGAGGTGGTCAGTCCCTCAGTTGGAGAAGAGCATTGTTCCATAGTATGAAACAATATGGAACAATGCTCTTCTCCAGACTGAGGGACTGACCACCTCAAAACTTAAGGGTGATGGACTGATTACATCGTCTTCAAGTATCTTCTGCTTTATCAACTTTTCGTACTTGACTGAAGAAGCCTACTGTGTAGGCGAAACGTTTCATAATAAAGATACCTAACTGTTGCATATGTGTCTTCTAACAACTTTTTCGGTATTTTTTACCATTTTAAGTTAAATCTCCTGAATTACTACATTATGTCCGTTGGCCCTAACAATTTCCTCCATAGTAGTTCCCTGGCCCCTATCTAAATTTGGGGGCGGTATATCACCCCAAAATTTTAATTTTTCATCCCCCTCTGAAAATTCTATAAAAAACGACTCGTATGTAAAATTTTAAGAAAATGTGCAACATTGGGTATCTTTATTGTAGACGTTTCGCCATCCGTGGCTTTATAAATCGATTCTAGGAATAATGGGAAAAAGTGAACTATATACAAAAGTGAGGTAATCGCCCCCGGGCCCTTGGAGTTAGTGTTAAAACAGCTCGGGGTGGGGAAATTTGGGGAGCAAAGGCAAGAAGAAAGGCAATAACCCCTTTTTGGGAAGGACCTACTTCCCTGGGGAATCCCCCCCTCCCAGTGCTCCCCCTCGTCTGCTGCCGCCCCTTCCCACTGACGCTTATTAAACGCCAGTCTTCTTGCCTTTGTCCAATTTCTCCCACGATGTTGTGAACACTAAACTCCAAGGGCCGGGGGATGATTCCCTTTCTTTTGTATATAGTTTACGTTTCCTATTATGTCCTAAAATCTGTATTGAAAAAGCCAGGAGGCAAAACGTTACAAAAAAGATATCCAGTGTTGCAATGTGTCTTAACTTTATATTGTCGGTTTTTTATCCCTTTCTTGCAAACTTCTATCTATTTGGGAACAATTTTAACCCGGAAGTGACTTTGAGGCTGCCCCGACTTTTTAAATTTAAAAACCACGTCTCAGTAATGGAAAATACTCTATGTTCCTTGTACTGAATGTCTCAACTTGTCCATCTTATTCTAGCTTTGCGATTTTTTTGTGTAATATATATTAAAGGACCCTCCTCCTCTTTACCCCCTGCTCCTTTTGTTTTTCCAAAAAACCATTACTGTCCTTGTCTTTTGTGTCATGGTTTTCCCAAATACCCACCTATTTTGCCTATTATGTTCTCCTGTACTATATTACTCCCCTGCGACTTCACAGTTTTCCCGCCAGTTTTCAACTAATGTGACACTTTACTTTGGCAATGTTTCGCTCTCCAGGAGCTTTATCAAGCCGTTACAGACAATAATGGACAGGGGTTTTTTACATGGTTTTAAAATGTGTGTAATTGTATTTTCTAAGCGAAAAAACTGGAAGCTAAAATTTTTTGTTCCAGTCTGATATTGTGCCTTGTAAGTCTTTACAAACATTCATACACCTTACAAAGAACCACAATTGTAAGTAAATGGAAAACTAACATAGTTAAGCAGTGAAAACACTCATGACTTTCTTCTTTAAAAGGGCGTTCGGAGTCTCGTTTAGGCGAGGTCGAAGGACGGTAGGGTAATTTAGTCTCTCCAGCGGAGGGAGTCCCTTCCCCCAAATGGAGAAACTCGTGGGGAAATCCTTTTTTTTCGACGTTTGCCGGGGAAACAAGTGACAGGTGAAAACCCTTAAGCCAGTTTCCCCTGCAAAAAGCAGATTTACACCTTAAATAAGTTGACTTCGGTTTCCCCTTGATCTTTTTTTCATTAAATTCCCTTTACGAACCCGTTCTGGATTCGTATCTTGCATTGGATTTTGGCTCCGGATAGAACCTCTGGTCATGGCTCGGGGTTCAAAAATCCTGATTTGGACTTTGGCTCCCGGATCAGAACCTTGGTCAGGGTTGGGACGTCGAATCCCGCTTTTGGATCCCCCGGTTCTGGGAAGTCTGAATGGTAAATCGAAGGGTGTGGTTAAAATAAGCCTTGATGCATAAATCTTGAACAGTGAGGAAATTGCTGTATGATACGTTTGTCGCTGCCTAGTGGTCCTCCAGCAGTGTGGTTTTTGGTAAAAATTGAAATGCTTGGTACTTCTTCCTTTTCTTTAGCATCCCTAAGAGAACACCAAGTGGATTGTACTCGCGGGTAAGAAGTTTTGTGGTCCGGTCCTGGCTGGGAGACTGGATCTTGGATCTTTTTATGAACCTCAGGCATCTGCAAAACTGAAGGGGGGCAAGAACGTGTGCCCCAAGGGAGGTTTTGTATGTGAAAAATTTTTGAACAGTGAGGACTTGCCGTATCGTAATTTTGCGGCGCCTTTATGTCCCTTGCTGACAGAAAAAGGGAAAACGAGTAGTCTCCCGGGGTGAAATTTTTTATGCTTGCGGAAAATTTTTTCCCGAATTTTAGGACCAAATAGTGGTCATTGGTCCCGGGGACATGACGTTTGTTTCACAGGTTTTTGAGCAAAGACCCAACTAAAACATACATTAAGTCTTGTATTCGCAATTTACAAGGTCCATTTTACGTGTAAGTCTTTGCTAAAAGCTAGATACAAAATGATTGACACTTGGGAGCGTGGTTTATATAGAAGGTGAGGGCAGGTGTCCACGACAGGTGCTGTGTGAGGCGGTGAAAGAAGGAATACTTCAGCAGGCTTACTGGCCCATAGTAAGAACATAAGAATGGAGGAACACTGCAGAAGGCCTACTGGCCCATGCGAGGCAGGTCCTTATCAAAACGACTACTACCTAAAGCTTCCCAAGAAATAAATCCCCTTCCCCAAAGACACCAAAACAAAACCCAAACCCCCCCATTATATTTGTCCGTTCTTTTTAAAGTACCCAAGGTCCCGCCTCTATCACCCCCTGGGAAGACTGTTCCCCGCATCCACAACTCTGTTAGAAAAGTTGAAGATTGAGCACTTTGCGCATAGGGAATCTTTTTTTCGGGAAAAAGTTCGCCCACAGGGCTTATCGCCATAAAAAAAGGGGAAAGGGAAAGGGGGAGGGAATGGGAAACAGCCCCTAAAACCGGAGCGAGTGTTCGGGCCATAATTTTAGAATGGTGAACACTCGACTCCGGGTTGGGGATGATACCTCATTCTCCTCCTCTTTTTACGCCTTCCCTCTTTGTATTGGACTGATGAAGCCATGTGTGGCAAAAACGTTTCCTAAAAAAAGTTTCCCAATGCTCAAAAGTGTCTCAATCTTCAACTTGTCGGTTTTTAAAACCATTCTCACATCTGTTAAAAAAACCAGTACTTCCCTTGCCCTTTTTAAAATCTAAAAAAAATTTATCCAACTTAAATATTATTCCTGGTTCTTACCTGGTTCAACCCCCTCAGTAGGGTTTTAGAAGGGAACGTAAGCAAACACTATAACATATTTTTAAAAAAAAGTTTCGGTCCTGGGAATAAGAAAAGAAAGGATGAACGCAGCGGGCCCTGTTGGCCCATACAGGCGGCCCTTTCAATTCATCCCACTAAAAAACATTTGACCAACCCAATTTTAAATGCCCCCCAAAAAAAACGCTCGGATGTGCAAATCCCATCAAATACAAACCCCCCCCATATGTACTTATCCCAACTAAATTTTTAAAAATACCCAAAGTCTAGCCTCAATAAGATGGAGATACGGCGTTAACGGAGGAGAACAAGAGGATTGTGTAATCTTTGTTTGGAAATCCCCCGGTTAAGAGGGAGCTTGGTCAGTGGCCGGGCAACATGGAACCAAGCTGGCAATATAAACACAAATGCAGTATAATGTGATCCTTTTTTGATACGTTTCGCCCAACAGTGGCTTTTCAAGTCAAAACAGAAAATCCCGGGGTGGAAGGAACGCGAGTATTTATAGTCAGCTGAGGTAGGTGAAAATGCTGCATCTGATGATGTACCGAGTTGGGTTGTAGGTCTAAAAACTTGGGTTTGCTTGGTTTGGAGACTGGAAAGTTTGTGAGCAGACCTTCTAATGTTTTTATGTGGGATGCTTTTGAAAAAGTTTCTTGGCAAGTTTTTCAGCTATGTTATAGAAGCCACTATTCTTTTTTGAAGTGTGGATAAAAAAAAATAGTGATGACCCAGGATTCTTGGGGGTATTGGTGTTGTCTTTGTGGCGAAAGTTTGAGTTTCTGATTTATCAAGGGTTTGTGAATTCGGTGTTTTTCGCAGGATTCCTTGTGTCGTAGCCCTGCTTGCTTTGGTGTTCTAAAATAGTTTTGGAGGCCCCTTGATGTTTCCCCCAGTATAACTTGTTGCATTTTTTTAAAAGGGGATTATGTTACCCCTGCAGAGGATGGAGGTTGTCCTGCCTATTGGGTGATGCCCTTGAGGTCGTGGTTGTGGAGGTAGTTTTGGGAAGATTTTTTGGGCAAATGTTGGGAAAATGTTTGGCAATGGATTTGGGTGGGAAGGACTTGTATCTCTTCTCGGCGTGTCTTCTCGGGGTGTGTTGAAGATGTTTAGTGCTCGCCCTCTTTCAGTCTCTGATGAATGACGAGGATAGTGGAGTTTGGAAAATACCTTTCAAATTTTTGTGCTTCTTCCTCAAGGAACTCGTTGTCAGATTTTGAGTGCACGCAGGAAGAAAACTATAATTACACCCGTTTGGTTTTGGGCGGGTGGAGTAGAAATGGGAAGATGTTTTGGTTTTGGGGGGTTTTTTGATAGACTTTAAAACGAAGGTTCTGGGACTTTGCAGAGTAGAACATCAAGGAAAGGAAGGGTTTTCGACCCCTTCTTCAAAGTGGAACTGGGTTGAAGGCTCGACCTGGTTTTGGTTGTCTTTGGGGGCTTGAAGTTTAAGCGTTTGGAGTTTGAGGAGAATGTCGTCAACATAACGGACCCGGTGAAGACGAAGGGAAAAATGGGGGAGAAAAAAGTTCGGCTTCTAGATGTTCCCGTTAGGTTCGAGGATGCACTGGTGGCGAACCCCGGGGGTAGTCCAAAGTCTTTTGAAAAAGGTGATTTTTTAAAAGAGAAAAAAAAGTAAAGCCAACACTAGTTCAAACCCGGTCGATGAAAATAAAAGGCACAAGTGCAAAATAAAGTGACTTTTTGGGCAACGTTTCGCTCTCCCGGAGTTTACAAGTCATTACAAAAATACTGGACAAGGGGTATATAAAGGTCAGAGTGAGGTGAATATAGTGAGGTACCCTTCGATGTTCCTAGTGGTAGTAGTAGTGGTAGTGACAAAAGCAATTAATTCGTACTGGTAAAAAGGAAAAAAAAGCTATTTCTTGGGTAACAAAAATGGTTTGGGCAAAATAAACTGGAATGAGGCAGGTTGTTTTAGTGTTCA
>NC_069408.1:34234147-34302418 GCF_026875155.1 Cherax quadricarinatus
TTTAAATTAGATAAGTTTAGATTTAGAAAGGACTAGGAAAGTTTTGGGTTTTTGGAATAGGGTAGTTATGAGTAACAGTCTCCCTATTGGGGGTATTGAGGCTAGGATTTTGGGGTATTTAAAATCGGGTTGGATAAGTACATGATGGGGGGGGGTTGGGATTTGAAGGACTTGCACATGGGGTTTTGTTTTTTTGGGGGGCTTTAAAAATTTGGGTTGGTCAAATTTTGTTAGTGGAAAAATTGTAAAGGACCTGCCTAGTATGGGCAAATAGGCCCTGCTGCAGTGTTCCTTTTTCCTTTGTTTCTTATGTTCTTATGGGGGAGGGGTTGGATTTGAGTGGACTTGCCATCAGAGCTTTTTTATTGGGTAGCATTGAAATGGGGTTTGGGCAAATTTTTTGTTAGTGGGAGAATTGTAAAGGACCTGCCGGGTAGGGGCACAGGCCGCACATTACCTCCTTTTTTATGTACTTTAAATGTTTCTTTTTTTTCCGTATTGGGACTAAAGAACCCACCTGGCGAAACGTTTCCTTTAAAAAGTGTCCAAAACTTACATAATGTCTTTTTCCACAGGGGCAGCAGGCCCGCTGCAGTGATCCTCCTTTTATGTTCTTATTAAAACCTTGGGTAGCTTTAAAAAGGAAGGGGACAAATTTTTGGAGTGGGAGGGGCTGTTTGATTGTGTCGGGGGTACGGGAGAAAATTTGGGTTTAAAAAGACACGTAACAAATTCTTGGGTAGGGGGGGTTTTTTGAAAAGGACCTGCCTTGTAGGGACCAGTGGGCCTTCTGTAGTGTTCCTCCTTTTTATGTTCTTATGGGCCCTTCCCCAAAATTTTTCTCCATTTTTGTTAGGTAAGACACTATGAAAACGTTGGGTATCTTTTTTCGATTTTCGCCCACACAGTAGGCTTTTTCAGTCGAGTACAGAAAAGTTGATAGAAGCAAAATGCGAAGACATGTATTCCATCCCCCTTAAAGTTTGGGGGTGTTCATCCCTCATCTGGAGTGGGGGGACTGTTACATCGTCTTCAAGTATCTTCTGCTTCAAATCAATTTTCGTACCGACTAAAGAAGCCACTGGACGAAACTTTTTCAAAAATATGAGGCGGGGCTTTGGGTAGTTTCAAATTAGGTTGGATAAATCTGAGTGGGATGGGTTGGTTTTGGGGGGATTTGCACATCAAGCTTTTTTTTTTGGGGAGATTAAAAATTTGGGGTAGGTCAAATGTTTGTTAGGGGGATAATTTAAAGGACCGCCTGTAGGGCCAACAGGCCTCCCTGCAGTGTTCCTCCTTTTTATGTTCTTATTTCTAAAGAAACCTAACTGTTGCATATGGTCTTACCAAACAACTGTGGGTATTTATCCATTTTAATGTTAATTCCTCCATTCTATTTCTTGATTGGTGAAACAATTTCTTGGGTAATTTTTGGGAAAAGTTGGATAAATAGTGGGGGGAATGTTTGGTTTTGAGAGGACGGCCTTTGGGGGCCCGCTGCATGTGGGTTTCTCTAAAACCATTCATCTGCAAATTTTTATTTCTTGACTTGGCGTGCCCCTCTCGCCTCATATAAGACCCATTAAAGCCCCAAATTTTGCTAGAGCGGAGACGGCTACGACAACAAAGTATTTCGACTTCTCCTTGCGGACCCCGACACAGTTCCTAACAAATAAATCAAGCACTAACGTTTCTTATTCATCGAACTCCAAAGGGCTGCAGACATGGATCTCAGGGACCCGAGTTTGGCGACCTTTTTAATAAAAGTTTTTTGGGAAATTTCTTTTTGAAAGACCGAATAGATTCTTCAACCCAAAGAAAAGACTCTGATTTACAGGGGAAAAAGAAATTTGGGGAGGAATTTACCGAATAATATGAAAAATCGAACTCCAGACGCGGGGACCCCATGTAGAACTCCGTACCCCTTTCCTCGAGTTGTAATATGGGAAAGGGATGGAATTTTCCAAAAGAATATGAAAAAATCAAACTCCCAAACCCCGTACCGCATGTAAACTCCCTGACCCCTTTTTCCTGAGTTGTAAAAATGGGAACGGGATGGGAAATTTTCCAAAAAGAATATGAAAAAATCAAACTCCAACCGTACCGCATGTAGAACTCCCGGGCCCCAGTTGCCTCGAGTTGTAAAATGGAATGGGATGGGAAATTTTCCAAATGAATATAAAAAAAGTCGAACTCCAGACCCAGGTACCGCATGTAAACTCCGTTCCCAGTTTTCCCCGATTTTAATATGGGAAAGGGATGGAATTTACCGAATGAATTAAAAAATCGAACTCCCACCCATACCGCAGTAGAACTCCGGACCCAGTTCCTCGAGTTGTAATAGGAACTTAATGGAATTTACCAAAAGAAAATGAAAAAGTCGAACTCCAGACCCAGGACCGCCCTGTAGAACTCCGTACCCGTTTCCTCATTGAATTGGACTGGGGTGGAATTTACCCAATGAAAATGAAAAAAATCGAACTCCAACCCAGGGACCGCTGAGAACTCCGACCCCGTTGCTTTGGCGTAATATGGAACTGGGGGGAATTTACCAAATGAAAATGAAAAAAGTCAAACTCCAACCCAGCTGCCCGTGCAAAATTTTTGACTCAGGTGCCTCCAGCACAGTAAATGGCTTTGGACGCAAAAGGAGGCGCCGGGATCAACCAATCAGTCCTCATGTTACCGATTTTCCAATATGAAAACCAGGTTTAAGCACCTTCTCATTTGCAGTACCTTTCACAAGCAACAAACACCTGAAGTCCTACCCCGTTGCCTCGAGCGTAAAAGGAACTGGTGGAATTTACCGAAAATATAAAAAAGTCGAACTCCAACCCCGGTCCGCGTGTAGAACTCCGGACCCCAGTTGCCTCGAGCAGTAATTGGAAAATGGGGGGAATTTACCAAATAATATAGAAAGTCAAACTCCAGACCCAGGATCGGGTCGAAGTCTGTCCTCCAGTGCATAAATGATTTTTGGACGTAAAACGGAGGCGTCGGCATCAACCCATCGATGTCCTCATGTCGCCCATTTTCTATTGAAGCCACGTTTAAGCGGGACCTTTTCATTTGCAGCACCTTCCCCACAAGCCACAAGACCTAAGTCCCACCTATAAAGAGAAACCTGACGTGAGCGTAAAAAGGGAGCGTCCAAAATGGGATACGGAAGACTTAAACCCAATGCCCTCACGCAGCTTGATTTCAAATTTAGAAAAAGGGGGTTTGAGCGACACCCTTTTTACTCACAAACTGTCCCTACAAACAGAAGGAAGAAACCTCTAGCGCGGTGGACAGGCAGGACTGCCCTGCGGCGACGTCGCTATACCATGTCCCAATGTTAAAAAATTTACCCCGATGAAGACGAATTTAAGCAAACCTTCTTTTTACAAAATCCCCCCCCGCAGCCCGATGAGATGAGCGGAAGCCCAGCCACGCAACCAAGAAACCCGATGTCAGGTTTCACAAGAAGGTAAGTCTTTTTCTTTTGCACCTCGAGGGAGTAGAATTTACTTACGGGTTTTAGCTTTTTACCGTTTTTTGTTTGATTTCTAGCAACTTTGTCTTTCACCACTGCACTGAGAAGTTCATTTTCCCCCAGCTTTTGTATACTTTATATTCTTAAACTGTGACAGCACTGTTGATAAAACAGCATGAAAAAGTATTAAAACATAGCAACTAATGTAATAAAGGTTTGGATTCCAAATGTTGGCTATGTGTCTCATTTTTCATAGCTATTGAAAATAAATGCTTTTTGTGGGAATGGGCAAACAGTAAATACATTTTTACTCCAAACCTTTTATAGTGATACTTTTTATTGATTTCTTATTTTCTGTTTGTTCCTCAGAAGAGTGAAGGTGAGTGGGCGGTGACTGGGAGAGGGACTGAAGTCACTCTGAAAAAGACTCTAGTTCACATATATGAACTCCGTGTTGAGCTTCACATGAAAATTCGGGAGTGTGGGGGGCTACGCCTTTTCCCTTTAAATTTCTGACGCATTTGTGAGCACCAAAAGGAGACGCATGAACCTGGATTTACAAGACGTTGTCGAGATGCATCTTGCTTCATATTTCTAAATGTAAACGAAATATTGCATGACACTCTTTTTAACCCTGACACTGTTCAAACACTCGTATTGTAAATATGTAAAATATTATTATTAATAAAATCGAAACCAAATTATTGGTTTTTTTAATATATTTTCAGAAGTTTCACCCATTCAATTAAAAATCATGGACCTTTTTTTATTTACTAACTTTCATGACAAATTCAACGTTTCGCTTCCGGGATTTTTAAAATTGCCAAAGTTTAGGGGAGGTGAGGTGAAGTACAAGGTGGGGTCTAGTGGACCCCAGCATCAGGGGATTTGTTAAAAAGAATTCTTTAAAACTTGTTCAACCTTTGGACGAAGACCTAAATTTAAAAGAAAAATAAGAAAGGGGAACACTGCAGCAGGCCCCGTTGGCCCAACTACTTTTTAAAAAAAGGACCACTTTGACCCCCCCCCCGCTTCAGCACCTCACTCATATATAACCACGTTGAAGATGAGACACTTATGCAGCTAGGAATCTTTTTTCAGGAAACGTTTCCCACACAGTGGCCATCGTCCAATACAAAGAGGGGGAAGGCGTAAGGAGAGGGGGAAATGAGGTAATAGTCCCCAACCTGGGGTCGATGTGTTTTGTCCATCAATCTTGTAAAGTACAGCACAGGGCCGTAGCGGGTTTTTTAATACTGTGTGAGGTGACGTAAGCAATGGAGGCCGGGGTCATGTGGTACCCTCCACTAGTCGAAGTAGGTCTTTTGCCCAAAGGGTTAAAAAGTTTTAAGAATTCTTTTAACAAACCCCATGATCGCCGTGCGACAGTTGTGATGAATGGTTTAAAAAACCGACAAGTTAAAAATTAGACACTTTGCAGATATGGGAATCTTTTTTGGAAAAGTTTCGCCACACAGTGGCTTCATCTCCCAAACAAAAGGAAGGCGTAAGGAAGGGGAGAATGGGGAATCAGTCCCCCAACCTGGAGTCGTGTGTTCAGTCCTCAATCTTGTAGAATGTACAGCACAGGGCCGTAGACGGGTTTATACTGTGTGAGGGGACGTGAAGCAGATGGAGCGGGGTCATAGTGGTACCACCCTAGTCGAAGTAGGTCTTTTTCCAAAGGTTTTAACAAGGTTAAGAATTCTTTGTACAAGACCCCCTGAGCGGCCCGGGCTACAGTTGTGTGAATGGTTGAAAAACCGCCAAATTTAAGATTGAACACTTATCGCATATGGAATCTTTTTTTCCCGGGAAAAAATTTTGCCACACAGTGGGTTTTAAACAGTCCAATACAAAGAGGAAGGCGTAAGGAGAGGGGAGAATGAGGTAATCATTCCCCACCTGGAGTCGATGTGTTCAGTCCATCAATCTTGTAGAATTAAAGCACAGGGCCGTAGAAGGCTTATTTACTGTATGGGTTGGGCGTGAAGCAGATGGAGGCGGGGGGCAAAGGGTCCATCCACTATCGAAGTAGGTCTTCGTCCAAAGGTTGAACAAGTGTTTAAGAAATTTTTTGTAACAAGACCCCATGAAAGGCCGGTCTGACAGTTTTGATGAATGGTTTGGAAAAAAAACCCACAAGTTGAAGATTGAGGGGCATTATGCGAAAATTTGGGGAAACTTTATTCAGGAAACGTTTTGCCACACAGTGGCTTTTATCGTCCAAAACAAAGAGGAAGGCGTAAGGAGAGGAGGAGAATGAGGTAATCAGTCCCTCCCAAACCCGGAGTCGATGTTTTTTCAGTCCATCAATTGTAGAATATAACAAAAGGGCCGTAAGGGCGTTGGGTTATTACTGGGAGTGAGGTGACGTTAAGCAGAGGGGGGGGGTAAAAGTGGTACCATCCACTAGTCGAAATAGGTTCCCTTTGCCGAAAGGTTTTAACAAGTGGGTTAAGAATTTTTGTAACAAAGGGCCCCCTATGGGTGCCGTTTCCCCGCAGTTTTTGATAATGGTTTGAAAAACCGAAAAAGTTTAAAATTGGGGACATTATGCGCATATGGGAATTTTTTATTTAGGAAAAAGTTTCGCCCACACAGTGGCTTCATCAGTCCAAAAACAAAGAGGGAAGGGGTTTAAAGGGAAAAGGGGGGAATAGGTAAACAGTCCCTCAAACCCCGGAGTCGATGTGTTTTTCCATCAATCTTTTTAGAATTTTACAGCACCCGGGGCCCTAGGGCGTTCTTTTAAATGTAGTGAGGTACGTTAAACAGATGGGGGGGGGGGGCATAGTTGGTACCCTCCAACTAGTTTGAAGTAGGTCCTTTTGTCAAAGGTTTTAACAAGGTTGAAGAAATTTTTTGTAAACAGACCCCTTTTTTTGCTGCCGTGTTGACAAGTTTTTGATGAATGGTTGAAAAACCGTCACCTCACCAAAAGTTTATTTAACCACGTCTAAAGGGCCCCCCTGCTGTACATTTTACAAAATTTATGGACCCGAACACATCGACCCCCAGGTTGAGGGACTGATTTCCTCATTTTTCCCCTCTCCCTTTTCGCCCCTTCCCCTTTGTATTGATGATGAAGCCACTGTGTGGCGAAAAAGTTTTTCCGAATAAAATTCCCTTTGCTGCATAAGTGTCTCCCAAACTTCAACTTGTCCCGGGTTTTTTAAACCCCTTTTAACACAAATGTCCCGACACGGCAAAACATCATGGGGGTCTTGTTACAAAGGGAAAACTTCAAACCCCTTGTTTTAAACCCTTTTGGGCGAAAAAAACCCCTTCGAAATAGTGGGGTGGGACCACCAAAAACCCCCCCCCTCCCTCTGCCCTTTACGTCAAACCCCACTACAGTATATAAGCCCGCCTACGGCCCCTTTTGCTGTTAAAATTCTACCCAAAATTGATGGACCCGAACCATCGACTCCAGGTTGAGGGACTGATTAACCCCCATTCTCCTCCTCTCCTTTCGCCCTTTCCCCTTTGTTTGGGGCTGTGAACCATGTGTGGGGAAACGTTTTGAAAAAGATTTCCCCTATGCTGGCCCTAAGTGTCTCAACTTTCACGGGGGGGGTTTTTTAAACCCTTATCAAACCCGTCCAAAACGGCAGCATCATGGGGCTTTTTACAAAGAATTTTCAACACTTGTTAACCTTTTGGGAACGAAGAACCCACTTCGACTAGTGGGTGGTTTCCACTATGGGCCCCGCCCCCATCTGTTACGTCACCTCACTACAGTTATAAGCCACGCCTTTCGGCCCTGTGCTGTTTCATTCTACAAGAATTTTGGATGGGAAAAAACATCGACTCCAGGTTGAGGGACTGATTTTCCCCATTCTCCTCCTCTTTACGCCTTTTTTTTTTGTATTGGACTGAAAGAACCACGTTGGGAAAGTTTTTTGAATAAAGATTCCCATATCGGGATAAGTGTCTCAATCTTCAAATTGGGCGGTTTTTCAAAAACCCTTCATCACAAAAATTAAACCAGCACTGGGGGCCTTTGTTACAAAAATTTTTTACAGGAAATTATTGGGCGAACACCTTGACCCCCCGGGGAGGTACCCATTACCCCCCTCCTCTCCCTTCCGGTTTTCCCCACTAAGTAATAAGGCCCCTTTTTGGCCCTTTCCCCTGAATTAAAGATTATAGTTTAAAAATGTCCAATTTAACTTTTTTTTTCTCCCTTTTCCCTTAAGGTTTCCTTTGAATTGGGATAAAAAGAACCCAAAGGGTTTTGGGAAAAAACGGGGGTTTTTTTTTAAAATTCCCAAACCTTTTAAGGTCTTCCTTCCAACCTTTTTTTTAAACCTTAATACTTCCCTAAAGGGGACGTACCCCAAGGAAACGTCTTTTAAAATTTAAAGGGGAAAAAACCCCCTGGGGATTTACTCAAATCCCCCTTCAGCCTTTCTCGTATTGGGGGAGAAAACCCTTTGTTCGCTTTCCCGAAAAAAGATTCCCTTTTTTTGCAAAAAGGTCTAATTTAATTTTTTTGGGTTTTCCAAAATTATAAATGGGGGGTTTGGAATTTAAATAACAATTTTGAACTCTTTGGGTTTTTTCAATAAAAAACCCAAGGAAAAAACCCCAATGTTTTCTAATTTTCCAAAGTGGGGGGTTCTTGCCCCCCCCTTTTTTCCCGGGGGGGGGAAAAGGGGCAAAATGTTCTGGCCACTCTGGGCCGAAAAAGGGGGAAAAGAAAAATGAATCGTCCAAAGGGAAAGGGGGAAAAAAGAAACTTTTGGGAAAGGGAAGGTTAAATGGGAGGGGGGGAAAAAGGAACCCAAAAAGGGGGAAACCCTTTGGGGTTTTTGGGACAAAAAATTTTTAGACTAAAAATTAAGGGCCCTTATATTAATTTTTGGTTTTTAAAGGGAAGACGAAATAAGGGGTTGGGGGTTAGAACAAAGGAGGTTGGAAGGGCCTTAACCTTATTGTGGGGAAAAATTTTTTTTGGGGAAGTTTTATCCATAAAAAACCGAGTAAAAAAATTCTTGTTTGGGGTTTTGGAGAGTTTAGGAGGAATGGGCTTTCCTTTTGGTCCCTCTGTTTCCTTGGGGGGGGATGAAATTTTACATTTTTCTTTTAATACAAGGAAAAAGCCAAAAAGGCGAAAAAATGTTTTAATGAATCAGGCGGACAAGTTTCCCGTTTTTAATTAAAGGGAGAAGGTTTTTTGGAAAAAGGGAGGAGGGAAAAAGGGGGGGGGTTAAGGGAAGTTTCCCCAACCCCTTTTTGGGATATGTTTTTACAAAATACGGGGTGACCTAGAAAAAATTTGCGTTTTCACTGTTTTAAAAAAAGGGGGCGAAAGGCACGGTTTAAAAAAGCGGGAGTTTCAGAACAAGGGGCAGGATGTTTTTGGCTTAAACTAACCCCCGCAGTGCTTAAAAATTTTTCGGGGGAGTTTTTTCCCCCTTAAAGGGGAGCAGTGTCTTTCCGTTTTTAAAAATTTTTAGTTCTTAGTTTAAATTTGGAAGGCTTTCTCCATTTAAAAAAACAGTGTTTCCTTTTAATTTAAAGCAGGCATTTTTTTTTTTAATACAAAACAAGGGAAGTTTTCATGGTTTTAAAACAAGCGACAATGTTTTACTGGTTTTTAAAACAAGGCGAGGGGAATGTTTTAAATGTTTTAAAAACAAGGCCGGGGTTTTTTTCACGTTTTAAAAACAAACCCCAGCAGGGCTTTTATGTTTTTTTAATACAAGGGCGAAACAAGTTTTTCCCCTGTTTAATTTCAAGGCGGGAAAGTTTTCCCCTGTTTAAAAACAAACGTGCCGGTTTTTCCCGTTTTAAACAAGGCAGTGGGCCCTTTAAAATGTTTTTTTCAAGACGCGCAGTGTTTTCACTGTTTTTAAAACAAGACGAAAAGTGTTTTCACTGTTTTTACAAGAGCAAACAGTGCTTTACGTTTTTTTACAAGGGGGCAGTTTTCCTAAATGTTTTAAAACAAGACGGAGCCCTGTTTCACTGTTTTTTAAAACAAACCCCAGCAGGGGTCTTCACTGAAAAAAAAAAAGACCCGCAGTGTCTTCACTGTTTAATTAAAAACGCAGCAGTGTCTTCCCCTGTTTTTAAAACAAACCAAACAGTGTTTCACTGGGTTTTAAAACAAACCAAACTGGTCTTCACAGTTTTAAACAAACCCCAGTGTTTTCACTGTTTAATACAAGACCCAGATTCCCTTTCCCGTTTTAAAAACAAGACGCGCAGTGGTCTTCACTGTTTTTTAATACAAGACGCAGCAGTGTTTTCACTGTTTTAATACAATACGCAGCAGTGTCTTCACTGTTTTAATACAAGACGCAGCAGTGTCTTCACTGTTTTAATACAAGATGCAGCAGTGTCTTCACTGTTTTAATACAAGACGATGCAGTGTCTTAACTGCTTTAATACAAGACGCAGCAGTGTCTTCACTGTTTAATGCAATACGCAGCAGTGTCTTCACTGTTTTAATACAAGACGCAGCAGTGTCTTCACTGTTTTAATACAAGATGCAGCAGTGTCTTCACTGTTTTAATACAAGACGATGCAGTGTCTTAACTGCTTTAATACAAGACGCAGCAGTGTCTTCACTGTTTAATACAATACGCAGCAGTGTCTTCACTGATTTAACACAAGACGCAGCAGTGTCTTCACTGTTTAATACAATACGCAGCAGTGTCTTCACTGTTTTAATACAAGACGCAGCAGTGTCTTCACTGTTTTAATACAAGACGCAGCAGTGTCTTCACTGTTTTAATACAAGATGCAGCAGTGTCTTCACTGTTTAATACAAGACACAGCAGTCTTCACTGCTTTAATACAAGACGCAGCAGTGTCTTCACTGTTTTAATACAAGACGCAGCAGTGTTTTCACTGTTTAATACAAGACGCAGCAGTGTCTTCACTGTTTAACAAAAGGCGTAGCAGTGTTTTCACTGCTTTAATACAAGACTCAGCAGTGTTTACACTGTTTAATACAAGACGCAGCAGTGTCTTCAAGCTTTATACAAGACGCAGCATGTCTCAATGCCTTTTAATACAAGACGCATCAGAGTCTTCACTGTTTTATACAACCACGCAGCAGTGTCTTCACTGCTTTATTACAAGAACTCACATGTCTTCACTGCCTTTAATACAATACGCAGCAGTGTCTTCACTGTTTTAATACAAGACGCAGCAGTGTCTTCACTGCTTTAATACAAGACTCAGCAGTGTCTTCACTGCTTTAATACAATACGCAGCAGTGTCTTCACTGTTTTAATACAAGACGCAGCAGTGTCTTCACTGCTTTAATACAAAGTGTAGCAATGTCTTCACTGTTTTAATACAAGAGTCAGCAGTGTTTTCACTGTTTAATACAAGACTCAGCAGTGTTTTCACTGTTTAATACAAGACGCAGCAGTGTTTTCACTGTTTAATACAAGACGCAGCAGTGTCTTCACTGCTTTAATACAAGACGCAGCAGTGTCTTCACTGCTTTAATACAAGACTTAGCAGTGTTTACACTGTTTAATACAAGACGCAGCAGTGTCTTCACTGCTTTAATACAAGACTCAGCAGTGTTTACACTGTTTAATACAAGACGCAGCAGTGTCTTCACTGCTTTAATACAAGACGCAGCAGTGTCTTCACTGTTTTAATACAACACGCAGCAGTGTCTTCACTGTTTTAATACAACACGCAGCAGTGTCTTCACTGCTTTAATACAAGACTCAGCAGTGTCTTCACTGCTTTAATACAATACGCAGCAGTGTCTTCACTGTTTTAATACAAGACGCAGCAGTGTCTTCACTGCTTTAATACAAAGTGTAGCAATGTCTTCACTTTTAATACAATATCAGCAGTGATTACTGTTTAATACAAGACTCAGCAGTGTTTTCACTGTTTAATACAAGACGCAGCAGTGTTTTCACTGTTTAATACAAGACGCAGCAGTGTCTTCACTGCTTTAATACAAAGTGTAGCAGTGTCTTCAGCCTTTTAATACAAGACGCAGCAGTGTTTCACTGTTAAAACAATATACGCAGCAAGTTTCCTTCACTATTTTAATACAAAGTGTAGCAGTGTCTTCACTGTTTTAATACAAGACGCAGCAGTGTATTCACTGTTTTAATACAAGAGTCAGCAGTGTTTTCACTGTTTAATACAAGACTCAGCAGTGTTTTTCATCTTGAATACAACGCAGCAGTGTCTTCCCCCACTGCTTTAATACAAAGTGTAGCAGTGTCTTCAGCTTTTTAATACAAGACGCAGCAGTGTTTTCACTGTTTAATACAATACGCAGCAGTGTCTTCACTATTTTAATACAAAGTGTAGCAGTGTCTTCACTGTTTTAATACAAGACGCAGCAGTGTATTCACTGTTTTAATACAAGACGCAGCATGTCTTCACTGTTTCAATACAAGACGCAGCAGTGTCTTCACTGTTTAATGCAATACGCAGCAGTATCTTCACTGTTTTAATACAAGACGCAGCCGTCTGTCTTCAAAATGTTTTAATACAAGATGAAGCAGTGTCTTCCCTTTTAATACAAGACGAAGCAAGTGTCTCCACGATATAATACAATACGCAGCAGTGTCATCACTGATTAATACAAGACGCAGCATGTCTTCACTGCTTAATACAAAGTGTAGCAATGCTTCACTGTTTGAAATACAAGATCAGCAGTGTTTCACGTTTAATACAAGACTCAGCAGTGTTTTCACTGTTTAATACAAGACGCAGCAGTGTTTTCACTGTTTAATACAAGACGCAGCAGTGTCTTCACTGCTTTAATACAAAGTGTAGCAGTGTCTTCAGCTTTTTAATACAAGACGCTGCAGTGTTTTCACTGTTTTAATACAATATGCAGCAGTGTCTTCACTGTTTTAATACAAAGTGTAGCAGTGTCTTCACTGTTTTAATACAAGACGCAGCAGTGTCTTAACTGCTTTAATACAAGACGCAGCAGTGTCTTCACTGTTTCAATACAAGACGCAGCAGTGTCTTCACTGTTTAATGCAATACGCAGCATTGTCTTACAGAGTAACACAAGACCAGCAGTGTCCTTCACGTTTTTAATACAAGATGCAAGCAGTGTCGTCACTGTTTAATACAAGACCAGTCAGTGGTCTTCAACGCGTTAAATACAACCGTGCAATGTCTCACTGTTTTTAATACAAGACGCAGCAGTGTCTTCGCTGTTTTAATACAAGACGCAGCAGTGTTTTCACTGTTTAATACAAGACGCAGCAGTGTCTTCACTGCTTTAATACAACGCGTAGCAATGTCTTCACTGTTTTAATACAAGACGCAGCAGTGTCTTCGCTGTTTTAATACAAGACGCAGCAGTGTCTTCACTGCTTTAGTACAAAGTGTAGCAGTGTCTTCAGCTTTTTAATACAAACGCAGCAGTTGATATCCTGTTTAATTACAAAGACGCAAGCAGTTCTTCACTGCTTTAATAAAAAGCGTACAATGTCTTCACGTTTTAAATACAAGATGCAGCAGTGTCTTCACTGTTTTTTAATACAAACGATGCAGTGTCTAACTGCTAATCACGACGCATGCAGTGTACCTTCACTGTTTAATACACTACGCAGCAGTGTCTTCAGTTCACTGATTTAACACAAGACCAGCAGTTTCTTCACGTTTAATGCAATACGCACAGTGTCTTCACTGTTTTTTTTAATACAAGACGCAGCAGTGTCTTCCACGGTTTTAATAACAAGACGCACATGTCTTCACTGTTTTAATACAAGATGCAGCAGTGTCTTCACTGTTTAATACAAGACACAGCAGTCTTCACTGCTTTAATACAAGACGCAGCCGTGTCTTCACTGTTTTAATACAAGACGCAGCAGTGTTTTCACTGTTTAATACAAAACGCAGCAGTGTTTTCACTGTTTAATACAAAGTGTAGCAGTGTCTTCACTGTTTTAATACACAGTGGTACAGAGTCTTTTCACTGTTTTAATACAAGACGCAGCAGTGTTTTCACTGCTTTAATACAAAGTGTAGCAGTGTCTTCAGCTTTTTAATACAAGACGCAGCAGTGGTTTCACTGTTTAATACAAGACGCAGCAGTGTTTTCACTGTTTAATACAAGACGTAGCAGTGTCTTCGCTGTTTTAATACAAGACGCAGCAGTGTCTTCACTGCTTTAATACAAGACGCAGCAGTGTCTTCGCTGTTTTAATACAAGACGCAGCAGTGTCTTCAGTGCTTTAATACAAAGCGTAGCAGTGTCTTCACTGTTTTAATACAAGACGCAGGAGTGTCTTCGCTGTTTTAATACAAGACGCAGCAGTGTCTTCACTGTTTTAATACAAGACGCAGCAGTGTCTTCACTGTTTTAATACAAGACGCAGCAGTGTCTTCACTGTTTAATGCAATAACGCAGCAGATGTTGGCCTTCACTGTTTTAATACAAGACGCAGCAGTAGTCTTCACTGTTAATACAAGACGATGCAGTGTCTAACTGCTTTAATTCAAGACCAGCAATGTCTCACTGTTTAATACAATACGCCAAGCAGTGTCTCACTGTTTAACAAAAGGCGTTCAGTGGTTTTTCACTGCTTTAATACAAGAACCTCAGGTAAGTTTACACTGTTTTTAATACAAGCGCAGCAGTGTCTTCAACTGTTAATACAATGCGCAGCAGTTTTCCGTTCACTGTTTTAATAACAAACGCAGTCAGTGTCTTCACTGTTTTATTACAACACGCACAGTGTCTTCACTGTTTTAATACAACACGCAGCATTCGGCACGGCCTTAATGACAAGACTCAGCAGTTCTTCACTGCTTTAATACAAATGCAGCAGTGACTCACTGACTTAGTACAATTCCTAGCGTTTGGTCTTCACGTTTTTAATACAAGGACGCAGCAGTGTCTTCACTGCTTTAATACAATACGCAGCAGTGACTTCGGAGCTGTTTAAATACCAGACGCGTCAGAGCTTCACTGCTTTAATACAATCCGCAGCAGTGACTTTCACTGTTTTAAATACAAGACGCAGCAGTGTCTACACTGCTTTAATACAAGCCTCACAGGTGTCTTCTTTCTGCTTTAAATACAATACGCATCAGTTTCTTCACTGATTTAATACAAGACGCAGCAGTGTCTACAACTGCTTTAATCCAAAGTTGTAGCAATGTCTTTCACGGTTTAAAACAAGAGTCACAGCAGTGTTTTCACTGTTTAATACAAGACTCAGCGTGTTTTCACTGTTAAATACAAGACGCAGCAGTGGTCTTTATTCCACTGTTTAATACAAGACGCAGGAGCAGTGTCACCTGCCTTAATACAAGACGCACAGTGTCGGCACGCGGAAGACTAGACTTAGCAGTGTTTACCAACTGTTTAAACAAATACCAGCTGGTCTCACTGCATTAATACATAAGACTCAGCAGTGTTTACACTTGTTAATACAAGACCGGTCAGCAGTGTCTTCACTTGCTTTAAATACAAAAGCAGCAGTGTCTTCACTGTTATAATACAACACGCAGCAGTGACTTCACTGTTTTAAATACAACACGCAGCAGTGTCCTTTTCACGCTTTAATACAAGACACAGCAGTGACTTCACTGCTTTAATACAATACGCGACAGTGTCTTCACGTTTTTAATACAAGACGCAGCAGATGTCTCACTGCTTTAATAACAAAGTGTACAATGTCATCACTTTTTTAAAAGACAAGATTCAGCAGTGTTTTCACTGTTAATTATACAAGACTCAGCAGTGTATTCACTGTTTAAAACAAGACCAATCAGTTGTTTTACAACTGTTAATACAAGACGCAGCAGATGTCTTCACTGCTTTAATATACAAAGTGTAGCAGTGTCATCAGCTTTTTAAATACAAGAAACTCAGCAGTGTTTTTCACTGTTTAATACAATATACGCAACAGTGTCTTCACTCTTTTAATACAAAGTGTAAGCAGTGTGTCTTCACTGTTTTAATACAAACTGCAAGCAGTGTAATTCACTGTTTAATACAAGAGCACGCATTGTTTTCACTGTTTAATACAAACTCAGCATGTTTTCACTGTTTAAACACAAGACGCAGCAGTGTCTTCACTGCTTTAATACAAAGTGTAGCAGTGTCTTCAGCTTTTTAATACAAGACGCAGCAGTGTTTTCACTGTTTAATACAATACGCAGCAGTGTCTTCACTATTTTAATACAAAGTGTAGCAGTGTCTTCACTGTTTTAATACAAGACGCAGCAGTGTATTCACTGTTTTAATACAAGACGCAGCAGTGTCTTCACTGTTTCAATACAAGACGCAGCAGTGTCTTCACTGTTTAATGCAATACGCAGCAGTATCTTCACTGTTTTAATACAAGACGCAGCAGTGTCTTCACTGTTTTAATACAAGATGCAGCAGTGTCTTCACTGTTTTAATACAAGACGATGCAGTGTCTTCACTGCTTTAATACAATACGCAGCAGTGTCTTCACTGTTTTAATACAAGACGCAGCAGTGTCTTCACTGCTTTAATACAAAGTGTAGCAATGTCTTCACTGTTTTAATACAAGAGTCAGCAGTGTTTTCACTGTTTAATACAAGACTCAGCAGTGTTTTCACTGTTTAATACAAGACGCAGCAGTGTTTTCACTGTTTAATACAAGAAACCCCCGCCCAGCAGAGTCTTCACTGCTTTAAATACAAAGTGTAGCAGTGTCTTCAGCTTTTTAATACAAGACGCTGCAGTGTTTTCACTGTTTTAATACAATATGCAGCAGTGTCTTCACTGTTTTAATACAAAGTGTAGCAGTGTCTTCACTGTTTTAATACAAGACGCAGCAGTGTCTTAACTGCTTTAATACAAGACGCAGCAGTGTCAGTTCACGTTTCAATACAAACGTCATGCAGTGTGTCTCCACACTGTTTAATGCAATACGCAGCAGTGTCTTCACTGTTTTAATACAAGACGCAGCAGTGTCTTCACTGTTTTAATACAAGATGCAGCAGTGTCTTCACTGTTTAATACAAGACGCAGCAGTGTCTTCACTGCTTTTAATACAACGCGTAGCAAATGTCTTCACTGTATTAATACAAACGCATGGCAGGTCTTCGCGGTTGGAGAGGCAAACAACGAGAACCAGACTACCGTGGAACATCCAACCCATTCTCGGTGCTACCTGACGATGTTAGTGATCTACTGGAGTGCCACAATGAAGCACAAAGAAGCATTGGCAGACGTGATGAGACATCCCTAGAATCCCCAACGAAGACCATCGAGACCCGTCTTGACGAATTCTACAAGTGTGTAATGCTACCTGCGAATGTGGTCGATTACTCGGAGCATCACGACGGACGACGCAAGGAAGGTAAAACCATTGTTTGTTGGGAATAGCAGATAGGTACATGGATAGGCATTTCTGCTTGAAGGATAGAGATGAGGCAAATGGGGTTGGTGCCTGGGGCTGGATGAAGATATTGTTACCGTCTGGATGACATCATGAGAGGTAATGGACAATCTTATTATCAGTCTCATGCGGAAGGCAACGATGTTGGCAGACGTAGGAGTTGAGGACCTGATAGCAGGTATAAGGTCAGCAATAAGAAAATTAGGAGGAAGGGTGGGAAATCCCTGTCATATTGGCATTTTGCCAAGGAGATGAGTTGGAAATGAATGGTTTGTCCAGAGCAATTGGTGTCAATTGCTGGCTGGACAAATACTGTAAGGAAAATGCGGTAACGTTCATTGACAACTGGGACCTCTTCTATGGCAGAAATGACATGTATGCCAGGGATGGGTTCACTATCTAGGTGGGGGGTGGGAGCACTGGCCAACGCAGTGGAGGGAGCTGTTAGGTCTTAAACTAGGAATAGTTAGTGGTAGGGGTTTTTTTGCAGGAAAACTGTGAAGTCTCGGGGTAGTAATATGAGTACTAGGAGAACTAGTAATAGGCAAAATAATGTGGATATTGAAAGCCAGTGGCACTAATTGACAAGGACAGTAATAGGTTTAGTGGAATAACAGAAAGGAGCAGGAAGGGTAAAGAGAGAGGAGGGGTCTTTAAGTATTTATTACACAAATAGTCGCAGTGCAGGAATAAGATGGACGAGTTGAGACTATTTTGCTATCCCAGGTAACATAGATATATTTGCCATTACTGAGACGGGGTTTTTAATTCAAAAAGTCGGGACATGCCTGCAGAATGTCACATTCAGGGTTTTAAATTGTTCCAAGTAGACAGAAGTATCGGAAGGGGGGGGGGGTGGCACTGTATGTCCGAGATCGCTTGAACTGTTCCATAAAAACGGGAAATTAATCTGAAGAAAACACATACAGAGTCTGTTTGGATAGAATTTTCAGAGGGGCATGAAAAGTTAATTTTAGGTGTGATATACCGCCCCCCCAAATTTAGATAGGGACCAGGGAGACAAATATGGGAGGAAATTGTTAGGGCCACAAGGCACGATAATGAGTAATTCTAGGAGACTTTAACTTTAGTCATATTGATTGGAATTTCTTGACTGGGAATTTAGAATCATACGACTTCTTAGAAGTAGTTCAGGATTGTTTTTTGAAGCAGTTTGTGACAGAACCTACAAGGGGTAATAACCTGCTTGACTCGTTCTGGGAAACAATGAATCCCTTGTTAATAATTTAGAAGTTTCAAAGGAACTGGGTGCAGCCCAAAAATCAACGGGTTTGGCGACGGGGAGTGGGGATCTGATTACAGGATGGGCAGCAATAGAAAATAGGGGGAAGGGGGGGAAACCTTCATATGGGGATTTTGCCAAGGAGAGATTGGGAAATGAAGGGGTTGTCCAAGAAATTGGTGTCAAATGCTGGCTGGACAAATATGTAAGGGAAAATGGGGTAACATTCATTGACAACGGGACCTCTCTATGGAGAAATACTTAATCCAGGGGGGTTTCACTTATTAGGTGTGGGGGGGGAGCACTGGCACTGCAGTGGAGGGGCTGTTAGTTTTTAAAACTAGGAATATTAGTGGTAGGGGTTTTTTTTTTCGCGGAAAACTGAGAAGTCTCGGGGAAAATATGAGACTAGGAACTATAATAGCAAAAGAGGGGGATTTTGGTAAGCCAGTTGGCACAATTTGACAAGGACGTATGGGTTTGGGGAAAACAAAAGGGAGCGGGAAGGGGTAAAGAGAGAGGAGATCTTTAAATTTTTTTACACAAAAGTGCAGGCTGAAAAAGGACGATTGAACTATTTTAGGCGGAACTAGAATTTTTCCCATTACTGAACGGGGTTTAATTAAAAAAGTCGGGACAGCCCAGAATTCACCTGGTTTTAAAAAATTGTTCCAATAGAAAGAAATTGGGAAGGGGGGGGTGGCATTGAATGTCGAGATCGCTTGAATGTTGATAAAAACGGGTATTAAGTCTGAAGTAACACAACAGAATTTTTTGGATAAAAATTTTTCAGAGGGGCAAAAAAAATTAATTTTAGTGTATATCCCGCCCCCAAATTAGATGGGGGCCAGGGGAGACATTGGGGGGGAAATTGTTAGGGCCAAAAGGGCCATAATGTAGAAAATCTGGGGAGACTTTAACTTTAGTCATATGATTGGAATTTCTTGACGGGAATTTTAAATCAACGACTTCTTAGAAGTATTCAGATTTTTTTTTTGAAGCAGTTTGTACGAACCTACAAGGGAAAAAACCTGCTTGACTTAGTTCTGGAAAACAATGAATCCCTTGTTAAAAATTTAAAAGTTTCAGGGGAACGGTGCTAGCGCCACAAACAATTACATTAGAATTGAATGGAAGATGAAAATAGCGAAAACTCAGTAACATCCCAATTTTCGCTAGCAGATTTCGTGGGGTTAGAGAACACTTTTCATCTTTGACTGGGGAAAAAAGAGAGCACAAAATGACAGTTTTCTAAACACAATACATGCTGCTCAAAAACGTTTATTTCCCTTTGAAAAAATTGATCAAGTAGAAATGACCCAAAATGGATGAATAATAGGCTGAAATATCTACTAACAAAAAAAAGGAATTTAAGCGTATCAAAAGAGGGGAGGCATCTTATAATCATATATTTACATTAAAAAGGGGCATTAAAAAGGGGATAAGAAAAGCTAAAAGGGGTATGAAAATTAAAGTTTTCTGGATTCCAAAACTAAATTAACACACATTAACATTTAGACAATTAGACACAAAGCCCCAAGCACGAATAAGGCAAATAATTTCTGGGGTTTATATCAAGAAATGTAAGCAACAGAAGTCCAGAGGTATACTGCAGCTTTTTCATCATTAGTAAGGCCCCCAAACCCAGATTATCACTCAATTCGGTCTCCATATACAGAATGGACATAAATTCTTAGAAAACTTTTAGCGTAGGAAAGACTAAATTAATACATAGCATTAAAAATCTTCCTTATGAAAAAAAATTGAAGACTCTTAGTGGGGACGGGACTTACTTTAGGGTGACGTGTACTTAGTCTGTGAAGACCTGTTTGGTGCTCTCTGTGAATCGAACCAGGGGCCCCTCTTTACAACTTTACCAGCAGCTGAGAAAAGCTCAGAGTTGCAAAGGAGAACGGGGGATTTAAAGGGGGAGAACAAGAGGATCGAAATAATCCTCCTTTTGTGAGCCCCAGGGTTAAGAGGGAGCTTGGTCTGGCCCGGGGAACATGGAACCAAGCTGAAGATCAAAAAACGTTGGAGAGGCAGAAAAAACGAAAACCAAAACAAACCGTGGAAACTTCCAACCCATTCTGGGTGCACCCAAACAATGTGGGGTGTTCTACGGGGAATTTCCCAACAACGACCCACCAAAGAAGCTTTGGGGGAAACCCGTGAGGGGAGCCCACCCCTAAAAACCCCCAACAAGACCACCCGAGAACCCTTAAACGAATTCTTTTAAAGGGGTTAATGCTACCTGCGAATGTTGGGGCCCGACTACTGGGACCCTCACGAGGGACGACGAAAAGGGGAAGGAAAAAAAAATTGTTGTTTTTGGGGAACCCCAAATTTAGGTACATGGATAGGGCATTCTGCTTGAAGAAAAGGAGTAGGGGGCAGAGAGTGTTTTTTTCCTGGGGCGGGATAAAGGGGAATTGTTAGCCTCCTGGATACATCATGAGAGGTAAGGGAGCAATCCTATTATCTGCCCTCAGTGCGGGAGGCAACGATGTTGGCAGACGTAGGAGGGGAGGCCCCTGATTAGCAGGAAAAGGTCAGAAATAGAGAAAATTAGGGGGAAAGGGTGGGAAACCTGCCATAGTGACTTTTTCCCAAAGGGAGAGGATTTTGGAAAATGAAGGGTTTTGTCCAGAAAAATTTGGGTTTGTAAAATTTTTGGCGGGAACAAATACGGAAAGGAAATGGGGGTAACATTCTTTGACAACGGGGGACCTCTTCTAGGGGCAGAAATGACATGTATGCCAGGGAGGGGTTTTTCATTTTACAGGTGTGGGGGGAGCACTGGCCAACGCAGGGGAGGGAGTTTGTTAGGCCCTTTAAACAAGGAATATTATTGGTAGGGGTTTTGGCGGGAAAACGTAAAAGCCCGCAGGGTAGTAAAAAGAGTACTAGGAGAACTAGTAATAGGCAAAAAGGGGGAAATATTGGAAAGCCAGTGGCACTAATTAAACAGGGACAGTAATGGGTTTTAAGTGGAATAACGAAAGGAGCAGGAAGGGAAAGAGAGGGGAGGGTCATTAAATTTTTTTTACACAAATAGTCGCAGTGCTGGGAATAAGTTTGGACGAGTTGAGACTATTGCTAGTGCGGGTAACATGATTTTTTTGGGCCATTATTTAACTTTGGTTTAATTTCAAAAAGTCGGGACATGCCTGCAAAAGGGCCCAACATTAAAGGGTTTTAAATTTTTTTCCAAGTAAAATGAAGTATCAGGAAGGGGGGGGGGGTGGCATTGTAATGCCGAGATCGTTTTGAACTTTTTGCATAAAACGAGTTTTAAGTCTGAAGTACACATACAGGGGTCTTTTTGGGATAAAAATTTTTCAGGGGGGGCAAAAAAAATTAAATTTTTGGGTGTGATATACCGTCCCCCAAATTTAGATAGGGGCCAGGGGAGACTACTATGGGAGGGAAAATTGGTTTGGGCCCCAAGGCAAAGATAATGTAGTAATTCTAGTAACCCTTTTAAATTAATTTTATAAAGATTGGAATTTTTTTGATGGGGAATTTTGAATCAACGATTTCTTAGAAGTTTGTTCAGGATTGTTTTTTGAAGCGTTTTTGACAGAACCTACAAGGGGGGAAAAACCTGCTTTTCCCTTTGTTCTGGCAAAAATGAAACCCCTTTTTTAAATAATTTAGAAATTTTAGGGAAATTTGGGGGCTACGACCACAAATCAAATTTCATTTAGAATTGAAAGGAAATGATAGTATAGGAAACTCAGTAACAGTCCCCCCGATTTTTGCTTAGCAATTACACTTATCATCGAACTTAAAATGGTATAAAAAAAACCCCCAGGTTTTTTAGGTTAAAGACCCCATATGCAACCCGTTAGGGATTTTTTATTATAAACGTTTCTCTACACAGAGGCTTCCCTTTAGTCAAGTACAGAAAAGTTGATAGAAGCAGAAGATACTTGAAGACGATGTAAACAGTTTCCCTCACCCCTTTAAAATTTTGAGGGGTCCCGTCCCCCCAGTCTGGAGAAGAGCTTGTTCCATAAAAAAAGATACCTAACTGTTTTCATATGGTCTTTCCTAACCCCACCTTATCAAATCTACAAATTTTATGGACTGAACACATTTGACTCCAGGTTGAAGGGGCTGATTACCTCATTTCCCTCCCTCCTTACGCCTTTTCCCCTTTTTTATTGGACGATGAAGCCACTGCGTGGCGAAAACGTTTTCCTTTAATAAAGATTCCCATATGCTTTCAAAGTGTCTCAATTTCAACTTTTCATCTGTTGACTGGGTAAAGAAGAGAGTATCAATAAGAAGTTTCCTGAAAACAATACTTGGGTGCTCAAAGAACGTTTTTTCCCTTATAAGGAAAAATTTGATCAAATAGAAATGAAACCCCAAAAAGGATGAATAAAAAGGCTGAAATATCTACTAGGGGGAAATGAAAATTAAAATGGGGGGCATAAGAAAGGAAATTTTTAGACGTATCAAAAAAAGGCGAGGGGCCCCTTTTGAATTTTAGTATATTGACATGAAGAGGGGGCATTTAAAAAAGGGGGTAAAAAAGCTAAAAAGGGGCTATTAAATTAAAAGTTGCTAGGGGTTCTAAAACAACCCAAAAAGTTTTTTTTTGGTCCCATAGAAAAAAAGCCCGAGATAAATAGGTCCCCTTTTAAAAAAAAAATATGGGGGATCTTACGACAAAGAGAATGAAATGTGCTCGATTTTAAATAATTTTTTTTCTCTCGGTTTTTAAAAGGGAAACCAAATAAATTCCGGAAATTAATTTTTTAAGGGACAGAAGAAGAAAATTTGTAACATCCAGTCAAGTAAAAATGGTTGTGAAGCAGATAGACCGACGAACAAATAAGTCCCCCGGGGTCCTGATGAGGTTTTTTCAAGGGTTCTTAAGGAATGCAAAATGGAAGTCTGTGAACCATTAACTAATTTTTTTTAATTTATCTCTTCAAACAGGGTAGTGTCTGATATGTGAAGATGGCTAATGTAATTCCTATTTTTAAAACAGGGGACAAGTCGTTACCGTCAAATTACCGCCCAATAAGCCTGACCTCAATTGTAGGCAAATTACAAAGAGTCAATTAAGCTCAAATTATAAGAACCATCTCGATAAGCATAGCTTGATTAATGATACTCAGCATGGATTCACAAGAGGCCGGTCTTGTCTAACTAATTTATTAACTTTTTTCAGTAAAGCTTTTGAGGCGGGTTGACCACGATAAAGAATTTGATATTGTTTACTTAGATTTTAGTAAGGCATTTGATAGAGTTCCGCACCAAAGACTTTTGAAAAAAGTAGCAGCTCATGGCATTGGGGAAGGGTGCTCTCGTGGATCGAATCATGGCTCACAGACAGGAAGCAAAGAGTGTCCATAAATGGGGTTAAATCCGAGTGGGGATCAGTAACAAGTGGCGTTCCACAGGGATCAGTCTTGGGCCCGTTGTTTTTTTATAATATATATCAATGATCTTGATGAGGAATTACTAGTGATATGAGAAAATTTGGGCCGATGACACGAAGATAGGTGGGATAATTAAATCAAACAGATTGTTAGGAACTTCAGGAGGATTTAGACAAACTCTACTCTTGGTCAAAAAAAGTGGCAGATGCAGTTCAATGTTGAAAAAATGCAAGGTTCTGAAGCTCGGGAGTGTCCATAACCCTAGCACTTATAAGTTAAATAATGTAGAACTTAACCATACAGATTGCGAAAAGGACTTGGGGTTATGGTTAGCAGCAACCTTAAACCAAGACAGCAATGCCTAAGCGAAACGAAATAAGGCAAATAGATTACTGGATTTATATCAAGAAGTGTAAACAACAGAAGTCCAGAGGTCATACTGCAGCTTTAAATACATCATTGTAAGGCCTCACCTAGTTTATGCAGCTCAATTCTGGTCTCCATATTACAAAATGACATAAATTCGTTAGAAAACATTCAGCGTAGGATGACTAAATTAATACATAGCATTAAAATCTTCCTTAGAAGAAAGATTGAAGACTCTTAAGTTACATTCACTTGTTAGACGAAAGAATGAGGGGAGACCTGATCGAAGTGTATAAGTGGAAGATAGGTATTAATAAAGGGGATATTAACAAGGTCCTTGAGGATATCTCTCCAAGAGAGAACCCGCAGTAAGGATTTAAATTAGATAAGTTTAGATTTTGAAAGGACATAGGAAAGTATTGGTTTGGAAATAGGGTAGTTGATGAGTGGAACAGTCTACCTAGTTGGGTTATTGAGGCTAGGACTTTGGGTAGTTTCAAATTTAGGTTGGATAAGTACATGAGTGGGAGGGGTTGGATTTGAGTGGGACTTGCACATCAGAGCTTATTTCTTGGGTAGCATTGAAAATTGGGTTGGTCAAATGTTTGTTAGTGGGATGAATTGTAAAGGACCTGCCTAGTATGGGCCAACAGGCCTGCTGCAGTGTTCCTCCTTTCTTATGTTCTTATGTCCCCTGCTGTCCAACCACTGACCACGATCCCTTCTTGACCTGAGGACTCGAAACAGGAGGACTACTACGAATCCTCTTGTTTTCCTCGGTCAATCGCCGTATCTCCATCTTCGCTGCCCTCAATTCTTCCTTAAGTTGCTGGTAAAGTTGCTCGATGGAGGGCATCTTGGTTCAGTCCACGGGAGCAAACAAGACACTTCTTCACAGAGTTAAGTACAGGTCAGCACTCAAAGTACAGGTCACCACTCAAGAGCACACAAACAGGTCATCCTTCAGCGTAGGATGACTAAATTAATACATAGCATTAGAAATCTTCCTTATGAAGAAAGATTGAAGACTCTTAAGTTACATTCACTTGTTAGACGAAGAATGAGGGGAGACCTGATCGAAGTGTATAAGTGGAAGATAGGTATTAATAAGGGGGATATTAACAGGGTCTTGAGGATATCTCTCCAAGAGAGAACCCGCAGTAATGGATTTAAATTAGATAAGTTTAGATTTAGAAAGGACATAGGAAAGTATTGGTTTGGAAATAGGGTAGTTGATGAGTGGAACATAGTCCTACTGTCTTCAAGTTATGTCCTAGAATCTGTATTGATAAAGCCACTGGATGGCGAAACGTCTACAATAAAGATACCCAAATGTTACACATGTGTCTTACTCTCAGATGTCGTTTTGATAAGGACCTGCCTCGTATGGGCCAGTAGGCCTTCTGCAGTGTTCCTACATTCTTATGTTCTTATGTTCTTATGCATGGGCCAACAGGCCTGCTGCAGTGTTCCTCATTTCTTATGTTCTTATGTTACATTCACTTGTTATACGAAGAATGAGGGGAGACCTGATCGAAGTGTATAAGTGGAAGATAGGTATTAATAAAGGGGATATTAATAAGGTCTTGAGGATATCTCTCCAAGAGAGAACCCGCAGTAATGGATTTAAATTAGATAAGTTTAGATTTAGAAAGGACATAGGAAAGTATTGGTTTGGAAATAGGGTAGTTGATGAGTGGAACAGTCTACCTAGTTGGGTTATTGAGGCTAGGACTTTGGGTAGTTTCAAATCTAGGTTGGATAAGTACATGAGTGGGAGGGGTTGGATTTGAGAGGGACTTGCACATCGGAGCTTGTTTCTTGGGTGGCATTGAAAATTGGGTTGGTCAAATGTTTGTTAGTGGGATGAATTGTAAAGGACCTGCCTAGTATGGGCAAATAGGCCTGCTGCAGTGTTCCTCATTCCTTGTGTTCTTATGTTCTTATGAGTGGGAGGGGTTGGATTTGAGTGGTACTTGCACATCAGAGCTTATTTATTGGGTAGCATTGAAAATCGGGTTGGGCAAATGTTTTGTTAGTGGGATGAATTGTAAAGGACCTGCCTGGTATGGGCCAACAGGCCTGCTACAGTGATCCTCCTTTCTTATGTACTTATGAAATGTTTTCTTAGTTTTCTCTGTATTAGGACTGAAGAAGCCACTCGTGGCGAAACGTTTCCTTTAATAAGTGTCCTGAACTGTACATAAGTGTCTTTTTCCACATGGGGCAGCAGGTCTGCTGCAGTGATCCTCCTTTTATGTTCTTATGTAAAACCTTGGGTAGCTTTGGAAAGAGACTGGACAAATATATGAGTGGGAGGGGCTGTGTTTGATTGGTGTCGTGGGTACGGGAGCAAATTGGTTTAGAAAGACACGTAAGCAAATTCTTGGGTAGGGGTGGTTTTGATAAGGACCTGCCTTGTACGGACCAGTAGGCCTTCTGTAGTGTTCCTCCATTTTTATGTTCTTATAGGCCTTCTCCAATATTCCTCCATTCTTGTTAGGTAAGACACATATGCAACAGTTAGGTATCTTTATTTCGAAACGTTTCGCCCACACAGTAGGCTTCTTCAGTCGAGTACAGAAAAGTTGATAGAAGCAGAAGATGCTTGAAGACGATGTAATCAGTCCATCACCCTTAAAGTTTTGAGGTGGTCAGTCCCTCAGTCTGGAGATGGGTGATGGACTGATTACATCGTCTTCAAGTATCTTCTGCTTCTATCAACTTTTCTGTACTCGACTGAAGAAGCCTACTGTGTAGGCGAAACGTTTCGAAATATTGAGGCTAGGACTTTGGGTAGTTTCAAATTTAGGTTGGATAAATACATGAGTGGGATGGGTTGGTTTTGAGTGGGACTTGCACATCAGAGCTTTTTTTTTGGGGTAGCTTTAAAAAATTTGGGGGTAGGTCAAATTTTTGTTAGGGGGATGAATTGAAAGGACCTGCCTATAGGGCCAACAGGCCGCGCAGTGTTCCTCCTTTTTATGTTCTTATGTTTAAAGAACCTAACTGTTGCTATGTGTCTTACCAAACAACTGTGGGATTTTATACCTTTTTTTTTAATGTTCATTCCTCCATTCTTATGTTCTTGAAGTGTGAAAAAATTTTTTGGAAATTTTTGGGGGAAAAGTGGAAAAATGGGTGGTGGGAATGTTTTTTTGGAGAGACGTCCCTTGTTGGGCCCCAGCTGCAAGTCGGTTCTCTAAACCCATTCATCTGAAAATTTTTTTTTTTGTTTAGTGACGCCCCCTCCGCCTCATTAAAACACATTCAAGCCCAATTTTGCTAGGCGTGAGTACGGCTACAGACAACTAAGTTTTTCGATTTCTCTGCGAGATCCCCAGACACATTTCCCTAACGAATAAATCAAGCATAACGTTGTCTTATTCATCATACTCCAAAATGCGAGACTGGATCTCACGGGTTCCGAGTTTGGCGCCGTTTAATAGAAGAATTTTGTGAATTCTTTTTGAAAGACCGAATAGATTCTTCAACCAATGAAGAGACTCTGATTGACAGGGAAATAGAATTGGCGAGGAATTTACCGAATGAATATGAAAAAGTCGAACTCCAGACGCGGGGACCGCATTTTGAACTCCTGACCCGTTGCCTCGATTGTAATATGGAACTGGGGATGGAATTTTCCAAATATATGAAAAGTCAAACCCAACCCCCGGGACCGCAGTAGAACTCCGTGACCCCCTTTGCCCCGAGTTTTAATATGGAATGGGGATGGAATTTCCAAATGAATATGAAAAAATCAAAATCCGACCCAGGTACCCCATGTAAACTCCGGACCCAGTTGCCCGGTTGTAATAGGAACTGGGGTGGAATTTTCCAAAAGAATATAAAAAAGTCGAACTCCAGACCCAGGTACCGCATGTAGAACTCCGTGACCCAGTTGCCTCGAGTTGTAATATGGAACTGGGATGGAATTTACCGAATGAATATAAAAAAGTCGAACTCCCGACCCAGGTACCGCATGTAGAACTCCGTGACCCAGTTGCCTCGAGTTGTAATATGGAACTTAGATGGAATTTACCAAATGAATATGAAAAAGTCGAACTCCAGACCCAGGTACCGCATGTAGAACTCCGTGAGCCAGTTGCCTCGAGTTGTAATATGGAACTGGGATGGAATTTACCGAATGAATATGAAAAAGTCGAACTCCAGACCCAGGTACCGCATGTAGAACTCCGTGACCCAGTTGCTTCGAGCAGTAATATGGAACTGGGATGGAATTTACCAAATGAATATGAAAAAGTCAAACTCCAGACCCAGCTGCCGCGTGCAGAAATTTGTGACTCAGGTGCCTCCAGCACAGTAAATGGCTTAGGACGCAAACGGAGGCGCCGGCATCAACCATATCGATGTCCTCACTGTTACGCGATTTACCAATATGAAGCCAGGTTTAAGCAGCACCTTCTCATTTGCAGTACCTTCTCACAAGCTAACAAACTACCTGAAGTCCGTAACCCAGTTGCCTCGAGCAGTAATATGGAACTGGGATGGAATTTACCGAATGAATATAAAAAAGTCGAACTCCAGACCCAGGTACCGCGTGTAGAACTCCGTGACCCAGTTGCCTCGAGCAGTAATATGGAACTGGGATGGAATTTACCAAATGAATATGAGAAAGTCAAACTCCAGACCCAGGTATCGGGTGCAGAAGTCTGTGCCTCCAGTGCAGTAAATGATTTAGGACGTAAACGGAGGCGTCGGCATCAACCACATCGATGTCCTCACTGCTACGCGATTTATCTATATGAAGCCACGTTTAAGCGGCACCTTATCATTTGCAGCACCTTCTCACAAGCTCACAAGCTACCTGAAGTCCCACCTATAAAGAAGAAACCTGACGTGAGCAGTAAACGGGAGCGTCAAACTGGTATACGGAAGACTTACCAATGCCCTCACTGCAGTCTTGATTTCAACTTTAGAAGTTGGTTAGAGCGACACCTTGTTACTCACAAGACTGTCCCTACGAAACAGAAGGAAGAAACCTCTAGCGCGGTGGACAGGGCAGGACTCGCCCTGCGGCGACGTCAGCTATATCCATGTCCTCACTGCTTAAAGATTTACCAAGATGAAGACGAATTTAAGCAACACCTTCTTGTTCACAAATCCAGCCCCCGCAGCGTCCGGTATGATGATGAGCTGGAAGCCCAGCCACGCAACCAAGAACCTGATGTCAGGTTTCACAAGAAGGTAAGTCTTTATCCTTTTGCGACCTCGTAGGGCAGTAGAATTTACTTACTGTTACTAGCTTTCACCGTTTTTTGTTTGTATTTGCTAGCAACCTTCGTCTTACAGCCTACTGCACTGAGAAGTTCATTTTCCCACCAGCTTTTGTATACTTTATATTCTTAAACTGTGACTAGCACGTGTTGATAAAACAGCATGAACGTATTAAATCATAGCACATAATGTATATAAATGGTTTGGATTCCGAAATGTTGGCTATGTGTCTCATTTATCATAGCATATTGACATAAATGATCTTTTTGTGGTAATGGGCAACACAGTAAATACAATTGTTACTCTCGAAACCTATTATAGTGATACTTTTTATTGATGTTCTTATTTTCTGTTTGTTCCTCAGAAGAGTGAAGGTGAGTGGACGGTGACTGGGAGAGGACTGAAGCTCACTCTGAAGAAGACTCGTAGTTCAACATACTGAGTGAACTCCGTGTTGAGCTTCACATGAAGCTCTCGGCTGAGTCGTGGTGGTGCTACGCTTCTTCCTTCAACATTTCTGACGCATCTTGTGAGCACGCAAGATGGAGACGCATGAACCTGGATTTACAAGACGTTGTGCGAGATGCATCGTTGCTTCAGTATTTACTAAATGTAAACGAAATATTGCATGACACTCATTTTTAACCCTGACACGTGTTCATGACACTCGTATTTGTAAATAGTGTAAAATATTATTATATAATAAACATCGTAACCACTTATTGTGTTTATTTAATATATTTTCAGAAGTTTGCATCCTCATTCAATTAAAAACTCATAGGACCTTTTTTATTTACTTAACTTTCATGACAAATTCAACGTTTCGCTCTCCAGGAGTTTTATAAAGTTGCCAAAGCTTAGTGAGGTGAGGTGAAGTACGAGGAGGTGGGGTCATAGTGGTACCCCAGCATCATGGGATCTTGTTACAAAGAATTCTTCAACACTTGTTCAACCTTTGGACGAAGACCTACTTAATAAGAACATAAGAAAGGAGGAACACTGCAGCAGGCCTGTTGGCCCATACTACTTCGACTAGTGGATGGTACCACTTGACCCCGCCTCCACCTGCTTCACGTCACCTCACTACAGTATATAAGCCACGTTGAAGATTGAGACACTTATGCAGCATATGGGAATCTTTATTCAGGAAACGTTTCGCCACACAGTGGCTTCATCAGTCCAATACAAAGAGGAAGGCGTAAGGAGAGGAGGAGAATGAGGTAATCAGTCCCTCAACCTGGAGTCGATGTGTTCAGTCCATCAATCTTGTAGAATGTACAGCACAGGGCCGTAGACGTGGCTTATATACTGTAGTGAGGTGACGTGAAGCAGATGGAGGCGGGGTCATAGTGGTACCATCCACTAGTCGAAGTAGGTCTTCGTCCAAAGGTTGAACAAGTGTTGAAGAATTCTTTGTAACAAGACCCCATGATGCTGCCGTGTCTGACAGTTGTGATGAATGGTTTGAAAAACCGACAAGTTGAAGATTGAGACACTTATGCAGCATATGGGAATCTTTATTCAGGAAACGTTTCGCCACACAGTGGCTTCATCAGTCCAATACAAAGAGGAAGGCGTAAGGAGAGGAGGAGAATGAGGTAATCAGTCCCCAACCTGGAGTCGATGTGTTCAGTCCATCAATCTTGTAGAATGTACAGCACAGGGCCCTAGACGTGGCTTATATTACTGTGTGAGGTGACGTGAAGCGATGGAGGCGGGTTAATAGTGGTTACCATCCACTAGTCGAAGTAAGGTCTTGTCCAAAGGTTGAACAAGTGTTGAAGAATTCTTTGTAACAAGACCCAGATGCTGCCGTGTCTGACAGTTGTGATGAATGGTTTGAAAAACCGAAAGTTGAAGATTGAGACCATTATGCGCATATGGGAATCTTTATTCAGGAACGTTTCGCCACTCAGTTGGCTTCATCAGTCATTACAAAGGAGGAAGGCGTAAGCGAGAGGAGGATAATGTAGGTAATCAGTCCCTCAACCTGGAGTCGATGTGTTTAGTCCATCATCTTGTAGAATGTACAGCACTGGGCCGTTGACGTGGCTTATTATACGTTGTGAGGTGACGGAGCAGATGGAGGCGGGGTCATAGTGTGTACATCCACTAGTCGAAGTAGGTCTTCTCCAAAGGTTGAACAAGTGTTGAAGAATTCTTTGTAACAAGACCCCATGATGCTGCCGTGTCTGACAGTTGTGATGAATGGTTTGAAAAACCGTCACCTCACTACAGTATATAAGCCACGTCTACGGCCCTGTGCTGTACATTCTACAAGATTGATGGACTGGATCACATCGGACTCCAGGTTGAGGGACTGATTACCTCATTCTCCTCATCTCATTACGCTCCTCCTCTTTGTATTGGACTGATGAAGCCACTGTGTGGCGAAACGTTTCCTGAATAAAGATTCCCATATGCTGCATAAGTGGTCTCAATCTTCACCTTGTCGGTTTTTTCAAACCATTCATCACAACTGTCAGAACGGCTGCATCATGGGGTCTTGTTACCAAAAGATTTCTTCAACACTGTTTCAACCTTTGGACGAAGACCTACTTCGACTAGTGGATGGTACCCTATGACCCCACGCCTCCTCTGCTTCACGTCAACTCACTACAGTTATAAGCACGTCTACGGCCCCTGTGCTGTACCATTCTACAGATGATGGGACTGAAGACATCGACTCCAGGTTGAGGGACTGATTACCTCATTCTCTCTCTCCTTAGCCTTCTCTTTGTATTGGGACTGATGAAGCCACTGTGTGGCGAAACGTTTCCTAATAAAGATTTCCCATATGCTGCTTAAGTGTCTCAATCTTCAACTTGTCGGTTTTTCACAACCATTTCATCAAACTGTCAGACACGGCTGCATCATGGGGTTTGTTATACAAAGAATTCTTCAACAATTGTTCACTTTGGACGAAGACCTACTTAGGAATAGTGATGGTACACTATGACCCCGCCTCCATCTGCTTCTCGTCACCTCACTATGTTATAAAGCACGTGTCTACGGCTGTGCTGTAATTCTACAAGATGAAGGACTGAACACATCGACTCCAGGGTGAGGGACTGATTAACCTCAATCTCCTCCTCTCCTTACGCTTTCCTCTTTGATTGGGACTGATGAAGCCACTGTGTGGCCGAAAACGTTCCCTGAATAGATTCCCATAAGCTGCATAAGTGTCTCTCAATCTTCAACTTGTCGGTTTTTCAAACCATTCATCCCAACTGTTCTGACAGGCAGCATCATGGGGTCTTGATTTCAAATGATTCTTCAACACATGTTCATCCTTTGAGTAGACCTACTTCGACTAGTGGATGGTCACCACTTGACCCGCCATCCATCTGCCAGTACCTCACTACAGTATATATAGCCCACGTCTACGGCCCTGTGCTTGTAATTCTACAAGATTGATGGACTGAACAATCGACTCCAGGTTGAGGGAATGATTTACCTCATTCTCCCTCCTCTCCTTTACGCCTTCCTCTTTGTATTGGACTGTTTGATTGAAGCCATGTGTTGGCGTAACGTTTCCTGAATAAAGATTCCACTAAGCGGCATAAGTGTCTCAATCTTCAACTTGTCGGTTTTTCAAACCATTCATCACATATAAGCCACGTCTACGGCCTTATGCTGTACATTCTTACAAGATTGATGGACTGAACTCCATCGACCCAGGCTGGAGGGACTGATGACCTCAATCTCTCTCCTCTCCTTACGCCCTTTCTACTTTGTATTGGTTGATGAAGCACTGGTGTGGCGAAAACGTTTCCTGAATAAAGATTCCCATATGTTGCATAAGTGTCTCAATCTTCAACTTGTCGGTTTTTCAAACCATTCATCACAACTGGGTAGGATAAATTAGACACATGTGCAACTCTTGGGTATCAATAAAGATACCCAAGAGTTGCACATGTGTCTAATTTATCAACGTGTCGGTTCTGTGAACCATTCATCTACAAACCTGGGTAGGAGCCGTAACTACGGGGTCAAACCTGTATACTGAAGACTTACTACTGTACCATGAGCGACACAATTGTACCCATAGAATCGTCTCTATTGAAAGAGGAAGAGAAACTTTCTGGAAGGCATATTAGGCTCAACATCGCCTTCAGCATTAAATCTCGTCCTTACAAGAGGTTGGGTGGAAAAAGCCTATTTGTCTGTCTTTCTGTATCAGTGTACTGTACTAATACCTTTGCATATATAGTTCATATATAAATATTTTTCTTGTTTAAGTGAACGACAGTAAATAAGATATAAGATTAAGATAAAAAGGAGTCGAAGTCGACCTAATCATGATTGTGAACTCTTCCCACCTGTCACGTTATATCATTACAAATCACCAGAGATTAAAGAACACTTCTCAGTGTTTGCTGAGAAGCTTTCAGCGATGGAGAGATGGACCTTCTTTGCTCCCCTCAGTCTTCCTGCTGGGGATGAAGTCACATGATCTCTGCTCACCTGGACGAAGAAGCCAAAAGAATCGAATCGAATCGAATCGAATCGAATCGAGGACGACGAGATCTGTCGTAAGAGGGAAGGAAAGAAGAAAGGATATGGAAGGCATTGGGGAGGAGGGGAAGTGGAGGGAAGGAATCAAGGCAAGTGGCCCAAACCACTTTGGGATTATGTGGTACAAAAAGTACTGAGGAGTAGATAGAGTAGAGGCTGTGACTGATGTCACTGTTGGCTCACTAGGAGAGGATGCGAGACAGCGTTAGGAGCTTGGGGATAGCTAAGGGTCAGAAGGCAGGAGCAGGATGAGGTTGGTTATGGTCTTATACCGTTTATCAGTGCGGTAAATTGTTTTCGGGAGAGTTGTATCACACTTATGGGAGAGCTGTAGTAGTATTCGTTGGTTTGGAGTTGGTGGAGTATCTGGTTGTAGGTAGGGAATGGTCTTTCTTCGCATTGGTACGATACAGTGTTGTCTTGGAGATGTTGGATGAGTTCTAGGCGATTTTACTTTTTAATACAAGGCGTAGCAATGTTTTCACTGTTTAATACAAGGCGTAGCAATGTTTTCACTGTTTAATACAAGGCGTAGCAATGTTTTCACTGTTTAATACAAGGCGTAGCAATGTTTTCACTGTTTAATACAAGGCGTAGCAGTCTTCACTGTTTAATACAAGGCGTAGCAATGTTTTCACTGTTTAATACAAGGCGTAGCAATGTTTTCACTGTTTAATACAAGGCGTAGCAGTCTTCACTGTTTAATACAATTCGTAGCAGTGTCTTCACTGTTTTAATACAAGACGCAGCAGTGTTTTCACTGTTTAATACAAGACGAAGCAGTGTTTTCACTGTTTTAACAAGACGCAGCAGTGTCATCACTGCTTTAATACAAGGCGCCGCAGTGTCTTCACTGTTTTAATACAAGACGGAGCAGTGTCTTCACTGTTCTAATACAAGGCGCAGCAGTGTCTTCACTGTTTTAATACAAAACGTAGCAGTGTCTTCACTGCTTTAATATAAGACGCAGCAGTGTCTTCACTGTTTAATACATACTCAGCAGTGTCTTCACTGTTTAATTACCAATTACAAAGCAGGTCTTCCCTGCTTACTACAATACACAGCAGTGTCTTCACATGTTTTAATACAAGAACGCAGCAGTGTCTTCACTGTTTGAATACATAGACGCAGCAGTGTCTTCACTGTTATAAGACAAGAGCAAGCAGTGTCTTCACTGTTTAATGCACTTACGCAGCAGTGTCTTCACTGTTTTTAATACAAGAAGACGCAGTGTCTTCACTGTATTAATACATAGATGCGCAGTGTCTTCACTGTTTTAATACAAGACGACAGTGTCTGAACTGCTTTAATAACAGGACGCAGCAGTGTCTTCACTGTTAAAGCAATACGCGCGTGTCTTTCACTGTATTAATACAAGACGCAGCAGTGTCTTCACTGTTTTAATACAAGAGGCCGCAGTGTCTTCAAAACTGTTTTATTACAAGACGATGCAGTTGTCTTAACTGCTTTAATACAAGACGCAGCAGTGTCTTCATGTTTAATACAATACGCAAGCAGTGTCTTCATGATTTAACACAAGACGCAGCAGTGCTTCACTGTGTCAATTACAATACGCAGCAGTGTCTTCACTGTTTTAAATACAAGACGCAGCAGGTCTTCACTGTTTTAATACAAGACGCAGCAGTGTTTCACTGTTTTAATACTAGTGCAGCAGAGTTTTGTTTTCACTGTTTAATACAAGACACAGCAGTTCTTCACTGCTTTAATACAAGGAGCAGCGTGTTTCACTGTTTAATTAAAGATCGCAGCACAGTGTTTTCACTGTTAATACAAGTACTCAGCAGTGTCTTCATGCTTTAATCAAAGTGTAGCAGTGAGTGTCTTCTGCTTTTTAATACAAGACGCAGCAGTGTTTTCCTGTTAATAAAGACGCAGCAGTGTTTATCACTGTTTAATACAAGACGTTAGCAGTGTCTTCGCTGTTTTAATAATAGGCGCAATCAGTGTCTGCACTGCCTTTAATACAAGACGCAGCAGTGTCTTCGCTGTTTTTATACAAGACGCAGCAGTCTGTCTTCAGGCTTTAATCAAAGGGTAAGCAGTCGTCTTCCACGGTTTTAATACAAGACGCAGCTGTGTATTCGCTGTATTAATACAAGAGCCAGCAGTGTGTTCTTCACGGTTTAATCAAGACGCAGCTGTGTCTTCATGCTTTATACAATGTGTAGCAGTGTATTCAGCTTTTTTAATACAGACGCAGCGATTGTCTTCACTGCTTTAATACAAAGCGTAGCAGTGTCTTCACTGTTTTAATACAAGACGCAGCAGTGTCTTCGCTGTTTTAATACAAGACGCAGCAGTGTCTTCACTGCTTTAATACAAGACTCAGCAGTGTTTACACTGTTTAATACAAGACGCAGCAGTGTCTTCACTGCTTTAATACAAGACTCAGCAGTGTTTACACTGTTTAATACAAGACGCAGCAGTGTCTTCACTGCTTTAATACAAGACTCAGCAGTGTTTACACTGTTTAATAGAAGACGCAGCAGTGTCTTCACTGCTTTAATACAAGACGCAGCAGTGTCTTCGCTGTTTTAATACAAGACGCAGCAGTGTTCATAGCCTTTAATACAAAGAACGGCAGCAGTGTCTTCACTGCTTTAATACAAGACTCAGCAGTGTTTACACTGTTTAATACAAGACGCAGCAGTGTTTTCACTGTTTAATACAAGACGCAGCAGTGTTTTCACTGTTTTAATACAGACGCAGCCCGTGTCTTCACTTCTTTTGGATAAAACAAGACTCAGCAGTGTTTAACACAGTTTTAATAGAAGACGCAGCAGTGTCTTCACTGCTTTAATACAAGACGCAGCAGTGTCTTCGCTGTTTTAATACAAGACGCAGCAGTGTTTTCATTGCTTTAATACAAGACGCAGCAGTGTCTTCACTGCTTTAATACAAGACTCAGCAGTGTTTTCACTGTTTAATACAAGACGCAGCAGTGTTTTCACTGTTTAATACAAGACGCAGCAGTGTCTTCACTGCTTTAATACAAGACTCAGCAGTGTTTACACTGTTTAATACAAGACGCAGCAGTGTCTTCACTGCTTTAATACAAGACTCAGCAGTGTTTACACTGTTTAATACAAGACGCAGCAGTGTCTTCACTGCTTTAATACATGACGCGGCAGTGTCTTCACTGTTTTAATACAAGACTCAGCAGTGTTTACACTGTTTAATACAAGACGCAGCAGCTGTCTTCACTGTTTAACAAAAGGCGTAGCAGTGTTTTCACTGCTTTAATACAAGACTCAGCAGTGTTTACACTGTTTAATACAAGACGCAGCAGTGTCTTCACTGTTTAATACAATGCGCAGCAGTGTCTTCACTGTTTTAATACAAGACGCAGCAGTGTCTTCACTGCTTTAATACAAGACGCAGCAGTGTCTTCACTGTTTTAATACAACACGCAGCAGTGTCTTCACTGCTTTAATACAAGACTCAGCAGTGTCTTCACTGCTTTAATACATGACGCGGAAGTGTCTTCACTGTTTTAATACAAGACTCAGCAGTGTTTTCACTGTTTAATACAAGACGCTGCAGTGTCTTCACTGTTTAACAAAAGGCCCCCCTTAGCAGTTGTGTTTCACTGCTTAATACAAGACTCAGCAGTGTTTACACTGTTAAATAAAAGACGCTGCAGTGTTGTCTTCCTGTTTATACAATGCGCTAGCAGTGTCTTCACTGTTTGAATACAAAGACGCAGCAGTGTCTTCCTGCTTTAATACAAGGACGCAGCAGTTCTTACTGTTTTAATACAAACATGCAGCCGTGTCTTTCACTTGTTTTAATACAACACGCAGCAGTGTCGTTACTGTTTTATACAAGATCTCAGCAGTGTCTTCACTGCTTTAATACAATACGCAGCAGTGTCTTCACTGTTTTAATACAAGACGCAGCAGTGTCTTCACTGCTTTAATACAAAGTGTAAGCAAGATGTTCTTCTCAGTTTGAATACAAGAGTCAGCAGTGTTTTCACTGTTTAATCAAGGACCTCAGCAGTGTTTTCACTGTTTAATACACGAGCAGCTGTGTTTTCATGTTTATTCAAAGACGGCAGCAGTGTTTCACTGCTTTTAATCAAAGTTTGTTGCAGTTTTTTTCAGCTTTTAATACAAGACGCAGCAGTGTTTTCACTGTTTAATACAATACGCAGCAGTGTCTTCACTGCTTTAATACAAGACTCAGCAGTGTTTACACTGTTTAATACAAGATGCAGCAGTGTTCGTCACTGCTTATACAAGGTATCAGCAGTGTTTACACTGTTTAATAGAAGACGCAGCAGTGTCTTCACTGCTTTAATACAAGACGCAGCAGTGTCTTCGCTGTTTTAATACAAGACGCAGCAGTGTTTTCATTGCTTTAATACAAGACGCAGCAGTGTCTTCACTGCTTTAATACAAGACGCAGCAGTGTCTTCAATGCTTTAATACAAGACGCAGCAGTGTTTACACTGTTTAATACAAGACGCAGCAGTGTCTTCACTGTTTAACAAAAGGCGTAGCAGTGTTTTCACTGCTTTAATACAAGACTCAGCAGTGTTTACACTGTTTAATACAAGACGCAGCAGTGTCTTCAATGCTTTAATACAAGACGCAGCAGTGTCTTCAATGCTTTAATACAAGACGCAGCAGTGTCTTCACTGTTTTAATACAACACGCAGCAGTGTCTTCACTGCTTTAATACTGACTCCAGACAGTGTCTTCATGCTTTCTTTAATACAATCTCGGGCAGCACGTGTCTTCACTGTTTTAATACAACACGCAGCAGTGTCTTCACTGCTTTAATACAAGACTCAGCAGTGTCTTCACTGCTTTAATACAATACGCAGCAGTGTCTTCACTGTTTTAATACAAGACGCAGCAGTGTCTTCACTGCTTTAATACAAAGTGTAGCAATGTCTTCACTGTTTTAATACAAGAGTCAGCAGTGTTTTCACTGTTTAATACAAGACTCAGCAGTGTTTTCACTGTTTAATACAAGACGCAGCAGTGTTTTCGCGCAGCAGTGTATTCACTGTTTTAATACAAGATGTCAGCAGTTGTTTTTTCTGTTTTTTTATATACTAGACCTCAGCGTGAGTTTTCACTGTTTAATTAACAAGACGCAGCAGTTTTTCACTGTTTAATTACAAGACGCAACGCTCAGTTGTCTTCACTGCTTTAATACAAAGTGTAGCAGTGTCTTCAGCTTTTTAATACAAGACGCAGCAGTGTTTTCACTGTTTAATACAATACGCAGCAGTGTCTTCACTATTTTAATACAAAGTGTAGCAGTGTCTTCACTGTTTTAATACAAGACGCAGCAGTGTATTCACTGTTTTAATACAAGACGCAGCAGTGTCTTCACTGTTTACAATAAAAGACGCAGCAGTGTTTCACTGTTTAATGCATTACGCAGCAGGTATCTTCACTGTTTTAATACAAGACGCAGCAGATGTTTTCCTGTTTTAATAAAAGATCAAGATGCAGCAGTGTCTTCACTGTTTTAATACAAGACGATGCAGTGTCTTCACTGCTTTAATACAATACGCAGCAGTGTCTTCACTGTTTTAATACAAGACGCCGCCAAGCTCCCCAGCAAAAGAGCGAGCAGTGTTCTTTCACTCCTGCTTTAATACAAAGTTTGTTAGCCAGCAATTTTAGCAATGTCCTTCACTGTTTTAAATACAAGAGGTCAAGGCAGTTGTTTTCACTGTTTTTTAATACATGGGGATCCAGCACGTGTTTCACTGTTTAATACAAGGACTGCCAGCCCAAGGGGGTGTTTTCACTGTTTAATCAAGAGCCAGCAGTGTCTTCACTAGCCTTTAATACAAAGTGTAGCAGTGCTTTCATGCTTTTTAATACCAAGACGCTGCAGTGTTTCACTGTTTTAATACAATATGAGCAGTGTCTTCAGCTGTTTTAATACAAAGTGTAGGCATGTTCTTCACTGTTTTAATACATGACGCAGCAGTGTCTTAATACTGGCTTTAATACAAGATCGCAGCCAGGCAGATGTCTTCATGTTTTCATACAAAGACGCAGCATGTTTGTCTTTCACTGTTTAGAATGAAATACGCAGCAGTGTCTTCATGTTTTAATACTAGAACGCAGCAGTTGTCTTCAATGTTTAATACAAGATGTGCCAGCGTGTCCTTCACTGTTTAATAACAAGACGCAGCAGTGTCTTTCACTGCTTTAATACCAACGGTAGCAATGTCTTACGTTTTAGTACAAGACGCAGCAGTGTCTTAGCTGTTTTAATACAAGGACCCAGCAGTGTTTTCACTGTTTAATACAAGACGCAGCAGTGTCTTCACTGCTTTAATACAACGCGTAGCAATGTCTTCACTGTTTTAATACAAGACGCAGCAGTGTCTTCACTGCTTTAGTAAGTACTAAAGTGTGCAGTGTCATTCCAGCATTTTAATACAAGGACGCTGCAGTGTTTTCACTGTTTATTACAAGACCGCACCGCAGTGTCATCACCTGCTTTAATACAACGCGTAGCAATGTCTTCACTGTTTTTTATACAAGATTGCAGCAGTGTCTTCACTGTTTTAATACAAGACGTGAGTGTCTTAACTGCTTTAATTCAAGACGCAGCAGTGTCTTCACTGTTTAATAAAATTCGCAGACCAAGTGTCTTCACTGATTTAACAAAAGACGCAGCAGTGTCTCACTGTTTAATGCTATACGCTCAGCGGTGTTCTTCACTGTTTTTAATACAAGACGCAGCATGTGTCTTCACTGTTTTTTTTTTAATACAAGACCGCCAGCAGTTGTTCTTCACTGTGTTTTAATCACAAGTTGCAGCAGTTGTCTTCACTGTTTAATACAAAGACACAGCAGTCTTCACAGCTTTAATACAAGACGCAGCCGTTTGTCTTCACTGTTTTAATACAAGACGCAGCAGTGTTTTCACTGTTTAATACAAAACGCAGCAGTGTTTTCACTGTTTAATACAAAGTGTTGCAGTAGTGTCTTCACTGTTTTTAATACGTAAGTGTAGCTGTGTCTTCAGCTGTTTTAATACAAGACGCAGCATGTGTTTTCACTGCTTTAATTCACAAAAGTGTGCAGTGTCTTCAAGCTTTTTTAATACTAGACGCAGCCACGGTGAAGCAGTGAGTGGTTTTCACTGTTTAATACAAGCTCGGCAGCAGTTGTTTTCACTGTTTTAATACAAGACGTTCGTAGAAGAGTCTTCACTGCTTTAATACAAGACGCAGCAGTGTCTTCGTGTTTTAATACAAGACGCAGCAGTGTCTTCAGTGCTTTAATACAAAGCGTAGCAGTGTCTTCACTGTTTTAATACAAGACGCAGCAGTGTCTTCGCTGTTTTAAGACAAGACGCAGCAGTTTGTCTTCACTGTTTATAATACAAGCGCAGCAGTGTCTTCACTGTTTTAATTACAAGGACGCTAGCAGTGTCTTACTGTTTTTAATGCAATAGCAGCAGTGCTTCACTGTTTTAATACAAGAGGACACAGCAGTGTCGCATTGAATTGTCTTCACTGTTTTAATACAAGACGAGGCAGTGTCTTATAACTGCTTAATCATGGACGCTCAGCCAGTGTTTCTTCTGACTGTTTATTAAAATATCGCTGCAGTGTCTTCTCGGTGTAACAAATAGGCGTCGTATCAGTCGTTAATCGGGTGATGGCGGATTTAGACATATGTACTCATTGTGGTTGGTGTTGGCCGTTGCGTTGATGTTCGAACTCGGCTTCCCTTTGCCACCTCCCTTTTTTGGATGCTCTTGGAAGGGTTTGGTGGGGGGGCGGTGGGATACGGATGTTAACATGGTTGTATTGATCCTCTGACTGTCTGAGTGTGTTAGTGTTTAGTGTTTACTATGTTTAATTCTACTAGTGTGTCTCCACCACCAGAACAGCGTTGCTGTTTTTTGTTTTTTGTGTAGTCTTCTGTAATGTTGTCTTCACTGTTTAATACATAGCGCAGCAGTTTAGTGCACACACCAACGCAGCAGTGTTTCCTCAACCGTTTTTTTTTTAATACAAGACGCCCAAGAATGTGCGTGTTTGTCGCCCCGTGATACACCAGGCCAGCAGTTGTTTAGTTTTAGTACACCAGATTTGTCACAAGCTGTGTCCCCTTCACTGTCTTTTAATACATCACACGCAGCAGTGAGCACAGTTGTCACTCAGTTGGCCTTTAGTTAGTGCAAGCAGTTGCAGTGTCTTCTGTCTTCACTTCTGTTTTTTTTCTTAATACCATACACGCAGCAGTTCTTCCAAATGCTTTAATACAGGATTTCTCAGCCAGTGTCTTCACTGCCTCTTAATACAACGATGCAAGCAGTAGTTAGTCTAGCAGTATTGCAAGCAGTTTTTTTCACTGTTTAGTACACGCTGTTCGCGAGTGTCTTCACTGTTTTAATACAAGACGCAGCCCCGCAGCAGTTCGTGTCTTCATCTGCTTTAATACAGACGCAAGCAGTTTGTCTTCGCTGTTTTTTTTAATAAAGTCGCCCAGCAGTGTCTTCATATTGCCTTTAATACAAAGCGTAGCCAGTTGTTCTTCACTGTTTAATACAAGACGCCAGGAGTGTCTTCGAGTTTTAAACTACAAGACGCAGCAGTGTCTTCACTGTTTAATACAAGACGCAGCAGTGTCTTCACTGCTTTAATACAAAGTGTAGCAGTGTATTCAGCTTTTTAATACAAGACGCAGCAGTGTCTTCACTGCTTTAATACAAAGCGTAGCAGTGTCTTCACTGTTTTAATACAAGACACAGCAGTGTCTTCGCTGTTTTAATACAAGACCTCGCCCTGCAGTTTCTTTCACTGCTTTAATACAAGACGCAGCAGTATGATGTCTTCACTGCTTTAATACAATGACTGTAGCAGTGTTTACATGTTTTGAATACAAGACGCAGCAGTGTCTTCAATGTTTTAATACAAAGACCTCAGCAGTGTTTTTTTACCAACTGTTTAAATACAAGACGCAGCAGTGTCTTCACTGCTTTAATACAAGACGCAGCAGTGTCTTCACTGTTTAATACAACACGCAGCAGTGTCTTCACTGTTTTAATACAACACGCAGCAGTGTCTTCACTGCTTTAATACAAGATACTCAGGCAGTTGTCTTCACTGCTTTAAATACCAATACGCAGCAGTGTCTTCACTGTTTTAATACAAGACGCAGCAGTGTCTTCACTGCTTTAATACAAAGTGTAGCAATGTCTTCACTGTTTTAATACAAGAGTCAGCAGTGTTTTCACTGTTTAATACAAGACTCAGCAGTGTTTTCACTGTTTAATACAAGACGCAGCAGTGTTTTCACTGTTTAATACAAGACGCAGCAGTGTCTTCACTGCTTTAATACATTAAGTTGTTAGCAGTGTTGTCTTAAGCTTTTAATACAGAATCGCAGCAGTGTTTTCACTGTTTAATACAATACGCAGCAGTGTCTTCACTATTTTAATACAAAGTGTAGCAGTGTCTTCACTGTTTTAATACAAGACGCAGCAGTGTATTCACTGTTTTAATACAAGAGTCAGCAGTGTTTTCACTGTTTAATACAAGACTCAGCAGTGTTTTCACTGTTTAATACAAGACGCAGCAGTGTTTTCACTGTTTAATACAAGACGCAGCAGTGTCTTCACTGCTTTAATACAAAGTGTAGCAGTGTCTTCAGCTTTTTAATACAAGACGCAGCAGTGTTTTCACTGTTTAATACAATCGCAGCCAGTTTTTGTCTTCATATTTTAATACAAGTGTAGCAATTGTTCTCACTGTTTTAATACAAGGAAGCAGCAGTGTATTCACTGTTTTTATTAAAGGACGCCAGCAGTGTATTCACTGTTCAATACAAGGCGCAGCAGTGTCTTCGCGCGACTGTTTAATGCAATTAGCAGCAGTATCTTCACTGTTTTAATACTCAAGAGCAGCAGTTGTACTTCACTGTTTTAATACAAGATGCAGCAGTGTCTTCCACTGTTTTTATTACAAGACGATGCAGTGTCTGTTCATGCTTTAATCAATACGCAGCAGCTGTCTTCACTGTGTTTTGTAATACAAGACGCAGCAGAGCGCTGTTGTCTTCACTGCTTTAATACTCAAAGTTGTAGCAATGTCTTCACTCTGTTTTAATACAAGAGTCAGCAGTGTCTTTCACTGTTTAATACTAGACTCAGCAGTGATTTTTCATCAATGTTTTAATACAAGACGCAGCAGTGTTCTTCACTGTTTTAATACAAGACGCTGCAGTGTCTTCATGCTTTTAATCACCAAAGTTGTAGCAGTGTCTTCAGATTTTAATACAAGAACGCTGAGTGTTTTCAACTGTTTTAAATACAATATGCAGTCAGTGTCTTCTCCTGTTTTAATACTAAAAGGGTAGAGGTCTTCACTGTTTTAAATACAAGACGCAGCAGTGTCTTCACTGTTTTAATACAAGGACGCAGCAGTGTGTCTTCACTGTTTTCAATACAAAGACGCAAGCATTGTCTTCACTGTTTAATGCAATACGCAGCAGTGTCTTCACTGTTTTAATACAAGACGCAGCAGTGTCTTCACTGTTTTAATACAAGATGAATGCAGTGTCTCACTGTTTTAATACAAGCGCAGCAGTTGTCTTCACTGTTTTTATTACAAGAATGCAGCAGTGTCTTCACTGTCTTAATACAAGACACCAGCAGTCTTCACTGCTTTAATACAAGACGCAGCCGTGTCTTCACTGTTTTAATACAAGACGCAGCAGTGTTTTCACTGTTTAATACAAAACGCAGCAGTGTTTTCACTGTTTAATACAAAGTGTAGCAGTGTCTTCACTGTTTTAATACAAAGTGTAGCAGTGTCTTCACTGTTTTAATACAAGACGCAGCAGTGTTTTCACTGTTTAATACAAGACGCAGCAGTGTCTTCACTGCTTTAATACAAAGTGTAGCAGTGTCTTCAGCTTTTTAATACAAGACGCAGCAGTGTTTTCACTGTTTAATACAAGACGCAGCAGTGTTTTCACTGTTTAATACAAGACGTAGCAGTGTCTTCGCTGTTTTAATACAAGACGCAGCAGTGTCTTCACTGCTTTAATACAAGACGCAGCAGTGTCTTCGCTGTTTTAATACAAGACGCAGCAGTGTCTTCAGTGCTTTAATACAAAGCGTAGCAGTGTCTTCACTGTTTTAATACAAGACGCAGCAGTGTCTTCGCTGTTTTAATACAAGACGCAGCAGTGTCTTCACTGTTTAATACAAGACGCAGCAGTGTCTTCACTGCTTTAATACAAAGTGTAGCAGTGTATTCAGCTTTTTATTTACTCAAGAGCAGAGTGTCTCACGCTTTAATACAAAGCGTAGTAGCAGTGTCATTCACTGTTTTTAATACAAGACGCAGCAGAGCAGTGTCTTCACGTTTTAATACAAGCACGATGCCAGTTTCTTAACTAGCTTTAATACAAGACGCAGCATGTGGTCTTCACTGTTTAATACGCAGATACGCAGCAGTGTCTTCACTGTTTAACACCAGAAGCAGCAGTGTACTTCATTGTTTAAATAGTCAATACTGTAGCAGTGTCTTCACCTGGTTTTTTTTAATGTGACAAGAGATTCGCGCAGCAGTGTCTTCACTGTTTTAATACAAGACGCAGCAGTGTCTTCACTGTTTTAATACAAGATGCAGCAGTGTCTTCACTGTTTAATACAAGACACAGCAGTCTTCACTGCTTTAATACAAGACGCAGCAGTGTCTTCACTGTTTTAATACAAGACGCAGCAGTGTTTTCACTGTTTAATACAAAACGCAGCAGTGTTTTCACTGTTTAATACAAAGTGTAGCAGTGTCTTCACTGTTTTAATACAAAGTGTAGAAGTGTCTTCACTGTTTTAATACAAGACGCAGCAGTGTTTTCACTGTTTAATACAAGACGCAGCAGTGTCTTCACTGCTTTAATACAAAGTGTAGCAGTGTCTTCAGCTTTTTAATACAAGACGCAGCAGTGTCTTCACTGCTTTAATACAAAGCGTAGTAGTGTCTTCACTGTTTTAATACAAGACGCAGCAGTGTCTTCAGTGCTTTAATACAAAGCGTAGTAGTGTCTTCACTGTTTTAATACAAGACGCAGCAGTGTCTTCGCTGTTTTAAGACAAGACGCAGGCCATGGGTCTTCACTGTTTTATACAAGGACGAGCAGTGTCTTCACTGCTTTAATACAAGGGAACGTGCAGCAGGTGTCTTCATGTTTTTTTAACTACAAGACGCAGCAGTGTCTTCACTGCTTTAATACATGACCGCAGCAGTGTCTTCACTCTAGTTTTAATACCAAAACGCAAACAGTGTCATTCATCTGACTTTTATACAAGACGCAGCTGTGTCTTCACTGTTTAATACAAGTACGCAGCTGTGTACTTCACTGTTTTAATACAAAGACGTAGCGTGTTTCACTGCTTCCGATGTTTGCCATATTTAAAGAGAATTAACAATATTTTGATCATTTTCACAACATTTTTACTAAACATTTAAAAACTCGTTGTGTTTATTTCCACAATAATAACAGGTAGTCATTAATTTTGTTATTCACATTATTACCCAGTGAGATCAAAGTGGATCTACGCATTGACCGAACGCTTTCAGACGATGTTTTAGTCAACCACTTAATGACGATCCATCACATTATGTGATGGCAGATATTTTGAAGCTAATTGAGAGAGCGAGACGTTGCCACAGTAAAATGTTACATTAGTTGCGCTTGTGTCGGTAATTCTACCAATATTAATGTACATATTTTTATTTTTACGTTAGACTGTTAGTCTTAGTGACTCGGTTTGGCAGACTATTCCACTTATGTATAGGTAGAGTTGTACTTTACGTAAGGTTGAATCAGTTTGTGAGAAATTATGGGGATGAATTTTCATAAGCTGACAATCTTGAATTAACGTTTCTCCAACATAACTGGGGAGAACTCTAGCACATCTAAAATAGATTATACTGACTGATATTGATGTACCTGGGAGACACGTTGGCCTTCAGTGACAATGGGTCACAACACTGTCCCTCCCTCAGTATGAATCGGTGTTCAGGAACCCACTAAATGACAGCAAGGTAGAGAATGCAGAAATATTTTTCATTGCAGCAGAAGGCTGCACAGACCAACTGACATTATTACAAATCCCACAGATGGACCAGACTCCTGGAATGCTCTATTTATAAGGAAGTGCAAAGTACCACTAGCACGAGCCCTCGGTATTCTTTGGAGAAAGAGCTTAGATCCAGGTGAAATACCAGAGGCCTTAAAGAGTACAGACATAGCTCCTTTGCATAAGGGAGGTAGTAGAGCACTAGCTAAAAATTACAAACCAGTAGCCCTAACTTCTCACATAAAAATCTTCGAAAGAGTGATGAGACGGCACACTACAAATTTCATGGACCAGCCCAACCAACATAACCCGAAGCAGCATGGTTTTAGATCAGGACGATCATGTCTGTGACAGCTGCTGAACCATTATGACAGAATTATGGAGGTACTGGAAGACGACCAAAATGCAGATGTGATTTACAAAGATTTTGCAAAGGCGTTTGAGAAATGCGATCATGGAGTGATTGCGCACAAAATGAGGGCCATAGGCATTACAAAGAAGGTAGGCAGAACACAAAAAAAGTAGTAAGTGAACAGAGCAAGATCCAGCATCAGCGATGTAAAGAGCTCAGTGCTTCAAGGCACTATCCTGGCACCTCTGCTGTTTCTCGTCCTCAAAGCAAAGATAAAAACACCTGTCACACTTCTGTATCATCATTTGCAGATGACACTAAAATAAGCATGAAAGTCAGTACGGTAGAGGACACTGAAAAATTACAGGAAGACATACAGCAGGGTTTTCTAGTGGAGAACAGCATGAGGGTTACCAAATAGAACGTAAGGAACACGTGTAAGACCTGGGAATAATTATGTCAGCTGACCTTTCTTGTAAAGACCATAACAAGACAAAGATCACGACAACCAGGAAGATGACTGGGTGGGTATTGAGAACTTTCAAAACAAAGGAAATAATGCCGATGGTGACACTCTTCAAATCACTAGCGTTCCCTCACTTAGAATATTGCTCAGTGCTGACGGTCCCGTTCAGAGCAGGAAAAATATCAGAGCTGGAACAAATACAAAGATCGTTTACGGCTCGAGGGATTGGTTCCAAATCTACACACTGCCATAACAACATACTGGAGTGAGAGATATGGGAGGAAGTGTAAAATAAACCCAGTGAGGAGCAGGGGTGCTGTGGGGACACTAAGGGAACACTGTATCAATATCCAGGTCCCAGACTTCAACATCTTACCAGAAGATATCAGAAACACGGCTGGAACAAGTGCAGAAACCTTCAAGAGGCAACTTGACAAGTATCTTTACCAGGTGCCAGGTCAACCAAGCTGTGATGGATATGTGGGGCAGCGGATCTCCAGCAGCAACAGCCTGGTTGACCAGGCAAGCACCACACGAGCCAGGCCCATGGCTAGGCTCCAAGAGTAGTGAAACTCTCGAGACTCTTCAAAGGTATATCAAAGGTAAGGTACACATACAGGGCAACCGGTGAGACACAAACAACGGTCACATACATGATAGTACCTAGTGTAGATCATTATGTGTCTGAGTGTACCTGGTGCAGATCAGAAGTCACATACATGTGTCTGAGTGTACCTGGTGCAGATCAGAAGTCACATACATGTGGCTGAGTGTACCTGGTGCAGATCAGAAGTCACATACATATGGCTGAGGGTACCTGGTGCAGAAGTACCTGATAATGTACCTTGACAGTCATGGAAGTCACGTTAGACGGTTATTAAAGTACTGGACTGAACAGTAAAGGTTAATTATAACATTACATTACTGGAGTCGTTTTACCTTTATAAGCATCCTGGCAACGTTCTAATTCACGTGACCTTCTAGGTCAGAGATTCTCAACTAGGGGTAAATTACCCCCTGGGGGGTAAAAAATTACATGACTATTTTTTTGCAAAACCTGAATAATATTTTTTTTCCGACCTTGTTTTTCTGTCCCTTTATGATGGCGATAAATTTTTTGTATGGAAGTAAAGGGGTAAATGGAGAAATACATCAAGCCGAAGGGGTCAAGGTCAGGTTGTGCATGAGGGGATGGGGGGCGAAGAGAGACTAATTCATGGATGTGTCTGGTGTGAAGGATGGTGTTCCTAGTTGCAATAATAACAATGTACAAAAAACACTGGAAATAATTTCTCGAAATATATTTATATTTCTCATTTTATCGAAGACAAAGGTGTAGTGTCTGATATGTGGAAGATGGCTAATGTAATTCCTATTTTTAAAACAGGGGACAAGTCGTTACCGTCAAATTACCGCCCAATAAGCCTGACCTCAATTGTAGGCAAATTACTAGAGTCAATTATACCTCAAATTATAAGAAGCCATCTCGATAAGCATAGCTTGATTAATGATACTCAACATGGATTCACAAGAGGCCGGTCTTGTCTAACTAATTTATTAACTTTCTTCAGTAAAGCTTTTGAGGCTGTTGACCACGATAAAGAATTTGATATTATTTACTTAGATTTTAGTAAGGCATTTGATAGAGTTCCGCACCAAAGACTGTTGAAGAAAGTAGCAGCTCATGGCATTGGGGGAAGGGTGCTCTCGTGGATCGAATCATGGCTCACAGACAGGGAGCAGAAAGTGTCCATAAATGGGGTTAAATCCGAGTGGGGATCAGTAACAAATGGCGTTCCACAGGGATCAGTCTTGGGCCCGTTGTTGTTTATAATATATATCAATGATCTTGATGAAGGAATTACTAGTGATATGAGCAAATTCGCCGATGACACGAAGATAGGTAGGATAATTGATTCAAACGTAGATGTTAGGGAACTTCAGGAGGATTTAGACAAACTACTCTTGGTCAGAAAAGTGGCAGATGCAGTTCAATGTAGATAAATGCAAGGTTCTGAAGCTCGGGAGTGTCCATAACCCTAGCACTTAAAGTTAAATAATGTAGAAGTTAGCCATACAGATTGCGAAAAGGACTTGGGGGTTATGGTAAGCAGCAACCTTAAACCAAGACAGCAATGCCTAAGCGTACGTAATAAGGCAAATAGATTACTGGGATTTATATCAAGAAGTGTAAGCAACAGAAGTCCAGAGGTCATACTGCAGCTTTATACATCATTGGTAAGGCCTCGCCTAGATTATGCAGAATGGACAAATTCGTTAGAAAACATTCAGCGTAGGATGACTAGATTAATACATAGCATTAGAAATCTTCCTTATGAAGAAAGATTGAAGACTCTTAAGTTACATTCACTTGTTAGACGAAGAATGAGGGGAGACCTGATCGAAGTGTATAAGTGGAAGATAGGTATTAATAAAGGGGATATTAACAAGGTCTTTAGGTTGGAGAAGTACATGAGTGGGAGGGGCACATGAGTGGGAGGGGTACATCGGAGCTTGTTTCTTGGGTGGCATTGAAAATTGGGTTGGTCAAATGTTTGTTAGTGGGATGAATTGTAAAGGACCTGCCTAGTATGGGCCAACAGGCCTGCTGCAGTGTTCCTCTTTTCTTATGTTATGTTCTTATGAGCCAAAAAGACTAGTAACAATGGAACCTACCTGCCTACTGCAGCAGTGCTACCGGCCCAAACTAGACAAGTAATTATACCAATCTCTCCGAAAATATTTTAAACAAACACAACAGTGAGTTATGATGTTTATTATACAATATTTTACATTAAATATTTACAAACACAAGTGTTATGAACACGTGTCAGGGTTATAAATGAGTGTCATGCAATATTTTTGTCCCAGAACTGAAAAGTCTGTAATAAAGGCGTGTAAAATGCATCCATTCACGCCTAATTATATTTAGTAAATACTAAAGCAACGATGCATCTCGTACAACGTCTTCTGCGTCTTGTAAATCCAGGTTCATGCGTCTCCATCTTGCGTCAGAAATGTTGAAGGAAGAAGCGTAGCACCACCACGACTCAGCCGAGAGCTCCATGTGAAGCTCAACACGGAGTTCACTCAGTATCCTGAACTTTCAGTCTTCTTCAGAGTGAGTTTCAGTCCTCTCCCAGTCACCGTCCACTCAGTTTCACTCTTCTGAGGAACAAACAGAAAATAAGAACATGAATTAAAATGATCACTGTAATGAGCTACGAGAGTAACAGTCATATTTACTGTGTTGTCTGTTCTCACATGAAGACCATATATACCATATAATGTGCTGTGATTCATTATCAATACGTACTACAAACAAGGCAATAAAAACACTGAATGCAGAAGTGTGACTGATGTAGCTAGTGAATGTAAAAAAAAAAAAACAGTGTAAGGTAGCAAAAAACTAAATTCTACAGCGTCTACGAGATCGCTAAAGGTTGTCGACTTACCTGTGGATGGCAACTCAAATGGGACTCGAGGTGCCGCTTAAGCTTGCTCCTCGAGGAATAGAGCTTGGAGCAGTGAGGACATTGGTGAGTCTTGCGCCGGTGTGCGCGTTTTCCTGCCTCAGGTGGTTCCTCCTTCGTCTTGGTGCTGGACGCAGCTCCTGAGACGCCAACTCTCAGTGACTCAGAGAGTTTCACGCAATCTCCATTCTCCTTGTAGTATGACTGGTTCAATGTGTCGTTGTTGGAGTGGTCCAGTGTGTCGCTGTAAGACTGGTTCAGTGTGTCGTTGTTGGAGTGGTCCAGTGTGTCGCTGTAAGACTGGTTCAGTGTGTCGCTGTAAGACTGGTTCAGTGTGTCGTTGTTGGAGTGGTCCAGTGTGTCGCTGTAAGACTGGTTAAGTGGGTCGCTGTGAGACTGGTTCAGTGGGTCGCTGCGAGACTGGTTCAGTGTGTCGCTGTAAGACTGGTTCAGTGTGTCGCTGTAAGACTGGTTCAGTGTGTCGCTGTAAGACTGGTTCAGTGGGTCGCTGTGAGACTGGTTAAGTGGGTCGCTGTGAGACTGGTTAAGTGGGTCGCTGTGAGACTGGTTAAGTGTGTCGTTGGACTGGTTCAGTGTGTCGTTGTTGGACTGGTTCACTAGAACATTATACTTAGATTGGTTCACTGGATTATTGTACTTGGACAGGTTCACTAGAGCATTGTGCTTGGACTGGTTCACTGGAACGTTGTACTTGGAATGGTTCACTGGATTATTGTACGTGGACTGGTTCACTAGAGCATTGTGCTTGGACTGGTTCACTGGAACGTTGTACTTGGAATGGTTCACTGGATTATTGTACGTGGACTGGTTCACTAGAGCATTGTGCTTGGACTGGTTCACTGGAACGTTGTACTTGGAATGGTTCACTGGATTATTGTACGTGGACTGGTTCACTAGAGCATTGTGCTTGGACTGGTTCACTGGAACGTTGTACTTGGAATGGTTCACTGGATTATTGTACGTGGACTGGTTCACTAGAGCATTGTGCTTGGACTGGTTCACTGGAACGTTGTACTTGGAATGGTTCACTGGATTATTGTACGTGGACTGGTTCACTAGAGCATTGTGCTTGGACTGGTTCACTGGAACGTTGTACTTGGAATGGTTCACTGGATTATTGTACGTGGACTGGTTCACTAGAGCATTGTGCTTGGACTGGTTCACTGGAACGTTGTACTTGGAATGGTTCACTGGATTATTGTACGTGGACTGATTCACTGGATTATTGTACGTGGACTGGTTCACTGGATTATTGTACGTGGACTGGTTCACTGGATTATTGTACGTGGACTGGTTCACTGGATTATTGTACTTGGACTGGTTCACTAGGGCACTGTACTTGGATTGGTTCACTGGATTATTGTACGTGGACTGGTTCACTGGATTATTGTACTTGGACTGGTTCACTAGGGCACTGTACTTGGATCGGTTCACTGGATAACTGTCAGAAAGGCTCATTAGATCGCTGTAAATGGACCGGAACAATGGGTCATTGTAGATGGACTGGTCCACTGGATAGGTGTTGTCAGACCGGTTCACTGGATAGCTGACGTCAGACCGGTTCACTGAATCGTTGTAGTTGGACCGGAACAATGGATCGTTGGTGTTAGACCGGAATAATGGATCGTTGAAGCCGGACTGAACCACTAAACCGTTCTTGCACTGGACCATGGGCTGGTCCAGTATTCGTGTCACAGACTGCTTGTTTGTCAAGGTTCTGGACCGGCTGTGGGCCTCAACGTTTGGTTCATCGAAGACATTCTGAAGAACCGACAAGATTTTTTCGGCAATTTCTTGTAATCGAGCATCAGAGAGGCGATCAATGTGGAACAGAAGCTGCTGTTCCGGAGATCGTGGCTGGGTGCGATCCCAAGAAGATTCCGTGGGACAAATTTTGTGCATTATATAGTCGTGTAGTTCACGTTCGGTGAGTTCCAGCTCTTGGTCACTGACATCCATCGTAAGACTCTTGATCGACAACTAGACACAAAGGCGAGATGAAGATAACACTCAGGACACTGGTTTTTATATGACGCGAGGTCAGGTCACATTGACACTCGAGGTCAGGTGTAAATACGACGCATTGTGGATCATGTGTAGAGCCAGCCTCGCTAAAACTTCGGGAATATCTATAACCCTAGCGCTTATTAACTAAATAATGTAGAATTTAGCCAAACAGAATACGAAAACTAAACGTGGTCATTCCTGCCTAACTAATTTATCAACTTCCTTCAGCAAAGCTTTTAAGGTTGTTGATTACGATACAAAAAATTGATATTTTTTTTATATTGTTTATTTGGATAAATTCATGAGTGAGAGGGGTTGGATTTAAGCGGGATATACACATTGGGTAACAATGAAAAAGGGTTGCACAAATATTTTTGTCATTGCGTTGGATTTGGAAAGGACCTGTCTAAAATGGGCCAGCAGGCCTGTTACAGTGTTCCTCCTTTGTTATGTTCTTATGTTCGATGCGTGGAACAATCTGCCGAGTAGGGTAATAGAGGCTAAGACCTTGGGTAGCTTTAAAAACAGATTGGGCAAATATACGAGTACAAAATGCTGGGTTTGATTAGTACCTGAGGTGTTAGGTAAGACACATATGCAACAATTAGGTATCTTTATTTCGAAACGTTTCGCCTACAATATTCAGACTATGAAACAATGCTCTTCTCTAGACTGAGGGACTGACCACCTCAAAACTTTAAGAGTGATGGACTGATTACATCGTCTTCAAGTCTCTTCTGCTTCTGTCAACTTTTCTGTACTCGACTGAAGAAGCCTACTGTGTAGGCGAAACGTTTCGAAATAAAGATACCTAACTGTTGCATATGTGTCTTACCTAACAACCTGTCGGTATTTTATACCATTTTAATGTTCAGTACCTGAGGTACTGAAGCAAATTCTTGGGCAGCTTTGGGAGAGGGTTGGACAGCTGCATGGGTGGTACATTCCTTGCATGGGCCAACAGGTCTATTGCAGTGTTCCTCCTGCCTTATGTTATCAACAAACAGGAGTCCAGAGTTGTAGGTAAGACACATATGTGTCTTAATCTCACATATGCAACAGTTAGGTATCTTTATTTCGAAACGTTTCGCCTACACAGTAGGCTTCTTCAGTCGATCAGGAAAGTTGGGAAATAGAATGTAGGAACACTCAAAGGCTACTGGCCCTAAGCGGTCCTTAATATAGAATAATAAGAATGTAGAACACAGAAGGCCTACTGGCCATACGAGGCAGGTCCTTAATCAAAACGCATCTACCAAACTATCAAAACAACGCCCACCTACTTGCACCAATCAGAAACATCCCTATAAGTACCAAGAATAAAACATTCCAGCTGACACATTATACACATTAATTTTTTATAAAGCCTAGAAGAGTACCTCACAGTAGATCCTTAAAAGAAGTCAGGTGAGTAAAGTTCTGCATGATGAGGATGTTACCTAAAAAGGCAGAGTTACATAAGGATTTAGGACCTGCCACGATGGCCCGTAGGCTTTCTGATGTGTTTCCATTCTATGTTCAATAATAATGGCCGCATAATAAGATAAGAAGAACTGAATAGGCCTACTGGCCATTGGGGCAGGTCCAACTTCCACGGCTTCCAATGCTCTAACCTGGTTAGTCATATCACATTCACTTAAGGATGGAGCACTGGCATTGCACATAGAGCACAGCTATTCAGGTCAACTCACACACGGCACCCAATGTTGTATTTATCTAACGTTTAAAGACAAGCTTAGTTTAGAAAGGTATAGGAAGTATTTGGTTTCGAAACGGGTAGTTGATTAGTGAACATCAGACATAGGTTATTGAAGCCTGCAGAAGCCTACTGCCCATACGTTGGCAGGTCCTTATCATAAGAACATAAGAATGTAGGAACACTGCAGAAGGCCTACTGGCCCATACGAGGCAGGTCCTTATCAAAACGACATCTACCCAAAGCTACTCAAGAAACAACTCCCGCACCCCTTGACACCAATCAAAACGACATCTACCTAAAGCTACCCAAGAAATAACTCCCGTACCACATGACACCATTTATTTGGATTTTAGTAAAGCCTTCGACAGAGTACCTCACAAGAGACTCTTAAGAAAGTGGCAGCTCATGGTATAGGAGGTAAAGTTCTAGCATGGATTGAGGCATGGCTTACCAATAGAAAGCAGAGTTACCATTAAGGGCCATTAAGGACCTGCCTCGCATGGTCCAGTAGGCCTTCTGCAGTGTTCCTCCATTCTTATGTTCAATAATAATAGCCCGCAATAATAAGAATAAGAAGGAACACTGCAATAGGCCTACTGGCCCATGTGGGGCAGGTCCAAATCTCCCACCGGCTTAAGCCAATGCTCTAACCTGGTTAGGTCATATCACATTCACTTAAGGATGGAGCATGGCATCTGACCTTGTAGCACAAGCTAGTCAGGTCCAACTCACACCCACCCGCACCCACTCGTGTATTTATCTAACCTGTAAATTAGACAAGTTTAGATTTAGAAAGGATATAGGAAAGTATTGGTTTCGAAACAGGGTAGTTGATGAGTGGAACAGTCTGCCTAATAGGGTTATTGAAGCTAAAACCTTGGGTAGTTTCAAATTTAGGTTGGATAAATACACGAGTCAAAGGGGTTGGATTTGAGTGGGACTTGCACATGAGTAAATAGAATTCTCAAAGCTTATTGCTTGGGTACCATTGAAAATTGGGTTGGGCAAATATTCTGTTAGTGGGATGGATTGTGAAGGACCTGCCTAGTTTGGGCCAATAGGCCTACTGCAGTGTTCCTCCTTTTTTATGTTTTTCTGGAAGGCATACAAAGACGAGACTACACGCCGCGGTTACCTTACATCTACAAAAGTAGGTAATCAGAGATGGGTACATTAGACAAGTTAAATCTTGGTGAGAATATAAGCTGTATTTCACAGAGGTGTAGTCGCATGGGCCAGTCGGCCTTCTGCAGTGTTCCTACATTCTTATGTTCTAATGTGCCTTCCTGTTGATAATGTGAGAAATCACGAATTCGCTTGGTTTTTCACAGTGGTTGTGCTGCATATTGTGATGTCACCTGTCTATTGTGATCTTATGTATGTATAATGTTCTCCAAGACCGTAGTCATGGCACGGGTCTCAATCTTGCGATGACCCGTCTCTGGCTCCTCGATGCATCTCACATGAACTGACCTTTCTTATGGAAATATGGAAATATAAACACACATGCAATATAATGTGATTCTTTATTGACTACGTTTCGCCCACACAGTGGGCTTTTTCTTATGTTACGTTCCGCTGGAGTCACCTTATCATCACACCTGAGTAATTCGCATTGCACCTGATCTCACCGCGCATATAAACCATCTTTTGCTGAATCGTTCATGTTTACTTGCTCAGCCTCAGCGATGTGCAGCAGACTTCCAGACACGAATTTTATGGACGGCGATCCAAACTGTAGCTATATGGATTTATTTTGTGATGATTTGTTAAACGAACCTTCAGCCGATGACGAGAATCAAGTTAATAATGAAGACGAACGAGGTTTACTGAATGAATGCAAAAAGATGGATATCGAAGTGGAAACACAAGACCAAGAAGTCGAACTAAGTGTCGAATCTCGGACTAAGAAGACATCTGTCAGTTCATGTTTTAGACGAGGTGGAAAGAACGTGAAAGCCACGGGGCTTCAAGGTCGTCGGCTACATCCGTGCCCTAATTGTTCTAAACTTTACACAAGCACACACTATTTTGAACGGCACCTTCTCACCTGCCAACCTCCGGATGACAAGGTACCTTCTCCGGCACGTAAAACCCCGAAGGGTCACCAATGTTTTCATTGTAACAAGACTTTCAAGTACAGAAGTCAGCTCGAGAGGCACTGTATTAAACACAGGCGTAAACAAGTTAAGAAAGATGACCTTACGGACAGTAATATCCAAGATGAACCTGGGTTCCACTCTTACAATCAGGAAACTGAGTTCCACTCTCACAACCAAGAACCTGAGCTCCAGTCTCACAACCAAGAACCTGAGCTCCACTCTCACAACCAGGAACCTGAGCTCCACTCTCACAACCAGGAACCTGAGTTCCATTATCACAACCAGGAACCTGAGTTCCACCAGTCCAATTGTAACGACCCGCTGAATCTGTCCAACATCAAAGTGGAAACACAAGACCAGGAAGTCGAATTCCGTGACCAATCCCCAACTAAGAAGACAACTGTCAGTTTTAGACGAGGTGGTAAGAACGTGAAAGCCACTGGGCTTCAGGGTCGTCGGCTACATCCATGCCCTAATTGTTCTAAACTTTACACAAGCACACACTATTTTGAACGGCACCTTCTCACCTGCCAACCTCCGGATGACAAGGTACCTTCTCCGGCACGTAAAACCCCGAATGGTCACCAATGTTTTCATTGTAACGAGACTTTCAAGTACAGAAGTCAGCTCGGGAGACACTGTATTAAACATAGGCGTAAACAAGTTAATGTAGAGGACCTCACGGGCAGTAATATCCAAGATGAACCCGAGTTCCAATCTCACAACCAAACACCTGAGCTCCAGTCTCACAACCAGGAACCTGAGCTCCACTCTCACAACCAAGAACCTGAGCTCCACTCTCACAACCAGGAACCTGAGCTCCACTCTCACAACCAGGAACCTGAGCTCCACTCTCACAACCAGGAACCTAAGCTCCACTCTCACAACCAGGATGACAAGATACCTTCTCCGGCACGTAAAACCCCGAATGGTCACCAATGTTTTCATTGTAACGAGACTTTCAAGTATAGAAGTCAGCTCGGGAGACACTGTATTAAACATAGGCGTAAACAAGTTAATGTAGAGGACCTCACGGGCAGTAATATCCAAGATGAACCCGAGTTCCAATCTCACAACCAAACACCTGAGCTCCAGTCTCACAACCAGGAACCTGAGTTCCACCAGTCCAATTGTAACGACCCGCTGAATCTGTCCAACATCGAAGTGGAAACACAAGACCAGGAAGTCGAATTCCGTGACCAATCCCCAACTAAGAAGACATCTGTCAGTTCATGTTTAAGACGAGGTGGTAAGAACGTGAAAGCCACTGGGCTTCAGGGTCGTCGGCTACATCCATGCCCTAATTGTTCTAAACTTTACACAAGCACACACTATTTTGAACGGCACCTTCTCACCTGCCAACCTCCGGATGACAAGATACCTTCTCCGGCACGTAAAACCCCGAAGGGTCACCAATGTTTTCATTGTAACCAGACTTTCAAGTACAGAAGTCAGCTCGAGAGGCACTGTATTAAACACAGGCGTAAACAAGTTAAGAAAGATGACCTTACGGACAGTAATATCCAAGATGAACCTGGGTTCCACTCTTACAATCACAACCAAGAACCTGAGCTCCAGTCTCACAACCAAGAACCTGAGCTCCACTCTCATAACCAGGAACCTGAGCTCCACTCTCACAACCAGGAACCTGAGCTCCACTCTCACAACCAGGAACCTGAGTTCCATTATCACAACCAGGAACCTGAGTTCCACCAGTCCAATTGTAACGACCCGCTGAATCTGTCCAACATCGAAGTGGAAACACAAGACCAGGAAGTCGAATTCCGTGACCAATCCCCAACTAAGAAGACAACTGTCAGTTTTAGACGAGGTGGAAAGAACGTGAAAGCCACGGGGCTTCAAGGTCGTCGGCTACATCCGTGCCCTAATTGTTCTAAACTTTACACAAGCACACACTATTTTGAACGGCACCTTCTCACCTGCCAACCTCCGGATGACAAGATACCTTCTCCGGCACGTAAAACCCCGAAGGGTCACCAATGTTTTCATTGTAACAAGACTTTCAAGTACAGAAGTCAGCTCGAGAGACACTGTATTAAACATAGGCGTAAACATGTTAATGTAGAGGACCTCACGGGCGGTAATATCCGAGATGAACCTGACGTTCAGTTCAACCAGGAACCTGACGTTCAGTTCAACCAGGAACCTGACGTTCAGTCCAACAAGGAACCTGAGTTCCACCTGCCCAACTACAACGACAACCCGCTGAACCTGTCCAACTACGACGACGACCCCCTGAACCTGCTCAACTACAACGACGATTTGCTGAACCTACTCAACTACAACGACAACCCGCTGAACCTGCCCAACTACAACGACGATTTGCTGAACCTACTCAACTACAACGACAACCCGCTGAACCTACCCAACTACAACGACAACCCGCTGAACCTACCCAACTACAACGACAACCCGCTGAACCTACCCAACTACAACGACAACCCGCTGAACCTGCCCAACTACAACGACAACCCGCTGAACCTACCCAACTACAACGACGACCCGCTGAACCTGCTCAACTACAACGACGACCCGCTGAACATATTCAACTACAACGACGATTCGCTGAACCTACCCAACTACAACGACAACCCGCTGAACCTACCCAACTACAACCCGCTGAACCTACCCAACTACAACGACGACCCCCTGAACCTGCTCAACTACAACGACGACCCGCTGAACATATTCAACTACAACGACGATTCGCTGAACCTACCCAACTACAACGACAACCCGCTGAACCTACCCAACTACAACGACAACCCGCTGAACCTACCCAACTACAACGACGACCCGCTGAACCTGCTCAACTACAACGACGACCCGCTGAACATATTCAACTACAACGACGATTCGCTGAACCTACCGAACTACAACGACAACCCGCCGAACCTGCCCAGCTACAACATCAATCCGCTCAAAGTGTTCAACGACAGCCCGTTAACCCTGATCAACTACAACGACCCGCTGAATCTGTTCAGCAACGACTCAGTCTGTGCATCACTGATTGCTGGTGACTCAGGAGCTGTGTCCAGCACCAACACGGAGAAGGAACCACCTGCCACAGGAGGACCTATACGCCGGCGCAAGACTCACCAGTGCCCTCATTGCTCGAAGTTCTACTCAAAGACCAAGCTTGAGCGACATCTCGGGTCCCACTTCGGTTGCCGTCCTCTGGTGAGTCTTCATTTTTTTTGCGACCTCGTAGACGCTAAGACCACTCGTGGGGCTGTAGAATTTATTTGTCGTTACCACCTTACATTTTTTTTTCTATTACATTCACTAGTTACACCAGTCAGCCTATTGCATTGTAGAGTTCGTTTTTTCCCACTATTTCATTCTATGTGTTTTTATTGCCTTGTTTGTAGTACGTATTGATAATGAATCACAGCACATATATATGGTATATATGGTCTTCATGTGGGAACAGACAACACAGTAAATATGACTGTTACTCTCGTAGCTCATTACAGTGATCATTTTAATTCATGTTCTTATTTTCTGTTTGTTCCTCAGAAGAGTGAAGGTGAGTGGACGGTGACTGGGAGAGGACTGAAACTCACTCTGAAGAAGACTCGTAGTTCAACATACTGAGTGAACTCCGTGTTGAGCTTCACATGAAGCTCTCGGCTGAGTCGTGGTGGTGCTACGCTTCTTCCTTCAACATTTCTGACGCATCTTGTGAGCACGCAAGATGGAGACGCATGAACCTGGATTTACAAGACGCAGAAGACGTTGTACGAGATGCATCGTTGCTTTAGTATTTACTAAATATAAATAGACGTGAATGCATGCATTTTACACGCCTTTATTGCAGACTTTTCTGTTCTGGGACAGAAATATTGCATGACACTCATTTATAACCCTGACACGTGTTCATAACACTTGTGTTTGTAAATATTTAATGTAAAATATATAATAAACATCGTAACCCACTTGTGTTTAATATATTTTCCAAAAGTTTTTTTTTGGTCAAAAGTGTACATTCTCATTTAATTAAAAGCTGATAAAAAATACTTGTGTGGAGGCAGTGTTCATCATTTATGTTCTTATGTGATTTGCGTTTCTTTATAACAAAGTTCCATTATTACCAATCTTCGTGGTTCTATGATAAAAAAAATGAGCAATCATTTCCTGTATTTATTTTTTTACTCAAGATTTAAACGGCTTTCAGAGATTCTATAATTATCAGAAAATCATTCCACCAGCACATGAAACGCTGTTTGGAAAGTTATTATTATTGCAACTAGCGACACTATGTGCAAGAAAGGTATAAAATACCGACAATATGAAAGTTAAGACACATGTGCAACATCTGGATATCTTTATTGTAGTAGACGTTTCGCCATCCAGTGGCTTTATCAATACAGATTCTAGGACATAATAGGAAGACAGTAGAACTATATACAAAAGATGAGGTAATCAGTCCCTCGGCCTTGGAGTTAGTGTTCACAGCATCGTGGTGGAGGAGAGTCTGGAGCAAAGGCAAAGCAAAGCAAAGCAAACAAGTTTAGGTAAAATCCCAATGGGATGAGCGGGGAAGACGGGACAGATGAAGAATAGCTCTGGAGAGGAGTGTTCTTAGTAAGAGAAATAGAGCCAGGGCTTAACCCAGCAGCTCAGGCGATCGTGGAGCAGACTTGAGAACAGGAATAGCAGGGACTGTTGCATTGAACTTGTGGTAGTTGAAGTCTTGAATCTTGAGTAGCTGGCAGCAGGCTAGGTCACATCAGAGGGTAGAACACATATGGGAGTTATAGGAGTAACTGAGGAGGCAGGTTAGCAATGGAGCCATTTTCAAACTTTTTGAAGCTGCTTCTAGATAGGTGGTATAATTTAGCCTTGTTGCTGAAGGTGAAACGTAGAGGCTTGATGAACTCAAGAACTTGGGTGAGTGTGAAGTGAAGCGGTGATTCACATGCATACTTGACTGTTCCAGCACCGAGGCTTTTGTAGAGTTCAGTACAGGTCATGGTGTCAGTATTTGAAGGAGAAGTGTAAAAGGTAAGGTTTTCCCATGAGGGTTTACTGGAGTCGTCGTTATCTTCCTCTTCTGGAGTGGATTCACTGGGAGAATCTACAATGGTGGTAGCAGGTGACTGAGGTTCGACAGGAGCAGCTGTGAGGTGTAATGGTTGTGTAACAGCAGGCTGGGAGAGGTGGGAGGCGGTGGTTGAGGCACTTCCACCGCTGACAACGTTGATCAAGTTGCCTCAACCACCGCCTCCCACCTCTCCCAGCCTGCTGTTACACAACCATTACACCTCACAGCTGCTCCTGTCGAACCTCAGTCACCTGCTACCACCATTGTAGATTCTCCCAGTGAATCCACTCCAGAAGAGGAAGATAACGACGACTCCAGTAAACCCTCATGGGAAAACCTTACCTTTTACACTTCTCCTTCAAATACTGACACCATGACCTGTACTGAACTCTACAAAAGCCTCGGTGCTGGAACAGTCAAGTATGCATGTGAATCACCGCTTCACTTCACACTCACCCAAGTTCTTGAGTTCATCAAGCCTCTACGTTTCACCTTCAGCAACAAGGCTAAATTATACCACCTATCTAGAAGCAGCTTCAAAAGTTTGAAAATGGCTCCATTGCTAACCTGCCTCCTCAGTTACTCCTATAACTCCCATATGTGTTCTACCCTCTGATGTGACCTAGCCTGCTGCCAGCTACTCAAGATTCAAGACTTCAACTACCACAAGTTCAATGCAACAGTCCCTGCTATTCCTGTTCTCAAGTCTGCCCCACGATCGCCTGAGCTGCTGGGTTAAGCCCTGGCTCTATTTCTCTTACTAAGAACACTCCTCTCCAGAGCTATTCTTCATCTGTCCCGTCTTCCCCGCTCATCCCATTGGGATTTTACCTAAACTTGTTTGCTTTGCTTTGCTTTGCCTTTGCTCCAGACTCTCCTCCACCACGATGCTGTGAACACTAACTCCAAGGCCGAGGGACTGATTACCTCATCTTTTGTATATAGTTCTACTGTCTTCCTATTATGTCCTAGAATCTGTATTGATAAAGCCACTGGATGGCGAAACGTCTACTACAATAAAGATATCCAGATGTTGCACATGTGTCTTAACTTTCATATTGTCGGTATTTTATACCTTTCTTTGCACAACTTGTCAGACACTGCAACATCATGGAATCTTGGTTCAGAGGACATCTACAAGACCTTCTTCACGGCTGCTGCAACTAACCCATCTCTTTGGGAAGGACCTACTTCCACTGGGGAATCCCGCCTACCAGTGACTGACCTCGTCTGCTGCCCGTCCCATTCACTGACGCCTATAAAAAGCGCCAGTCTTCTTGCCTTTGCTCCAGACTCTCCTCCACCACGATGCTGTGAACACTAACTCCAAGGCCGAGGGACTGATTACCTCATCTTTTGTATATAGTTCTACTGTCTTCCTATTATGTCCTAGAATCTGTATTGAAAAAGCCACTGGATGGCGAAACGTCTACTACAATAAAGATATCCAGATGTTGCACATGTGTCTTAACTTTCATAGCGACACTATCCTTCTTACAGGTTTCAAATATTCTCACCGGAATTACCCTTTTTTTTTTTTTTTTTTTTTTTTTATTCGCCGGTATTCTCCCGGCCCGGGTCTTTTCCAAGTAGTGGTGACCCGGCCTTGGCTCCCTATCTGGGGAGTGTCTCGAGACTAAAGTCTCCCATGGGAGGAGGTACAGTACCTCCTCATCTTTGGGACCAAGTGTCCCCAGGCCTAGCCACATTCCCCGCCCTCACGGGGCTCGTAGGGAGAAGCTAGGCCTCTGGTCTGCCATCTACCCCGCCTCAAAGGGGCTCGTGGGGATGGCAGTCTTATGAGCTGCAGATGGTAGCAAGCTCAGTTTTAGAAATTACCCTTCTCAAACCGGACACGTCCGTGAATTACTCTCCCCTCGCCCCCCTCCCCCTAGCTCCTCATGCACAACCTGACCTAGTACACACATAAGCAGTATAATGTGATCCTTTATTGACAATGTTTCGCCCACACAGTGCGCTTTATCGACTCACAAACAGATCTACCTGGGTAAAGATACCTTTAACCCAGGTAGATCCGTTTGTAACTTGATAAAACCCACTGTGTGGGCGAAAACGTTGTCAATAAAGGATCACATTATAAGAACATAAGAACATAAGAACGAAGGAACACTGCAGAAGGCCTACTGGCCCATGCGAGGCAGGTCCAAGTCTCCTACCGGCTTAAGCCAATGCACCCAACCTAGTCAGGTCAGGTCACATTGACTTAAGGAAGGAACACGGCAACCGACCTGGTAGCACAAGCTATCAGGTCCAACTCACACCCACCCACATCTACTCATGTATTTATCCAACCTATTTTAAAGCTACACAACGTTCTGGCCTCTATAACTGTACTCGGGAGTTTGTTTCACTCATCCACAACTCTATTACCAAACCAGTACTTTATTATACTGCTTATATGTTTATTTTTCCATTGTATCGGTAATTTATATCATTTATTTCCACACCCAGAAGGTCACGTTGGAACGTCGCCAGGATGATTATAATGGAACAACGACTACATTAATGTAACGTTTATAATTAACTTGTACTGTCCAGTACAATACCTTAATGTGCGTCTAACTTGACTTCCACGACTGTCAAGGTAAAGGAATACAAACTAGAAATATTTCCGAGAAAGGTGCAGCCTCTGGTGGGCGAAACTTCGTAAAAGCATCCTAACATTGAAGAATTGATTAGCTTGTGCTACCAGGACGGTTGCCGTGTTCCTCCCTTAAGTCAAGGTGACCTGACCTGACTAGGTTGGGTGCATTGGCTTAAGCCGGTAGGAGACTTGGACCTGCCTCGCATGGGCCAGTAGGCCTGCTGCAGTGTTCCTTCGTTCTTATGTTCTTATGACGACGACCTACTTACACTAGTGGAAGGTCCCACTGTGATCCCGCCTCCTCCTGCTTTGACTCACCTGACTACAGTATAAAAGCCACGTTTCTGGCCCTATGCTGTACTTCCTACAAGAGTGATGGACTGAACACATCGATTCCAGGCTGAGCGACTGATTACCTCAATCTCCTCCTCTCCTTACCCATGTCTACTTTGTATTGGACTGATGAAGCCACTGTGTGGCGAAACGTTTCTTCAATAAAGATTTCCATATGTTGCATAAGTGTCTGAATTCTTCAATTTGTCGGTTTTCAAAACCATTCATCACAGCCTAACATTGCCACGTGGTTCTCACCTCCGGGTTTGTAAATGCGCTGAAGAAAGCAGAAAAGAATGACGATTAGTCCCCCGTATACAGACTCTTGATACCAAGACTGAGAGCGTTGAAGCTACACTCTTGAAATACGTATATGAACATATGAATGAAGGAACACTGCAGAAGGCCTACTGGCCCTTACAAGGCAAACTATTTTTTTTATATTTTATTTAAAACATTTCAGTACAGTTACGTAATAATACATAAAAAGTGGTTTCAACAAGGTCAAAACAAAGTATCTAAACACACCAGCACCACACAACGGCGGGGTGAAAACTGCCCATCCCTACCAAACCACCCCAGCCTGCACCTCACACTGAAAACATGTTTATAACACGTACAACATAAATGGCATAATGAGCAAGCATCAGATGTTAACACATCACATATTTGACAATCACAGACCGCCACTCTCTCAGTCCACCCGACCCCCCCGCCCTCCAATGGCAGAACACAAACACTTCACCGGTAAGCGGATACACCTTCCGCCTTTACAAGAATTAAAATGTATGTGGTACAATGCTTCAGTGACTGGACAGAGCACATAGAACACGCATGCGTATCCAAAAATGGCGCTACCCTGCCATCCCCCTCCCACACAGCTGCGGGTGGCCAGTACCCGCCCCCAATACACCCATCAATCTACTCCTAGCCAAAGTATTAATCAAAGATGCACAATCCATTACAAATGGCATCATACAGTGTGTCATACATACAACCGCTGGGCTTGCACCCGTCTACAGCAGCCGAGACCTGTATATTAAACAGCAACAAGCAAAATTTAACATTACACAACATATTAGATTATACAATAGGCCAAAATTCATACATACACACCAGCGGCATACGCCACCATCAACCACATCAGCGCACGCAGGCGCAGGCACCAACAACTCTATGCAGGACCTAACATCTCGTACGCCACAGTTCGCAGACATATCTGAACAGCACATTATATTATTATATTCAGAAAGAAAAGCTAAACCACAAGGGTTATACAGCTGAATAGCACAAATCAAGCTGATTTCACCGAAACACTGGGCACCCGTGCCCCACCCTCCAGGTGCACGCTAACTGGCACCTCAGACACGTACTCTTTATTGAGGAAACGTTTCGCCACACAGTGGCTTCATCAGTCCATACAAAGGAGAATCTTGAAGAACAGGAGGAGAATGAGGTAATCAGTCCCTCAACCTTGAGTCGATGTGGTCAGTCCATCAATCTTGAATCGAAGCTCGTTCGCTGGGGCATAGAGATTAAAAATATTTATGGAAAAATCGCCTGCATATACTTTGACACCATGATACTGCATGTTAACTCGACTCTGCAAGGAAAGGAGTGAATGTGGCAAGTTCTTTCTGACATACAGTTGGTTGACCTTAGGTTATAAGCTGCATATCCAGGCAAGTTTGGTGGAGGTGCTCCATCTTTCAATCTACATTCCTGCAAACAGATGACATCAATATTCTTGGTTGCACTAATATGATGTAAGTCAGGCAACCGCTTCCTGATGGAAGCAATGTTCCATGAAAAGATTTGTAATGTATCCATTGTAGTGAGTTATTACAATCTCTTGCTCATAAGATGGTAAAACTATTATGCTTTGACTACAGTGTGCAGATACTTAAGAACAAATAGCATAGTTTGTACGTCTTTATCTTCAGAACCTTTATTTTTAAGCAATTTTCGGCATTTTGGCAGCCAGTTATGAGGCAAGTTTTGAAGGCAAGAGTTATGGGCTTCTTTCTCACAAATTGCTGGAAGCTGAACGGAGATTGCTGCACTTTTGACATCATCACCATGCTCAAGAGTATCATCCTGATTACATATATTTATTAAACTTGTCAGGATCTGTTCAAGATGCTCAATTTTTTTCTGGAAATTTGTTATATGAGGAAGGTCAGGCGAATCCAATGCCTCTCCGGAGGATGGCACTTCTGAGTTAGTGCTTCCTTTAACACCTATCACCTTAACAGGTACCATGGTTACATTAGTGTTCTCTGTTTCATCATTCATTGCAGGTAGGTCCTGTGCATCTGACTCATCTCCAATTTCCAGGGAGGTTACCTGTGTGGTGTCCGTCTGACTGTTGTAGTTGTGTGTATTGGGAGAAATGACAAACTCATCCCCATATTCAGGTGTAGCCATAGGTATCTGTAGTGGCAGACCAGTAGTTCCATATGTGCTAGCAGGGATGGCTAGCTCCTCCACAGCTGGTGTGCGTGATGGCATTCTGGTATCACCAGAATTGTGCAAGAAAGGTATAAAATACCGACAATATGAAAGTTAAGACACATGTGCAACATCTGGATATCTTTATTGTAGTAGACGTTTCGCCATCCAGTGGCTTTATCAATACAGATTCTAGGACATAATAGGAAGACAGTAGAACTATATACAAAAGATGAGGTAATCAGTCCCTCGGCCTTGGAGTTAGTGTTCACAGCATCGTGGTGGAGGAGAGTCTGGAGCAAAGGCAAGAAGACTGGCGCTTTTTTATAGGCGTCAGTGAATGGGACGGGCAGCAGACGAGGGCAGTCACTGGTAGGCGGGATTCCCCAGTGGAAGTAGGTCCTTCCCCAAAGAGATGGGTTAGTTGCAGCAGCCGTGAAGAAGGTCTTGTAGATGTCCTCTGAACCAAGATTCCATGATGTTGCAGTGTCTGACAAGTTGTGCAAGAAAGGTATAAAATACCGACAATATGAAAGTTAAGACACATGTGCCAACATCTGGATATCTTTATTGTAGTAGACGTTTCGCCATCCAGTGGCTTTATCAATACAGATTCTAGGACATAATAGGAAGACAGTAGAACTATATACAAAAGATGAGGTAATCATCCCTCGGCCTTGGAGTTAGTGTTCACAGCATCGTGGTGGAGGAGAGTCTGGAGCAAAGCAAGAAGACTGGCGCTTTTTATAGGCGTCAGTGAATGGGACGGGCAGCAGACGAGGGCAGTCACTGGTAGGCGGGATTCCCCAGTGGAAGTAGGTCCTTCCAAAGAGATGGGTTAGTTTGCAGCAGCCGTGAAGAGGTCTTGTAGATGTCCTCTGAACCAAGATTCCATGATGTTGCAGTGTCTGACAAGTTGTGCAAGAAGGTATAAAATACCGACAATATGAAATTAAGACACATGTGCAACATCTGGATATCTTTTTGTAGTGAGTTTCGCCCCCT
>NC_069408.1:34302918-34305418 GCF_026875155.1 Cherax quadricarinatus
GGAGGAGAGAGAGAGAGTGAGAGAGAGAGAGAGAGAGAGAGAGAATGAGGGGAGGGGAAAGGAGAAAAGGAGGAGAGAGAGAGAGGAGGAGTGAGAGAGATGAAGAGTGATGAGAGTGGAGAGTGAGAGAGTGAGAGGTGAGGAGTGAGTGAGTGAGAAGAGGTGAGAGTGAGAGTGAGAGTGAGAGTGAGAGAGTGAAAGTGGAGTGAGGAGTGAGGTGAGAGATGTGAGGTGAGAGTGAGAGTGAGAGAGTGAGTGAGAGATGAGAGAGAGGTGAGAGAGTGAGAGAGAGATGAGAGAGTGAGAGTGAGAATGAGAGAGAGTGAGAGATAGAGAATGGAGAGAGATGAGAGAGAGTGAGAGAGAGAGGAGAGAGAGAGAGAGAGAGAGGAGAGAGAGATGAGAGAGAGAGAGGGAGAGAGAGAGAGAGGAGAGAGAGAGAGAGAAGAGAGAGAGAGAGAGGAGAGAGAGAGAGGAGAGAGAAGAGAGAGAGAGAGAGAGAGAGAGGAGAGAGAGAGAGGCACTCACCTATTTGTGGTTGCAGGGGTCAAGTCGTAGCTCCTGGCCCTGCTTCTTCGCTGGTGAGGGGAAAGAGGGTGCGCGAGTGAGTGTGTTAAACTCTAAGGACGCAGACTGCCACGTTTCACTTACCACATGCGATCTTTCGCAAGTGCGTCTTGACGCACTCTAGCTGTGTCCCACCACACCTATCAGGTGTATAGTGTACTCTAGCTGTGTCCCACCACACCTGTCAGGTGTATAGTGCACTCTAGGTGTGTTCCACCACACCTGTCAGGTGTATAGTGTACTCTAGCTGAGTCCCACCACACCTGTCAGGTGTATAGTGCACTCTAGCAGTGTTCCACCACACCTGTCAGGTGTATATTGCACTCTAGCAGTGTTCCACCACACCTGTCAGGTGTATATTGCACTTTAGCAGTGTCCCACCACACCTTTCAGGTGTATAGTGCACTCTAGCAGTGTCCGACCTCACCTGTCAGGTGTATAGTGCACTCTAGCAGTGCTCCACCACACCTGTCAGGTGCATAGTGCACTCTAGCAGTGTCCCACCACACCTGTCAGGTGTATATTGCACTCTAGCACTGTCCCACCACACCTGTCAGGTGTATAGAGCACTCTAGCAGTGTTCCACCACACCTGTCTGGTGTATAGTGCACTCTAGCAGTGTCCCACCACACCCGTCAGGTGTATAGTGCACTCTAGCTGTGTTCCACCACACCTGTCATGTGTATAGTTCACTCTAGCAGTGTCCCATAACACCTGTCAGGTGTATATTGCACTCTAGCAGTGTTCCACGACACCTGTCAGGTGTATAGTGCACTCTAGCAGTGTCCCACTACACCTGTCAGGTGTATAGTGCACTCTAGCAGTGTTCCACCACGCCTGCCAGGTGTATAGGGCACTCTAGCTGTGTTCCACCACGCCTGTCAGGTGTACAGTGTACTCTAGCTGTGTCCCACCACACCTGTCTGGTGTATAGTGTACTCTAGCTGTGTCTCACCACACCTGTCAGGTGTATAGTGCACTCTAGCAGTGTCCCACCACACCTGTCAGGTGTATATTGCGCTCTAGCAGTGTCCCACCACACCTGTCAGGTGTATAGCGCACTCTAGCAGTGTTCCATCACACATGTCAGGTGCATAGGGCACTATAGCTGTATCCCACCACACCTGTCAGGTGTATAGTGCACTCTAGCAGTGTTCCATCACACATGTCAGGTGCATAGTGCACTCTAGCTGTATTCCACCGCACCTGTCAGGTGTGTAGTGTACTCTACCTGTGTCCCACCACACCTGTCAGGTGTATAGTGCACTCTAGCTGTATCCCACAACACCTGTCAGGTGTATAGTGCACTCTGGCAGTGTTCCACCACACCTGTCAGGTGTATAGTGCACTCTAGCAGTGTTCCACCACACCTGTCAGGTGTATATTGCACTCTAGCATTATCCCACCACACCTGTCAGGTGTATAGTGCAATCTAGCAGTGTCCCACCACACCTGTCAGGTGTATAGTGCACTCTAGCAGTGTTCCACCACACCTGTCAGGTGTATAGTGCACTTTAGCAGTGTCCCACCACACCTGTCAGGTGTATATTGCACTCTAACAGTGTCCCACCACAACTGTCAGGTGTATAGTGCACTCTATCAGCGATCCACCACTCCTGTCAGGTGTATAGTTACCCACTGTGTCCCACCACACCTGTCAGGTGTATAGTGCACTCTAGCAGTGATCCACCACATCTGTCAGGTGTATAGTGCACTCTAGCAGTGCTCCACCACACCTGTCAGGTGTATATTGCAAAATAGCAGTGTCCCACCACACCTGTCAGGTGTATAGTGCACTCCAGCTGTGTTCCACCACACATGTCAGGTGTATAGTGCACTCTAGCTGTGTCCCACCACACCTGTCAGGTGCATATTGCCTTCTAGCAGTGTTCCATCACACCTGTCAGGTGTATATTGCATTCTAGCAGTGTTC
>NC_069408.1:34310418-34317918 GCF_026875155.1 Cherax quadricarinatus
ACAAACTGTGTTGAGCTCTCCCCCACACCCTGTGTTGAGCTCTCCCCACACACTGTGTTGAGCTCTCCCCGACACACTGTGTTGAGCTCTCCCCCACACCCTGTGTTCAGCTCTCCCCCACACCCTGTGTTCAGCTCTCCCCCACACCCTGTGTTGAGCTATCCCCCACACACTGCGTTGAGCTCTCCCCACAGCCTGTGTTGAGCTCTGCCCCACACACTGTGTTGAGCTCTCCGCCACACACTGTGTTGAGCTCTCCCCACACCCTGTGTTGAGCACTCCCCCAAACTCAGTGTTGAGCTCTCCCCCACACCCTGTGTTGAGCTCTCCCCCACACTGTGTTGAGCTTTCCCCACACCCTGTGTTGAGCTCCCCCCACACCCTGTGTTGAGCTCTCCTCCACGCTCTGTGTTGAGCTCTCCCCCACATTGTGTTGAGCTCTCCCCCACACTGTGTTGAGCTCTCCCCACACCCTGTGTTGAGCATTGCCCCACACACTGTGTTGAGCTCTCCCCCACACTGTGTTGAGCTCTCCCCACATCCTGTGTTGAGCTCTGCCCCCACACTGTGTTGAGCTCTCCCCACACCCTGTGTTGAGCTCTCCCTACACACTGTGTTGAGCTCTGCCCACACACTTTGTTGAGCTCTCCCCCACACACTTTGTTGAGCTCTCCCCCACACTGTGTTGAGCTCTCTCCACACCCTGTGTTGAGCTCTCCAACACACACTGTGTTGAGCTCTGCCCCACACACTGTGTTGAGCTCTCCCCCACACCCTGTGTTGAGCTCTGCCCCGCACACTGTGTTGAGCTCTCCCGCACACTGTGTTGAGCTCTACCCACACCCTGTGTTGAGCTCTCCCCACACACTGTGTTGAGTTCTCCCCACACACTGTGTTGAGCTCTCCCCCACACTGTGTTGATCTCTCCTCACACACTGTGTTGAACTCTCCCCCACACCCTGTGTTGAGCTCTCCTCCACAGTGTGTTGAGCTCTGCCCCACACACTGTGTTGAGCTCTCCCCCACACTGTGTTGATCTCTCCCCACACACAGTGTTGAGCTCTCCCTCACAGTGTGTTGAGCTCTACCCCACACACTGTGTTGAGCTCTCCCTCACACTGTGTTGAGTTCTCCCCCACACCCTGTGTTGAGCTCTCCCCCACACAGTGTTGAGCTCTCCCCCACACATTGTGTTGAGCTCTGCCCCACAGCCTGTGTTGAACTCTCCCCCACACAGTGTTGAGCTCTCCCCCACACATTGTGTTGAGCTCTGCCCCACACCCTGTGTGAGCTCTCCCCCACAAACTGTGTTAAGCTCTCCCCCACACCCTGTGTTGAGCTCTCCCCCACACACTGTGTTGAGCTCTCCCCCACACCCTGCGTTTAGCTATGCCCCACACTGTGTTGAGCTCTCCCCACACACTGTGTTGAGCTCTGCCCCACACCCTGTGTTGAGCTCTCCCCCACACACTGTGTTGAGCTCTCCCTCACACACTGCGTTGAGCTATGCCCCACACTGTGTTGAGCTCTACCCACACACTGTGTTGAGCTCTGCCCCACACCCTGTGTTGAGCTCTCCCCCACACACTGTGTTGAGCTCTCCCCCACACACTGTGTTGAGCTCTCCCCACACCCTGTGTTGAGCTCTCCCCCACACACTGTGTTGAGCTCTCCCCCACACACTGTGTTGAGCTCTGCCCCACACCCTGTGTTGAGCTCTCCCCCACACACTGTGTTGAGCTCTCCCCCACACCCTGAGTTGAGCTCTCCCCCACACACTGCGTTGAGCTCTCCCCACACCCTGTGTTGAACTCTGCCTCACACACTGTGTTGAGCTCTCCCCCACACACTGTGCTGAGCTCTCCCCGCACCCCGTGTTGAGAACTCCCCCACACTCAGTGTTGAGCTCTCCCCCACACCCTGTGTTGAGCTCTCCCCACACTGTGTTGAGCTTTCCCCACACCCTGTGTTGAGCTCCCCCCCACACCCTGTGTTGAGTTCTCCCCCACGCTGTGTTGAGCTCTCCCATACATTGTGTTGAGCTCTCCCCCACACTGTTTTGATCTCTGCCCCACACACTGTGTTGAGCTCTCCCCACACTGTGTTGAGCTCTCCCCACACACTGTGTTGAGCTCTGCCCCCACACTGTGTTGAGCTCTCCCCACACCCTGTGTTGAGCTCTCCCCAACACACTGTGTTGAGCTCTGCCCACACACTGTGTTGAGCTCTCCCCCACACTGTGTTGAGCTCTCCCCACACACTGTGTTGAGCTCTGCCCCCACACTGTGTTGAGCTCTCCCCACACACTGTGTTGAGCTCTCCCCCACACACTGTGTTGAGCTTTCCCCCACACACTGTGTTGAGCTCTCTCCCACACACTGTGTTGAGCTCTCCCACACACACTGTGTTGAGCTCTGCCCCACATACTGTGTTGAGCTCTCCCCCACACCCCGTGTTGAGTTTTTCCCCGCACACTGTGTTGAGCTCTCCCCCACACTGTGTTGAGCACTACCCACACCCTGTGTTGAGCTCTCCCCACACACTGTATTGAGTTCTCCCCACACACTGTGTTCAGCTCTTCCCCACGCTGTGTTGAGCTCTCCTCACACACTGTGTTGAACTCTCCCCCACACCCTGTGTTGAGCTCTCTTTCACAGTGTGTTGAGCTCTCCCCCACACTGTGTTGAGCTCTGCCCCACACACTGTGTTGAGATTTCCCCCACACTGTGTTGGGCTCACTCCACACACTGTTTTGAGATCTCCCCCACACTGTGTTGAGCTCTCCCCACACTGTGTTGAGCTCTCCCCACACCCTGTGTTGAGCTCTCCCCCACACTGTGTTGAGCTCTCCCCACACACTGTGTTGAGCTCTCTCCCACACTGTGTTGAGCTCTCCCCACACACTGTGTTGAGCTCTCCCCACAACCTGTGTTGATCTCTCCCCACACACTGTATTGAGCTCTCCCCCACACTGTGTTGAGCTCTCCCCACACATTGTGTTGAGTTCTCCCCCACACTGAGTTGAGCTCTCCCCCACACTGTGTTGAGCTCTCCCCCACACTGTGTTGAGCTCTCCCCACACACTGTATTGAGCTCTCCCCACACTGTGTTGAGCTGTCCCCACACACTGTGCGGAGCTCTCCCCCACACACTGTGTTGAGCTCTCCCCACACTCTGTGTTGAGCTCTCGCCACACACTGTGTTGAGCTCTCCCCCACACTGTGTTGAGCTCTCCCCACACACTGTGTTGAGCTCTCCCCCACACTGTGTTGAGCTCTCCCCACACCCTGTGTTGAGCTCTCCCCACACTCTGTGTTGAGCTCTCCCCACACACTGTGTTGAGCTCTCCCCCTCATTGTGTTGAGCTCTCCCCACACATTGTGTTGAGCTCTCTCCCACACTGTGTTGAGCTCTCCAACACACTTTGTTGAGTTCTCCCCCACACTGTGTTGAGCTCACCCCACACACTGTGTTGAGCTCTCCCGCACACTGTGTTGAGCTCTCCCCACACACTGTGTTGAGCGCTTCCCCACACTGTGTTGAGCTCTTCCCACACTGTGTTGAGCTCTCCCCACACAGTGGGTTGAGCTCTCCCCCACACTGTGTTGAGCTCTCCCCCACACCCTCTCTTGAGCTCTCCCACACATTGTGTTGAGCTTCTCCCAACACACTGTGTTGAGCTCTCCCCCACACTGTGTTGAGCTCTCCCAACACACTGTGTTGAGCCTCCCCACAGTGTTGAGCTCTCCCACACACACTGTGTTTGAGCTCTCACCCACACACCCTGTCTTGAGCTCTCCCCACACATTGTGTTGAGCTCTCCCCACACACTGTGTTGAGCTCTCATCCACACACTGTGTTGAGCTCTCCCTCACACACTGTGTTTGGCTCTGCTCCACACACTGTGTTGAGCTATCCCACACCCTGTGTTTGAGCTCTCCCCCACACTGTGTTGAGCTCACCCAACACACTGTGTGAGCTCTCCCCACACACTGTGCTGAGCTCTCCCCCACACACTGTGTTGAGCTCTCCCCACACTCTGTGTTGAGCTCTCGCCACACACTGTGTTGAGCTCTCCCCCACACTGTGTTGAGCTCTCCCACACACTGTGTTGAGCTCTCCCCCACACTGTGTTGAGCTCTCCCCACACCCTGTGTTGAGCTCTCCCCACACTCTGTGTTGAGCTCTCCCCACACACTGTGTTGAGCTCTCCCCCTCATTGTGTTGAGCTCTCCCCACACATTGTGTTGAGCTCTCTCCCACACTGTGTTGAGCTCTCCAACACACTTTGTTGAGTTCTCCCCCACACTGTGTTGAGCTCACCCCACACACTGTGTTGAGCTCTCCCGCACACTGTGTTGAGCTCTCCCCACACACTGTGTTGAGCGCTTCCCCACACTGTGTTGAGCTCTTCCCACACTGTGTTGAGCTCTCCCCACACAGTGGGTTGAGCTCTCCCCCACACTGTGTTGAGCTCTCCCAATACACTGTATTGAACTCTCCCCCACACTGTGTTGAGCTCTCCCCCACACCCTCTCTTGAGCTCTCCCCACACATTGTGTTGAGCTCTCCCAACACACTGTGTTGAGCTCTCCCCCACACTGTGTTGAGCTCTCCCAACACACTGTGTTGAGCTCTCCCCACAGTGTTGAGCTCTCCCACACACACTGTGTTGAGCTCTCACCCACACCCTGTCTTGAGCTCTCCCCACACATTGTGTTGAGCTCTCCCCACACACTGTGTTGAGCTCTCATCCACACACTGTGTTGAGCTCTCCCTCACACACTGTGTTTGGCTCTGCTCCACACACTGTGTTGAGCTATCCCCACACCCTGTGTTGAGCTCTCCCCCACACTGTGTTGAGCTCACCCAACACACTGTGTTGAGCTCTCCCCACACACTGTGCTGAGCTCTCCCCCACACACTGTGTTGAGCTCTCCCCACACTCTGTGTTGAGCTCTCGACACACACTGTGTTGAGCTCTCCCCCACACTGTGTTGAGCTCTCCCCACACACTGTGTTGAGCTCTCCCCCACACTGTGTTGAGCTCTCCCCACACCCTGTGTTGAGCTCTCCCCACACTCTGTGTTGAGCTCTCCCCACACACTGTGTTGAGCTCTCCCCCTCATTGTGTTGAGCTCTCCCCACACATTGTGTTGAGCTCTCTCCCACACTGTGTTGAGCTCTCCAACACACTTTGTTGAGTTCTCCCCCACACTGTGTTGAGCTCACCCCACACACTGTGTTGAGCTCTCCCGCACACTGTGTTGAGCTCTCCCCACACACTGTGTTGAGCGCTTTCCCACACTGTGTTGAGCTCTTCCCACACTGTGTTGAGCTCTCCGAACACAGTGGGTTGAGCTCTCCCCACAACTGTGTTGAGCTCTCCCAATACACTGTATTGAACTCTCCCCCACACTGTGTTGAGCTCTCCCCCACACCCTGTCTTGAGCTCTCCCCACACATTGTGTTGAGCTCTCCCAACACACTGTGTTGAGCTCTCCCCCACACTGTGTTGAGCTCTCCCAACACACTGTGTTGAGCTCTCCCCACAGTGTTGAGCTCTCCCACACACACTGTGTTGAGCTCTCCCCCACACCCTGTCTTGAGCTCTCCCCACACACTGTGTTGAGCTCTCCCCCACACACTGTGTTGAGCTCTCATCCACACACTGTGTTGAGCTCTCCCTCACACACTGTTTTTGGCTCTGCCCCACACACTGTGTGAGTTTCCCCCACACCCTGTTTTGAGTCTCCCCCACCGTGTTGAGCCCCCCAAACCAACTGTGTTGAGCTCCCCCAAAAATGTTGAGCTCTCCCCCCCCCAAACTGTGTTGAGTTCCCACACTGTATGAGTTCTCCCCCCACACTGTGTTTAGCTCTCCCCCCCACTGTATTGGGCCTCCCCCACACCTGTGTTGAGCTCTCACCCACACATGTGTTGGCTCTCCCTCACGCACTGTGTTGAGCTTGCTCCCACCCTGGTTGAGTTTCCCCCCACCCCCTATTTTGAGCTCCCCCCCCAATGTTTTGATCCCCCTCACCTGTGTTGAGCTTCCCCACAATGTGTTGAGTTTTCCCCCCACGCTGTTTTGAGCTCCCCCCGACAGTGAGCTTCCCCCACACACTGTGTTGGCCCCCCCCTACAACGTGTTGAGTTTTTCCCCACACACTGTGTTGGCTCTCCCCCCCCCTGTGTTGAGCCCCTCCAACCCTTTGTTGAGCCTCCCCCAACACTGTGTTGGCTTTCCCCAGACACGGTTGGCTTCCCCCACACCCTGTGTTGAGTCTCCCTTACGTGTTGAGCTCTTCCCCCACTGTGTTGAGTCCCCCTACAGTGTATTGAGTTTTCCCCCCCACCTGGTTGGCTCCCCCTGCGTGTGTTGGCTCTCCCCCACACTGTTTTGGAGCTCTCCCCACCACTGTGTTGAGCTTTTCCCCACACATGTGCTGAGCTCTCCCCCACACTGTGTGAGCTTCCCCACACACTGTGTTGGCTCTCCCTACAGTGTGTTGAGCCCCCCCCCACCTGGTTGAGTCCCCCCCCAAAACTGTGTTGAGCTCTCCCCCCCACTGTGTTGACTTCCCCCCCCCCCTATTTTGACCCCCACTGGGTGGGGAGCTCAGGAGAGAGCGGACAGTGTGGAAGGTTAGTACAAAAGACCCGTTTAAAGGGAATAGCTGGGCGCCGGCTCACCCTTTCCCCGTTCCCGTTCTTCCTTCCCCCTTTCCCCTTTTTCCCCCTTCCCCTTCCATTTCCCCCTTCCCCTTTCCCATTCCCCTTCCCCCTTCTTTTCCCCCTCCCCCTCCCCTATCCCTCCTGCTTGTAAATCAGTGTAAAATTTGTAAATGAGGAACGATGATGTGCTGAAAGTCCCCGCACAGGGGACCAGTCGTAAGCAGAGTTACGTCATCACAGTGACCAGTCGAAAAACAGAGTTACGTCACTCCAGCTGACCGTCGTTAAGACGTTTTTCGTCATCAAGTGAATGAAGACGAGTTAGTCACTCCGCTGACAGTCGAAGACAGGTTCGTCACTCACAGCTACCAGTCGTAAGACGAGTTAGTCACTCACAGCTGCCAGTCGAAAGAAAATTTACGTCACTCACGTGCCCAGTCGAAAGAAAGATTTACGTACTCACAGGACCGTCGTAAGACAGAGTTACGTCACCACGTGACCAGTCGAAAACGATTTAGTCATCACAGTGACCAGTCGTAAAAAGAGTTACGTCACTCCAGTGACCAGTGTAAGACAGAGTTACGCCCTCCAGCTGACCTCGTAAGACAGGTTACGCACTCACAGTGACCAGTCGTAAGACAGAGTTAGTCACCACGCTGACCGTCTTTAAGACAGAGTTACGTCATCACAGGGACAGTGTAAGACAGATTACGTCACTCACAGCTGACCAGCTTTAAGACGGGTTTTACGACTCACAGCTGCCCGTGTAAACAGGTTACTCATCACAGTGCCCAGTCGAAAAACAGAGTTACGTCATCACAG
>NC_069408.1:34322918-34332918 GCF_026875155.1 Cherax quadricarinatus
TGGTGTGTGGTGTGTGGTGTGTGTGTGTGTGTGTGTGGGTGTGTGTGGGGGTATGTATGTATGATGTATGTTGTATGTGTGTGTGGTGTGTGTGTGTGTGTTGTGTTGTGTGTGTGTGTGTGTGTGTGTGTGTGTATGTATGTGTTTTGTGTTGTGTGTGTGTGTGTGTGTGTGTGTGTGTGTTGTATGTATGTGTGGTTTTTGTGTGAGTGGGGTGTGTGTGTGTGTGTGTGTGTGTGTGGGGTGTGTGTTTTTGTGTGTCTTTTGTGTGTGTGTGTTGTATGTGTATGGGATTTTGTGTGTGTGTTTTGTGTGTGTGTGTGTGTGTGTGTGTGGTGTGTGTGTGTGTGTGTGTATGTATGTACTCACCTATTTGTGGTTGCAGGGGTCGAGTCCTAGCTCCTGTGTGTGTGTGGTGTATTGTGTGTGTGTGTTGTGTGTGTGTGTGGTGTGTGTGTGTGTTGTGTTGGTGTGGTGTTATGTTTTGGGGTTTTGTGTGTGTGTGTGTGTGGTTGTGTGTGTGTTTTGTGGTGTTTGTGTGGTCTGGTGGTGTGTGTATGTGTATGTAGTATGTGTGTGTGTGTGTTGAGAGAGAGAGGGGAGAAGGAGGGAAAAGAGAGAGAGAGAGAGGGGGAAAGGGGGAGGGGAGAGAGAAACAGTTGTCTTTTTGGGCCCACGTTTCGAAAAACAAAAAGTTTTTTACAACAGTCACTGTTTTTTGTTACTTTTTTAATTATGTGGAATACGGTGTTTATGTACACTTACTTTTTTAAATTTATGTACACTTACTGAAACTTTTGTACACTTACTGTTTTTAAAGGGTACCTTAAACCTGTATTTTTGTAAAATTACTGTATTTTGGGTACACTTACTTTTCCTTATGTACCTTACAAAAACCTATGTACACTTACTTTTAACTTATTTTTACCTTACTGTACTTTGTACACTTACGGGTATTATGTACACTTCCCTTTTTAAATTTTTAAAGAAACACTTTCTGTACTTATGTAACTTACTGTATTATGTACATTACTGTATTTTTGTACCTTCTGTACTTATGTAACTTACTGTACTTTGTACATTTAAATGTACTTTTTGCTCGTTGTGGGGTTTTTTGCATGTGTTAGGTTATCGTGTTGTGGGGTGTGTGTGTTTTTTGTGTGTGTGTGTGTGTGTGTGTGTGTGTGTGTGTGGGTGTGGTGCGCGCGCGCGGGGTGTGTTTTGTGTGTGTGTGTGTGTGGTGTGTATGTGTGGGTGTGTGTGTGTGTTTTGTGGTGTGTGTGTGTGTGTTTTGTGTGTGTGTGTGTGTGTGTGTGTGTGTGTGTGTGGTGTGTGTGTGGTGTGTGTGGTGTGGGTGTGTGTGTTGTGTGTGTGGTGTTGGGTGTGTGTGTGTGTGTGTGTGTGTGTGTTGGGGTAGTGTTTGTAAAGCTTGTGTACGAGGAAGGCCCCCCACGCCCCCCCACGCTGCCCCGGGGGCGGACCAGGGGGTGGTGGTGGGAATCGTTAATGCTGTGGGGGTGTGCCCCCCACGCTTAGCTACGCCCCCCACAAAACCACACGACCACCACGCCCACACACACACACACACAACCACCACCCCAACATCCCACCACCCCCACACACACACTACACTACCCCCACGCCCAACACACCCACCCCCAAAATTCCAACCCACCCCCAAACAACCCCCACTCCCACCACGCCCATAAAACCCAAAATACAAACCCGCCCAAAACACCACACTACCACCAGGGCTCCACCCACACCCCCCACATTTACTCCCAAAGCCACAACACCACATACTCCCACGCCCCCACACACCACCCCAACGGGTTCCACAAACCCCTTTACACACCACATTCTACCACGCCCACAAAACCCTTTTTTTTTACCACGCCCCACCCCTTTCCCAAAATTTTTTCCCAAACCCCCCACACACACCCCACGTACCACGACCCCCCCACAAAAAACCACCACACTACTCCCCACGCCAACACACACCCCACTACTACCACCCCCACACACACACCACAACTATTACCACGCCCCACAAACACCCACATTTCCCACAAACGCCCACACACCAACCACACTACTCCCACGCCCACAAAAACCCCAGTACCACGACGCCCACCCCACCCCCCCCAAAACTACTACCACGCCCACACACACACCACATTTCCCCCACCCCCACACACCACACCCCACCACACCCCCAGCACGCCCCAAAACTCCACCACCCACGACCCCCAACACACCCCCAAAAGTAAAACCGACCCCACACACACACCACATATTTCCCCCCCCACCCCCCAAACACACACCACACTACCACCAGGGCCCACACACGGGAACACCCCCACCTCCAGCACGCCAAACAAAACCAAAACAACCACGACGCTCACCCCCACACCACAGTCCCCCGGGACCCCCCCACACACACCACACTACTCCCACGCCCACAACACACCACATTTCCCACCCGCCCACAAAAGGCACCCCCCACACTACAACCCCCCAAAAACACACCAAACTCCCACGAGCCCACACACCACCACAGTACCACGCCGCCCACAACCCCCAAACACTACACCACGAAAAACCCACCCCACCCCCTACCACCACGCCCACACACGGGACACCCCAAACACTCCCAGCACGCCCAAACAACCACACTCCCACGACGTTTCACCCCACACACCACAGCCCACGACGCCCCACACACCCCACATTTATTTCCCACGCCCACAAAAACACCACACAAACCACCCCCCCACACACAAAACCCCACACTACCCCCAGGGGCCCAAACAAAACCACACTACCACGACGCCCACACACACAACACTTTATTTTATATATTATTTATTATTTATATTTTATATATATTTATATTTAATTTTATATTTAAAATAGGGACGCCCTGAATGGAGGGTAATGTTTTAGTGAATATTGCAGGTAATGTTTACCTTTTATATAATTTTACATTGCTAATATTATCATTAATAGCAAAAATTGAAGATATTTTTTAAATTTTATATTTTTATTTGGGAATTTGCATCGCAAAAGTCCCGCTGGTGGTTTTCAGGGGAACCTCCCCGCTGCACCCCCACCCCCAAACCCCACCACCACCACCACCCCCCAAAACCACCCACCAACCACCGGTGAGTTTGTCATGTTCCCTGATGTAAGGCTTTTTACTCTCTCTCTCTCTCTCTCTCTCTCTCTCTTCACTCTTCTCTCTTTCTCTTCTCTCTCTCACTCTCTCTCTCTCTCTCTTCTTTGCTTTTTGCCCGGGAAAGGGCATCACTCAAGGACTTTTTTTGGGAAACATTTTTCCCAGGGATCGGGTCTCGTCTCTGGTTGTTTGTTTCTTTTTGACTTTTTTTTTTGGGTTTAGAAATAGTTTCGTTTGGTGAGTTCGAAACGTTCTCTCGTTCAGAACTTAGTACTTTTGACATTTTCTGTCGCGGGAAAACACTTTTAAAAAACGTAAAAAGTAGATCAAAATTTCTAAACTTTCTGAGCAGTTTGTGTGCCCACCTAAAGCCCCGTCGTATTTCGGGATTTGGTTATTCTAACAAAATTTCCCATTTTTACGGGGGTTTACGTCTTTTCTGGGGGATTGGTAATGGTCATCAGTCAGAGTCGTTTTTTGTCTCCGGGTTTCCCTGACGCTTGCTGGCCTACTACGTTATTGCGGGTTTCCCGGGAATGTTTCCTCGTTATGGAAAGAAAGGCGGGTCTTGATTGCCTTGATGGTGGGAAAGAACATTAGTTGGGGTTTTATTGTTAGTCAATTTTTAAAAGTCAAATTCGATTTAAAAAGGTCTTTTGAGACGAGCATTTCTCAACACTCAAAAACACTCTCAACACTTTTAAAAACACTCTAAACCCACTATCAAAAATCTAAAAACACTCTCAACACCCCTAAACACTCTCAACACTCCCCAACACAAAAAAACCCACTTCAACATTTCTAAAACACTCTAAACCCCTTCAACACTTCAACACTCTAAAACCCTCTCAACACTCTCAACACTCTCACACTCTAAAACACTCTAAAACACTCTCAACACTCTCAACCTCTCAACACTTCAACTCTAAAACACTCTCAATCCCCAAACCCCACTCTCAACCTCTGACACTTTTCAACACTCTCGACACTCTCAACACTCTAAACACTCTCCCCCTTTTCTCAACCTCCCCTTTTTCCCAAAACACTCTCAAACTCTCAACCTCTCGCCCTTCTCGACACTCTCAAACTCTCGAAACTCTCGACACTCTGGGGAACTCTCAAACCCCCGGGAAAACCCCGGGACACTCTCGAACTCTCAACATTTTAACACTTCAACACCCCAAAACACTCTAAAACACTCTTCACCCTCTAAATCTCGGCACTCTGGGGACACTCTCGACACTCTAAACATTCTCAACACTTCAACACTCTAAACACTCTCAACACCCCTAAACCCACCCCTCAACACTCTCAACACTCTCGACACTCTCGACACTCTAAACCACTTCCAACACTCTCAACACTCTCAACATTCCCCAACCTCTCGACACTCTAAACCCATTTCTCAACACTTTTCAACACTCTAAAATTTTCTCAACCCTCTCAACACCCCAACATTTCTCGACACTTCAAACACTCTAAACCACTCTAAACACTCTAAACACTCTCAACACTTTTAAAACACTCCAACATTCAACACTCTCAACCTCTCGACATTCTCAACACTTGGGGACACTTCAAAAATCTCAACACTTTTCGACACTCTCAAAAACTTCACACTCTAACACTTAAAACACTCTAAACCCACTCTCAAAACACTCTCAACACTTCAACACTCTAAACACCCCTTAAAACATCTAACACTCTTCAACACTCTCAACACTCTAAAACACTCTCAACCTTAAACCCACTCTCAAAATTAAAACACTCTCGACACTCTAAACCCTCTCAACACTCCAACACTCTGGGCCCACTCTCGACACTTTTAAAACACTTCAACACCCCTAAAACACTCTAACACTCTCGACCTCTAAAACACTCTCAAAAACTCTAAAACACTTCAACACTTAAACACTCTCGCACTCTCAACACTCTCGACCTCTCAAACTCTTCCAAACACTCTCAACACTTAAAAACACTCTCACACTCTAAAACACTCTCAACTTTTCTAAAACTTTTTAACCCACTCTCAACATCTCAACACCCCTCAACACCTAAAACACTCTAAAACATTTCTACATTCTAACATCTCAACACTCCCCAACATTTCTAACCCACTCCCCACACCCCAAAAAAACTCCCCACATCTCCACTTAAACCCACTCTAAACCTTTTAAAACACCTAAACACTCCCCCAACTCTAACACTCTCCACACTCTCAACACTCTCAACACTCTCAACACTTTCCCCCAACTCTCAACACTCTCAACATCCCCCACACTCCCCAACCCACTCTAAACACTTTTCCACACTCAAAAACATTTCCCACCTCCAACACCCCCACACTTAAACCTTTCAACACTCTCAACATTTCTAAACACTTAAAACATTTCCCCAACACTCTCAACACTCTCCACCTTAAAACACTTCAACACTCTCAAACTCCCACACTCTAAAACCACTTCAACACTCTCCACACTCCCCAACACTCTCAACCTCTCAACATCTCAACACTCTAAAAACTCTCAACACTCTCAACACTCCCCCACCTCAAAACACTCTAAAACACCCCCCAAACCCCTCTCCACCTCAAACACTCTAAACACTCTCGACACTCTAAAACACTTAAACACCTAAACATTTTCTAACACTCTCAAAAAATCTCAACATTTCCCCAACACTCTCAAAAATTCTCGACATTTCTCAACATCCAACACTCTCAACACCCCTTCACACTCTCAACACTTCAAACACTTCAACACTCTCAAACACTTTTAAAACATTTTCTAAAAACATTTCCTCAACACTCTGGGGACACTCTCAAACTCTAAAACACTCTAAACACTCCCCAACACTCTCCCAACCCCTTCCCCCCCAACACTCTCAAAAATCTCGACCTCTCAACACTCTCAACACTCTAAACACTCTCAACACTTTTAAACATCTCTCACTTTCAACACTCTAACCCCCCACACTCTCAACACTTTAAACACTCTCGACACTCTCAACACTCTCAACACTCTAAAACCCTTTCTCAACACTCCCCCTTTTCTAAACCACTCTCAAACACTCTGGGACACTCTGGACACTCCGCCCACTTAAAAACACTCTCAACACTCTCGAACTCTCAACACTTAAACACTCTCAACACTCTCAACACTCCCCAACCCCCCCCAAACACTCTCAACACTCTCGCCCACTCTCGACACTCTCAAAAATTCTCAACATTCCCCAACACTCTAAAACCACTTTAAAAACATTTGGGGGGAAAACACTTGGGAAAATCTCGACACTCTCGACACTCTCAAAAACTCTCAACACTCTAAAACCTTCAACACTTAAAACACTTCAAAAACTCTCTACACTTCAAAAAACTCTCAAAAACTCTCAACACTCTCGACACTCTCGCCCACTCCCCGACACTCTCGAAAACTCTGGGACCTCTCAACCTTCGACACTCTCGCATCTCGACACTCTAAAAACACTCTCGAAAACTTTTCGACACTTCAACACTTCAACACTTCGAAATCTCGACACTCTCCCATCCGACACTCTCAACACTTGGGAAAATCTGGGACACTTCGAACTCTCAACATCTCGCACTCTCAACACTCTCAACACTTAAACCCCACTTGGGACACTCTCGCATTCTCGAAAATCTAAAACCACCTCGACACTTCGACACTCTCGACATCTCGAACCCTCCCCAATCTAAAACCTCTCAACACTCTCAACACCCCTCGACACTTTTAAAAACCACTCCCCACCCAACCTCTCGACCCCTCTCCCCACTCTCAAACACTCTCAACACTTTTCGCCAAAATCTCGCCCACTCCCCGGCACTCTCGACACTCTCGACACTCTCAAACCTCTCCGACACTCTCGACATTTCGCACTCTCGACACCCCAAACCCACTTCGAAAACTCTCAAACTCTCGACCCCCGACATTTTCGACACTCTGACACTCTGGCCCCACTCTCGACACTCTGACACCTGGGACACTCTAAAAACATCTCGACACTCTCGAAAACTCTCGCATCTCGAACTCTGGACACTCTCGACACTTCGACCTCTCGACACTCTCGGACACTCTCGACCCTCTGGGACACTTTTAAACATTCTAAAACACTCTCAACACTCTCAACATCTAAACCCTCTCAACACTCTCAACATCTCAACACTCTGACACCCCGACACTCTCGACACTTTTCAGTATCTCAACACTCCCCAAAAAAACTCTCAACACTTTTCAACACTATCACCATTTCCCCAACACTCTCAGCACTCAAAAAACATTTTAAACACTTAAACACTTCAACACTTCAATATTTTCAACCTGTGTGTGTGTTGTGGTGTGTTTTGTGGGTGTGTGTTGTGAGTGTGGTGGTGTGTGTGGGGGTGTGTGTGTGTGGTTTTTCTTTATGTATGTTGTATGTATGTATGTGTTGGTGGGGTGTGTGTGTGTGGTGTGTGTGGGGTGTGGGTGTGTGGGGTTGTGGTGTTTTGTGTGTGTGTGTATGTATGTATGTATGTCCCGTTGGGGGTGTTGTGTGTGTGTGTGTGTGTGTGTGTGTTGTGTTGTTGTGTGTGTTTTGTGTGTGTGTAGGGTAGGGTGTGGTGTGTGTGTGTGTGTGTGTGTGTGTTTTGTGTGTGTATGTATGTAGTTTTGTGTGTGTGAGGGTGTGTGTGTTTTGTGTGTGTGTGGTGTGTGTGTGTGTGTCTGTGTGTCTGTTGTTGTGTGTGTGTGTATGGGTTGGGGGTGTTGTGTGGGGTGTGTGTGTGTGTGTGTGTGTTGTGTGTGTGTGTGTGTGTGTTTGTGTGTGTGTGATGTTTTACTCCCTATTTGTGGTTGCGGGGGGTCGAGCCCTAGCCCCTGTGGGTGTTTTGTGTGTGTGTGTGGGTGTGTGTGTGTTTTGTGTGTGTGTGTGTGTGTGTGTGTGTGTGTGTGGTGTGTGTGTGTTGTATTTGTGTGTGTGTGTGTGTGTGGTGTGTGGTATGTAGGGTATTTTGTGTGTGTGTGAGTGGTGGTGTGTGTGTGTGTTTTGTGTGTTGTGTTGTCTGTGGTCTGTGTGTGTGTGTGTGTATGTGTATGAAATTTGTGGGTTGTGTGGTGTGTGTGTTTTGGGGTGTGTGGTATGTACTCACCTTTTGGGGGTTTGGGCAGGGGTTTCCGAGTCCTACTCCTGTGTGTGGGGTTGTGTGGGTGGGGATGTTTGTGTGTGTGTGGGTGTGGTGTGTGTGAGTGGTGTGTGTGTGTGTTGTGTGTGTGGGGTTTGGTTGTATGTTTGTGTGTGTGTGTGTGTGTGTGTGTGTGTGTGTGGGGTGTGTGTGTGTGTTTTGTTTGTGTGTATGTAGGTGTATGTATGTGGTGTGTGTGTGTGTGTTGTTTTGTGTGTGTTTTGTGTGTGGGTTGTGTGTTTTGTGTGTGGGGTGTCTGTGGTGTTGTGTTGTGTATGTGTATGAATGCATGTGTGTGTGTGTGTGAGAATGTATGTGTGTGTGTGTTTTGTGTGTGTGTTGTGGTGTGTGTGTGTGTGTGTGTGTGTGTGTGTGTGTGTTTTTAGTGTGTATGTGTGTGGTGAATGTATGTATGTTGTAGGGTGTGTATGTGTAGGTGTGTGTGTGGTTTGTATGGGGTTGGTGTGTGTGTGGGGTTGTGTTTGTGTGTGTTTTGTGTGTGTGTAGTATGTGTGTGGGGTGTGTTGTGTGTGTGTGTGTTTTGGTGTGTATGTATGTGGTGTGTGGGGTTTTGGGTGGTGTGTGTGTGGGTGTGTGTGTGGTATGTATGTATGTGTGTGGGGGTGTGTGTGTGGTGTTGTGTGTGTGTGTGTATTATTGTGTGTGTGTGTGTGTGTGTTGTGTATGTGTGTGTGTGTTTTGTATGTGTGTGTGTGTGTATGTATAAAAGTGTGTTTTTGTGTGTGTGTGTGTGTGGTGTGTTTTTGTATGTAGGGTGTTGTTTTGGTGTGTGGGTGTGTTGGTGTGTGTGTGGGGTGTGTGTTGTGTGTGGGGTGTGTGTGTGGGGTGTTTTGTGTATGTGTTTTGTGTGTTTTGTGTATGTATGAATGTGTGTGTGTGTGTGAGTGTGTGTGTGTGTGTGTGTGTAGGGTGTGTGTATGTATGTTTTGGGTGGGGTTTTATGTATGAATGTGTGTGTGTTGTGTTTTGTGTGTGTGTGTGTTTTTTGTGTGGGGTGTGTGTGTGTTGTGTGTGTGTGGGTGTGTGTGCTTTTTTTAAAATGTGTAGTATGTGTGTGTGTGTGTGTGTTTTGGGGTGTGGGTGTGTGTGGGGCCCTGTGGGGTCTGTGGTGTGTGTTTTATGTGTATGTATGTTGTGTGTGTGTGGGGGAATGTATTTTGTGTGTGTGTTTTGTGGATGTGTGTTTTATGTGTGTGTATTTTTGTGTATGTGTGTGTGTGTTTTTGTGTGTTTTGTATGTATGTTTTGGGTGTGTGTGTGTGTGTGGTGGGGGTTGGGGTGTGTGTTGTTTTGTGGTATGTGTGTGTGTGTGTATGTAGGGTTTTGTATGTATGTGTGAAATGTGTGTGTGTGGTTTGTGTGTGTGTGTATGGGTGTTTTGTTGTGGGTGTGGTGTTTGTGTGTGTGGTGTTTTGTGTGTGTGTTTGTGTGTGTGTGTGGTGTGTGGGGTGTATGTTGTGGTTGTGTGTGTGTGTGTTTTGTGTGTGGTATGTATGTGTGTGTGGGTGTTTTGGGATTTGTGTGGTGTGTGTGTGTGTATGAATTGTGTGGTGTGTGTGTGGTTTGTTGAAGGTGTGTGTGGTTTGTGTGTGTGTATGTGTGTGTGTTTTCCTGTGTGTGTA
>NC_069408.1:34335418-34352409 GCF_026875155.1 Cherax quadricarinatus
AGACAAAAATGTGGGCGGCGGGGGTTGGGGGATGGCAGAAAAACGTGTGGGGGGCCTGGTGGTGGGTGGTGGGGACAAAAATTTGGGCGGCGCTGGTTGTGGATGGCGGGACAACAGTGTGGGGGGGCACTGGTGGGGGGTTTGGTAGACAAAAATGGGGGCGGCCCCGGGGGGGTTGGGTGGTAACAAAAAATGGGGCAGGGGTTCTTGGTGGGGGCAGCAACAGTGTAGGCGGGGGGTGGTGGGGTTGGGCGGGCCAACAGTGTTGGGGGCCCGTTTGGGGGGGGGGGTGGCAGACAAAAAGGTGTGAGCGGCGGGGTTGGTGGGTGGTAGAAAAAAAAATGTGGGCGGGTTTTGGTGGGGGGGAGACAACAATGTGGGCGGCGCGGGGTGGTGGGTGGAAACCCAAAATGGGGGCAGGGGATGGTGGGGGGTGGCGAAAACATTTTGTGGCGGCGCTGGTGGTGGGGGCGGGAAACAGGGGGCGGGGGGTTTGGGGGGGGTGGCAGACAACAGTGTGGGCGGCGCGGGTTGGGGGGGCGAGAGCTCAAAAATTCATCTGGAATATGCGCCCTTGGGTGTCGTGGGGGAGAAAAATTACATGTGTTTTCACACACAACACACCCACACACACACACCAAGGAGACTTTTGTAAGCCCAAGAGAGAGAGAGAGAGGGGGGGGTTTGATTGCTTTTCATAGATTAAGAAGGCTTTTGACACAGTTTCCCACAAGAGTTTAGGTCCCAAAAGTTTGGGGATCGGGGGAATGGTATAAAAAGGGGAAGGCATACAATCGATCAGGGGATCCGGGACAGGTAGGCAAAAACGAGTTATGATACTTGACGAGGGGGTCAGAGTGGGCGCCTGTGAGAGTGGGGGGGCCCCCAAGGGTCAGTCCTATACCCGTGCTGGTTTTTGGTGTATGTCAAAGACCGATGGAAGGGAAAGGCTCAGAAGTTTTTTTGTTTTTTAGGGCGATGTGAAGGTAATGAGGAGGGAACAATGGATGAGGCTTAGGGGGGGACTACAAAGGGATGAGACAGGTTTAGGGCCCCGCCCCCAGAAACTGGCTCCCGGAGTTTTAAAGCACCCCGTGCCAAAATCATTTAAGTTTGGGGAAGAGCAAAAAAGACCCCAGGGGCAGAAAATTTCATTTTAGGAGGCCCAAAGATGCAAAAAATTCACTCAAGGAAAGAGGAAACTTTGGGGGGAGTATTTGTACCGGGCACTCTCCTGAGGCACACATCAAAAAAAATAAATGCTGCAGATATGGACCCCCTGGCCAAACCCAAGAAAACCCCTTCCGGGCATTTCCCCTTTTAAAGGGAAAGGGGAAACTCTCAAAAACTCTGTACCCCCGTGTTTTCGTCAGGGGTCTACTGGAGTATGCAGCACCAGTTTTGGAACCCACACCTGTCAAAACACATCAAAATATTAGAGAAAGTTCAAAGGTTTAACAAGATTAGTCCCCAAAACTAAGGGGCATGCCCCATAATAAGAGGTTAAAAAAGGAAAAAGGACCCGACGGACACTGGGGGAAGGAGGGACAGGGAAAATATTAAAACAACATACAAAAATACTGGGGGGAATCGACCCCAAAGGGGCAGAGACCGGATGTTCCCGGGGTGTGAACGCAAAAAAAGGGGTACCAAATTTGGAAATTGTCACAGAGAATTTTTAAGAAGCATTTTTTTCGTTTATAAAAAGTTGTTTAGGGAAAATGGAAAAAGTCCCGGAAAATGATTTTAGTGGAGGGGCCCGGGAAAAATACATAGCTTTAAGAAGAGGTTTGATAAGGGTAAAGGGCGGGGAGAGAGAAAGGGTCTAGTAGGGGACCAAACGAAAAGGCGGGGGCCCGGAGCTATGAAAAGGGGCCCCCGCAACCACCTTGGTGATGCAAAAAGAGGTGGTACACGCACAACACCACACACACACACAAAACACACCCACACACACAACCAAAATAAAAAAACATTACACCCTCACACACACCAAAAACACACACAACACACACACACACACCACACACACCACACACAAAATACACAAAAAACATTACACCAATTTCACAAAATACAACACATTTCACACCACACACCAACACACATACACACACCCCCACCCTACCCCAAAAAACATTTCCCCACAAAACTGTGTTTTGTTTTGGCCCATACTGGAAATATGCGCACCAGTCTTTGGAAAACCCACAACCGGTCAAGCCCCGTCAAGAAGTTAGAGGAAAAATACAAAGGTTTGCAACAAGGGTGTCCCGGGGGCCTTTTAAAGGGGAAAGTCGTTTGAGGAAAGGTTAAGGGGAAAACGGACTGACCGGGCCTGGAGGACAGAAGGGGCAGGGGGGAATGATAACGACATTCAAGAAAACTGCGGGGAATAGTTAAAAGGTTTTGGGCAGGGGATTGGAAAGTTCCAGAGGGGGGACACAGGGACAAGGGGGGAAACAACTGGGAAACTGAAGACTCAGACGAGGGCCAGAGACGTTTTGGAAGTATTTCTTCAGCCTAGGGGTTTTTCGCAAGTGGAAAGCCTTGCAAAGGGAAATGTGGAGGGCCCGGAAAACCTTTCATAGGTTTTTTAAAAAGAGGGAGAAAAAAAGCTCAGGAAGCAGAGAGGAGAGGGTCCGGGGCGATCAGTGGAGGCGGGGCCGGAGCTGAGGGCTCGGGCCCCGGGAACCACAATTTTGGTGGGGTAAAATACACAAAAAAACCCCAACCCAAACCACACCCCCACACACATACAAAACACATACACACCACACACCCCACAACAACCACACACACACACACATTTTCACACACAAAAACAGGGTTTATCCATGGGCTTCAGGAGAGAGAGGAAAAGGGCACAACTGAAAAGGGAGGGAGGGAAAAAAGGGAAAAGGAAAATTGAGAAAAAACATCCAGAAATAGGTTTTAAAAGGGTGGGCGAATTGTTTAAATTTTTAGGAATAGGGGGGATCGAAGGGGAGAAATCGACACCAATCAAGTGATTTCAGGACAGCAACAAATGCGGAAAAGGAAACCCCCAAGAGAAACCATTTTAATTTTAAATTTCTCGGAAGAGTTTCAAGGGGGGTGTTCCTAGGGCCGAAAACAGAACACAATCAGAACGGGCCCGCAAACTGAGGGGGAAGGACAAAAAAAACGAAAGGAGCTTGGAAAAGAGACAAGGATGGAACCAGCCCGAAGGTCAAATCAGAGCCGAACAGAAAAGCAAGGGGGAAGCACACACACAACTATTTTCAGAACCATACAACCTATTTACACATCCCCCCCCCCATCCCCCCTTCCCCTCCATAAAACACAGCCCCCCACCAACCCGAGGGTATAGAATCCCCCAGGGATGCTACCCAAGGGTCTCCCACCCTCACAAGGGGCCCCCAAAACCCCAAAATGTTGGAAAAGGGAAACCCGAAGGAATGGGACACAAAGCTTTTGGGGAAAAACAAAAAAAGTGGGAGGAGTGGCCTGAAAAACTCCAAAAAGGCTCCCGGGGCATCATGCCGTACAGAAAAACCCAAACTTACAGGTATGATAAAAAGATGACATTTTTTCCAAAAGGGATACCCAAAACCCGGGGGGAAAAAACAGAGGGAACAGGGGGGGGGGGGGAAATGGCTTTTCTGATAAAAAACGTGGGGAATTTTTTATGAGCTTGGGGAGAGGAGAAGCAGAGAAGAAATTATTACATTGCGGGGAAAAAGCTTCACTCTGGAGGGGCCCCCCGGGGCCAATAGCAGTGACGTATAACCCCCACAGAAAAAGCAGGAGGCCCAAAGGAAAAAGTTCGACGAAGCAATAGAGGGGAAAGGTTGACACACTGGCTAGAGTGGCCAGAAGAGCTTTCCAAAGCATGCAGGGCAAAGTTTCCCGATCCTGGGTGACTTTAACCCAAGGGGATCGATTGGGGAGAACTTTTGGGCCGCATGGGGGCCAAAAAATACAAAGGAGGGCTAAAATTTATGGAGGTTGTACTGGAAAACTTCATGTACCCAACCCCTTTAAAGGGGCACTACAAGAGAGAGAGGGAGGATGAAACCCGCAAGGCTGGGGCTAAAATTACCTTTTTAGTAGTGAGATATCGGAGGACAAACACATATGGAAAAAAAAACCCCCTTGGGGCCGTGACCATGTGGTTTTAAGCTTCGAATAAAACAGTTGAAACTACAAGTGGAGGGGGAGAAACAGGAAGGCCAAGGGCGAAAAGGGAAACCAAAAATACAAGAAAGGGGGACTACACCGGGGAAAGAGGAAAATTCCGAACAGGGGTTAGTGGGGCAGAGAACTGGCAGGGGAAACCCGTTAATGAGATGATGGGGAAAATGTAGCAACAAAATGCAAGGAGGCTGGGAGAGGTTTGTACCAAGGGTAACAGGAAAAAAATGAAAAAGCCCCGGTTTAAGGGCCCCTGGTTTACCCAAAAAGGGGCAGGGGGGCAAAAACCAAGTGTGCTAGGGAATGGAAGAAATATAGAAGGCAAAGGCCCAGGAGAATAAGGAGGGGCAGTCGTGAGCCAAAAAAAAAAAATATGCACAGATAAAAGGGAAAGGGCCCCCGCAAAATGAAAAGACTAGCGCAAAAACCAAAAACTGACCCCAAACTGTTTATACAGCCAATCAGGAAAGGGAAAAAAACCGTCAAAAAAACCCGGTAAAATTTAAGGGAAGGAAGGAAGGGAAAGGAGGGGGGACAAAAAAGAAAAAGACCGTTTAAGTATGTGAGGAATTTAACAGGATTCAAAAGGGGGTTCCAGAGGAGACAGAAGGGGCTCCAGGAAAAACGGAGAGGTGGGGGACACCACCATGTTGGGGCACAAATCACACAAACCCAGGAAGAAGTGAAGAGGCTTCTTGGGGTTTAGCTAGATACCCAAAGGCAATTTGGGGGGATAACATTTTCCCCCCTGGGTTTGAGAGAGGGAAACAGAGGCGCTATGTGTACCCCCAAAACAAAATTCCCAAAACATCTTTTCGAAACAGGGAGAAATTTCCCGAGGCCATGGAAGACAGCAAATGTTGGGCCCAAACTTTAAAAAAGGAGACAGCATGAAGCATTTAAAATACAGACCAGTGTCACTGACTGTATAGATTCAAAATCTGGGGGAAAAAATTTCAGGAGAAGAAATTTGGGGGAACACCCAAAGGGAAAGATTTCATCAAAAAAAAGCCAACCTTTGGGTTTTGGGGAAAGGGGAAACCTGTGTCAACCCAAACCTCTGGGGTTCTATGACATGGTGAAACAGTAAAAAAGAGAGAGGGGGGGAGGGGGATTGCATTTCTTGGGCTGCAAGAAGGCGTTTTACACGTTCCACACAAAAAAGATTGGGGCAAAAAAAAGGGGACCAAGCGGGAAAAACAGGGGGGGGGCCCTTAAAAGGATCAGGGGGTACTTGTCAGGAAGACAGAGGAGAAAGGGACGGGGCGAGGGGGGTTTAGAGTGGGACTGTGACCAGGGGGCCCACAGGGGCAATTAAACAAATGCGTTTTGGGGATTTTATTTATACTTTTACAAGGTGCTTTTTGTCCCGTTTCAGTTTGGGGATTAGAAAAATTCCCCTGGTCGAAACCCAGGCAAATAAAAGGGGTAAAAAAATTTCCATTTGGTGGTTTTCAAAACCCCCTTTTGGGCGGATTTTAAACCAAAACCCAGGGGGTCCCCCAGGGGGGGTTCAAATCCTAAAGGGGGAAAATCTTGGGGTTTTGGTTAAAAACAGGAACCCGGGGAAACGAATAAAAAAACCCCCCTGGGGTGCAAACCCCGGCAGATTGACTTTGGGAAGGGGGATGAAAGGAGTTCCCCTTCGAGAAGGGGGCCCGGGGAAAATTAAAAAAAGGGAAAATTGGAAGGTGCAAAAGGTTTGCAACGGGCCCAGGGCCCCCAAACCCCCGGGTAAGTCAGAGGAAGGGGAAAGGGAAAAAAAGACCCCAATGGAGGACAGAAAAGGGGGGCCCCGAAAAACTACAAAATAAATAAGGAAAAAAACGGGGGGGAAAAACCCCGGATTTCCGAAGGCACATAAAAACCAAAAAACGTGAACACAGGGGGTAGGAAACTTTAGAAAAGATTCGAAAAAAATGGGAAAAGTTTGGGGGAACCCTGTAGTTAGGCCCCTAATAGTTTGGGGAAGGGTTTAAAAACCAAAGGGCCCAAAGGAGTAAAGGGAAAATTTAAAAAGGGGGGGGGCAACCGGGCTACCCCGAGCCCCAAAAGGTAGTTTCAAAGGTTAGGGGGAAACAACCTAAAAAAAACAAAAAAACACATAAAAATTTAACCCAAAATATTTTTAAGGAATGGGAAAAAGGGGGACAAAAGGGCCCCGAAAAAAAATTAGAATTGGAAACCCGAAACGGTGGCACAGTTGGAGGTTAAAGGGCAAAGTGGGCTACAGGGGTGTTAAAGGGGAAGTTTTCTTAGCCCACAGGGGGAAAACCCGTAAGGGGAATAGTTTTGGGGAAAGGGTGTGGGGGAGGATTCCACAAAGCCCAAAGAGGTATGTAAAAAGGGTCCGGGGAAAAGGATTTTGAGGATTTAAATGGAAACGGGGGCCCGGAGCTCGGAAATGGGGGCACCCAATTGGTGATTTCAAAACAAAGGGGGAAATAAAACCCCAAAACACCCAAACCACCACAAACCAACCCCAAAAAACCCCAAGGGTTTTTTTTTTTGGGGGCCAAAAAAAGGTTTAAAAATAGAAAGGGAAAAGAGGAAGAAGACAAAGGCCCAAAATTTTTAAAAACAGGCCCAAGAGGCCCAAAAAAAACTTTTCCAAAAGGGGGAAGGTAGCAAATAAAGGGAAAAAGACATTCAGGGGGAAAGGGGGAAGCCCGGGGCCCCAAATTTTGAAATTCCACTTTTGGGAAAGGGGAAAAACCGTTCAAACCAGGAATTTAATGAAAAGGTGAAGGGGTTAAAAAAACGGAAACGGGGTAAAAGTGAGGGCTGAATAAGGTTTTGAAAATTTAATTAACCCAATTAAAAACCAACCAAACAAAATAAAAACCAACAGGTGGGTTTTTGGGGGGCAATAAAACCCAAAGGGGGAAGGTGAAAAGGGGGGGAGTGAAATTAAAATAAAGGGGTGGGTCCCGGGGGCAAAATCTTTCTGTTTTAGGAGGGGGAAAAAAATGTTGGGCCAAATTTTTCAAATCCAAAAACCCAAAAATTTTGGGCTCCCCGGAGGGGATGAAAGGGGTGGCAATTTTGTCCCTTTTTAAAAAAGGAAGGGAAAATTTAAAGGCATTTTTTTAAATAAAAGGAAAAATTTTTTGCTAAAAGGGGGGAAAAAATGTCAAATCAGGAGGATGGATTCCAAAAAGGAAAGGGAGAGTGGGTTAGCACCCGGAAAGGAAAACCGTTTTAAAAGACAAAACCAAGGGTTTTTCAGGGAAAAGGAAAATTGGTTCTTCCTTCTGGTTTTTAAAAGGCCCAGGTTTTTAGAAAGTAATGAAAAAAGGGAAGGGGGGAAGTCCTTTTTTTGGGGGAAAAAGGAAAGGTTTTAACCAATTTTTTATTAAAACAAAAAAAAAAAACCTTTAAAAAAAAAAGGAAAAAACACCCCCCCAAAACCCCCCTCACCACACACACACAAAAACAACCCCCATTGGGGGAAACTTTGGGGCCCAAATAGAATTATGTTTTTAAAGGGTTCAGGGGATTAAAAAGTAAACCCTTGGATACCTCCCCTTACATTTAAAAAGGGAAATAAAAATTTAAAAAATCAAACCTAAAAACCCTTTCCAAAATTTAAAAACTTTTCACACCCCAATTAACAACCCACACAATTTTCCCCAAACATAAAATAATGAAAAATTAAAAATTCACAAATAAAAAAATCCTTAACCCCAAACATTAAAAACCAATTTAAAAAACACTAAACCAAATTTAAAAACAGACCACACACACACATTTCCCCAACTTCAAACCCAAAACCAACCCCAATTAAAAAAAACCCCAATTTTCCCCAAAAAAACCCCCCTTACCCCCTTCCCAAAAAATTTTAAACTTACTCACCACAACAACCCAAAAAATAAAACACAAACTTAAACCCATTTAAAAAACAAAACTCAAAATAACACAAAAACACACCCGAAAAACAAAAATAAAAAACACAAAAAACAAACAAATAAAAACAACAACCCCCCCAAACCAAAAACCCCCCCTCACAAACCCCAAAACCCACACAAAATTTTTAAACTTTTGACCCCAATACTATTATCCTTTTTAAAAACCCGAATTTTAAAAGGGAGTAACAAGGAAACCCCCTTTTTTACCAAAAACCCCCCCCACCCCCAACCCCCCAAAAAACCCCCCGCTCCCCCTTCTCCCCCAAACAAACACCTTTCCCCCTAAAACCCCTTTCCCCACCCCAAAACCCCCCACCCAAACCAAAAACCCCCCAAAACCCCCCTTTTAAAAAAAAACACCAATGACCCCAACCCTTGCCAAAACCCCCCTACCCCCAACCACACCCAAAAATCCCCCTACCCGGGCCCCTTAAAAACAAAAAAGCCCCCTCCAAAAACCCCCAACCACCCCCACCCCCCACCAAACCTACCTTACCCGGCATACCAGGGGGCCCCTTTCCCCCCCTATCCCAATTTTCCGTTTTAAAACCCACCTTTTAAAACCCCTACCCGCACCCAAAACAACCACCAACCCATTTTCAAACACAAAATTTTTCCCCAACTACCCCCCAACCCACACCCAACACACCAAATAAACCACAAAAACCAAACAAAACCATACAACAAATTTTCCCCAAAAAAAACCCCAAACAACACAACACACTCAACAACCCAAACCCCAACCCCCCCCAAAACAACAAACACAAAAAAAATCTAGAAAATGACGTTAAAATTAATTTAAAGACAAAAAATTTTAAATTACAAGAAAAAAAGAAATTTAAATTAAAAATCGGGAATACCACCCCTTAAATCATGTAAAAAATTTTGTCAATGTCGAAAAAATTTAAATTTTAAACAGGGGGAAATTTTAAAACAAAGGGAAATTTTTATTTACAAGAAGCTTTTAAAAACCCTTGGTTTAAAAATGGGGGGGAAAAGGGCTTTCCAAAACAACACAAACAACATAGCAACACACTACTCATGTATGACAGTTTTGCCAACCACAACAGAATATCAAGAAAGTCACGTTAACAAGGCAACCCTTTATGACAACGAGAGCTCGTTACCACCAACCCATGGTAACTAACGCTGCATGGGCTACTAGCCCCATATTAGGCAGGTAACACTCGTGGCAGTAACACAGCTGTCAACACAGCCAATAACACAACTGTCTACATAGACAATAACACAACTGTCTACATATACAATAATACAGGTGTCTACATAGACAGTAACATAGCTGTCTACCTAGGTAGCTTGCAGGGACCACGACTGCTCAGTAATAGTATCCACGTCTGGTGCGGTGACCCAGGGTCTTGGATTATTATTATAATCAAAAAGAAGCGCTAAACCACAAGGGCTATACAGCTCCAGGGTCTTGGAGATACCGTGACCTTGACCTTGCATGGACCAGTGGACCTGTTGCGGTCTTCCTCCTATCTTATATTCTCTGTTATACCTTCGATGTGTTCTTGCTTGGTCAACTAGGCTGTTGCTGCTAGTGGCCAGCAGCCCCATACATGCCATATTCTCGATAGCTATGTGTACATTTATTCTTAGTCTGGAATATTATGTGCGTGTTCAGGGACTGACCACCTAATCTTCTACCGTCGTCATGTATCATCAGTCCTGAATTAATAAAGCCACTGGCTGGTAGAAACGTCGTGGAACAAGACACGCAGGTACTAAACGTGTGTATAATTCCTCTTCTTAATAAAGTATATTGACAATGTGTGTTACTGAGACACAACACACTCACAGTACCTTGTCTAGGAGGTGATCAACACCTGCTGAGTAGTTATTGATCAGTGACAGACTATCAGTTGTTGATCAGTGTGAGATTATTAATTATTAATCAGTATGATATTAATGATCCGTGTGAGATTATTAATTAATGATCAGTGTGAGATTATTAATTATTGATCAGTGTGAGATTATTAATTAATGATCAGTGTGAGATTATTAATTAATGATCAGTGTGAGATTATTAATTAATGATCAGTGTGAGATTATTAATTAATGATCAGTGTGAGATTATTAATTATTGATCAGTGTGAGATTATTAATTAATGATCAGTGTGAGATTATTAATTATTGATCAGTATGAGATTATTAATTAATGATCAGTGTGAGATTAAATAATGAGGCGAGAAGAGATGACAGTCTTATTCGGTTAACACGTCTGTACGTCTGGAATAATCTCTAAGAGTGAGAGTGACAGAGTGAAAGAGTGAGAGAGTGACAGAGTGAGAGTAAGAGCGAGAGAGTGAGTGTAAGAGTGAGAAAGTGAGAGTAAGAGTGAGAGAGTGAGAGTAAGAGTGAGAGAGTGAGAGTGAGAGCGAGAGTAAGAGTGAGCAAGAGAGAGAGAGTAAGAGTGAGAGAGTGAGAGTGAGAGAGTGAGAAAGTAAGAGTGAGAGTGAGAAAGTGAGAGTGAGAGAGTGAAATTGAGAGAGAGAGGGAGTAAAAGTGAGTGAGATTAAGAGTGAGAGAGTGAAAGTAGTAAGTAGTAAGTATGCATGGGAGAGTTTTGGTACCTGGGGAAGAAGTTGATATCCTTGGGGTGAAATTTGACTCCAAACTAACCATGAAGAACCACGTTGTAAATCTTGCAAACAAGGCAGCCAGGAAGCCTACAGCACTTCGCCGTATCTCGCATCTACTTGACAGTAGGGGTTGCAAGATTCTGTACGAGGCACAAGTACGCTCACACCTTGAGTATGCTCCACTTTCTTGGTTTGCCCCACCCCCCTCCCATCTGCGACTGCTTGACAGAGTAGAGAACAGAGCAAGACGTCTCATCTCTCGCCTGGACCCATCCTGGATAGATCTGTCATTTCAGCAGAGCCTTCAACACAGGAGGGATGTGGGTGGCCTTACTGTTATGTACAAGGCCAATATGTCAAAGTACACACTTGGATCCACATCGAGGACAGCGTTGAAACAAGTTTTATGCCACAAGACGGGCAGGAAAGCAGCAACTTCACTCTGGCTGTACCCTTCTCCTGAACACCATTCCATCTGAGATCATATATACCCAGGATGACTCGAGTTTGGAACACGTTCGTACAGCATAATGATGTCAACGAGATAAAGTCAGTTGATAAAATGAAATGCTGGCCCACAGATGGCTCCAACTTCATCTGTTCCCTGCTTGTATGTCTCATAACAATAAAAATGCTTTCAAATGAGCTGATGTAGGTAACAGCTCTTAGCTTGCCAATAAAGTTAGGAATCCTTAACCTGTAAATAGCTTGTCAATAAAGCTAGGGATCCTTAACCTTGTCAAACCCTGTGTAAAAAAGAGAGAAAAGAGGGGAGAGAGAGGGAGAGAGAGAGAGAGAGAGAGAGAGAGAGAGAAGAGAGGAGGGGGGAGAGGAGAGAGAGAGAAAAGAGAGTGAGAAGAGGAGAGGAGAGAGAGAGAGAGAGAGAGAGAGAGAGAGAGAGGAGAAAGGCGCAGGCAGCTGCCTCCTACAGTAGGGTACAAGGAAAGTTGATGTAGCAACATCGTATAGTACACGTATTTTCAGACCAGAGGAAGGGAGGGAGGAAGGGAGGGAGGAAGGGAGGGAGGGAGGAAGGGAAGGAGGAAGGGAGGGAGGGAGGAAGGGAAGGAGGAAGGTGTTACTAACTGTAACATGTATTAGCTGTCCCATGGACCGCACTAACAGCTGTACCCAGACAGTCCCATGGAGTGGTCCACAGCTGCACCCACACATGGACCGTGTCAACATGCATTTTAACGAGCTTACAGTCTGACAAAGCTGGTTAATTAGTATAGGAACATGTAAATATTGTTGCATAATAATCACCTATTATACAGATATATATATATATATATATATATATATATATATATATATATATATATATAATATTATATATATATAATATATATATATATATATATTATATATATATTTATATTTATTTATATTAGAACACAATACCGTGTCTGCCACAATTCACAACACACAATACTGTGGCTGCAAGAATTCCGACTTTTCCGAGAGGAAAATATCCACGATGTTTCGCTCTCTCCTGGGCCTAAACCTCTTGCATACATTCCTCTGGGAAGGTAAGGCTATGTTTTCTTATGATGTTTCGGTAGTTTCCTTCCAGGGTACACAGCCTTCAACACCAGCCAGCAGTTACCAGTCTTGAATTACACGTAATAATGTTGAGTGTATATTCTAACATACACCTCCATGTATACACCATAGGAGGTGTATGTATGGAGGTGCCTTTAATGTTGTCTAAAATCCTGAGCCTGTAACCAGGTTCTCCCTCCATTACAGTAATGAATGGTTGCTGTAGCGACTGTAACACTGTGATTGAGTCTCGTCAGTGGTAACGCGTTGGTTTCGTTCGGTGAGATTGTATCTTCGTGTTCCGTAGTGTTTATTAAGTAATTCCTAACATGGTAATGTATGAAATTCCCGTAATATATATGTTTTTTGTGATTTGATTATGGTCGTTGGGGTCTGATAAAGATCTGAATGAGACCTTGGTATACCTGGAGGGTGTTCAGGGGGGTCAACGCCCCCCGCGACCCTGTCCATGACCAGGCCTGTGTAATCCTGTTTTGTGATCTACGACTCACAGGTTGAGACTATGGTGTACAAAATAGCGGGGAATCAGTCGGCACAACTAGCCTAACATACACGCTACTGCGACTTCTGTTATTCTGTTGTAACGCACTTTAAACGTCAACAGAGGTGTGCCGTTCATCTCTCTCCCTCCAGCTCTCTCTCTCTACCTGCAGGACACCGTGTATTAATATTCCACACATACTGAACCAGACTAGAAAACCTCTGCTGCTACAGGAAGGTTGTCATGAATTACCTCCACTTGTTACCCACGCTATAAATCTCTGGCTGGAACCCTCGTGAAGGTCGCAGATTTCACCAGATGTAATCCGATTATACCGGCATTTCCTAGTAAATTTTTACTTTAATGAGATGGAGGAGAGAGAGAGAGAATACATTCTCACACGAGAGACAGGAAAGCTTACGATTATAAACTGAAAGCTAAAACTACGTTAGAAATAGATGAATACAGCGTGTGCAACACTTGTATGTTGCACACGCAATACATCCCTATGTGTTACACGTGTCTTATTTTTCGACTATTCGGTACTGTGAACTGTTCAAAATAGAGATCTGTGTGTGTGTGTGTGTGTGTGTGTGTGTGTGTGTGTGTGTGTGTGTGTGTGTGTGTGTGTGTGTGTGTGTGTGTGTGTGTGTGTGTGTGTGTGTGTTTGCAGTCGTCGACAGCATGTTCAGGTAGGTTTGACAAGACAGGTCCTGACTCGGGTCCTCTCCATGTAGTGACCCGGCAGCGTCCTGACACCATCACTGACACCCTGCAACCATCACTAATGTTATCTTGACCTTGTGTAACCCTGATTTAAGAATTGAGACACTTATGCAACACATGGGAAATTTTATTGAAGAAACGTTTCGCCACACAGTGGCTTCATCAGTCCAATACAAAGTCGAAATGGGTAAGGAGAGTAGAAGTTGTGTTGCATAAGTGTCTCAATTCTTCAACTTGTCGGCTTTCAAAACCATTCATCACAACCATGATTTAGTCTTGTTATCACGTTGGTACACAGCATCATGGCAGATCTTGTCTTGTTCTCACGCTGGTACACAGCACCATGACTGATTTTGTCTTGTTATCACGTTGGTACACAGCACCATGGCAGATTTTGTCTTGTTATCACGTTGGTACACAGCACCATGGCAGATCTTGTCTTGTTATCACGCTGGTACACAGCACCATGACTGATTTTGTCTTGTTATCACGTTGGTACACAGCATCATGGCAGATCTTGTCTTGTTCTCACGCTGGTACACAGCACCATGACTGATTTTGTCTTGTTATCACGTTGGTACACAGCATCATGGCAGATCTTGTCTTGTTCTCACGCTGGTACACAGCACCATGACTGATTTTGTCTTGTTATCACGCTGGTACACAGCACCATGACTGATTTTGTCTTGTTATCACGTTGGTACACAGCACCATGGCAGATCTTGTCTTGTTATCACGCTGGTACATCGCACCATGGTAGATCTTGTCTTGTTCTCACGCTGGTACACAGCACCATGAATGATATTGTCTTGTCATCAGGCTGGTACACAGCACCATGGTAGATCTTGTCTTGTTCTCACGCTAGTACACAGCACCATGAATGATATTGTCTTGTCATCACACTGGTACACAGCACCATGACTGATCTTGTCTTGTCATCACACTGGTATATAGCACCGTGACTGATCTTGTCTTGTCATCACACTGGTACACAACACCATAACTGATCTTGTCTTGTCATCATACTGGTACACAACACCATGACTGATCTTGTCTTGTCATCACACTGGTACACAACACCATAACTGATCTTGTCTTGTCATCACACTGGTACACAACACCATAACTGATCTTGTCTTGTCATCACACTGGTACACAGCACCATGACTGATCTTGTCTTGTCATCACACTGGTACACAACACCATAACTGATCTTGTCTTGTCATCACACTGGTACACAGCACCATGACTGATCTTGTCTTGTCATCACACTGGTACACAACACCATAACTGATCTTGTCTTGTCATCACACTGGTACACAACACCATAACTGATCTTGTCTTGTCATCACACTGGTACACAGCACCATAACTGATCTTGTCTTGTCATCACACTGGTACACAACACCATAACTGTCTTGTCTTGTCATCACACTGGTACACAACACCATAACTGATCTTGTCTTGTCATCACACTGGTACACAGCACCATAACTGATCTTGTCTTGTCATCACACTGGTACACAACACCATAACTGATCTTGTCTTGTCATCACACTGGTACACAACACCATAACTGATCTTGTCTTGTCATCACACTGGTACACAGCACCATGACTGATCTTGTCTTGTCATCACACTGGTACACAACACCATAACTGATCTTGTCTTGTCATCACAACTGGTACACAACACCATAACTGATCTTGTCTTGTCATCACACTGGTACACAACACCATGACTGATCTTGTCTTGTCATCACACTGGTACACAACACCACGACTGATCTTGTCATCACACTGGTACACAACACCATGACTGATCTTGTCATCACACTGGTACACAACACCATGACTGATCTTGTCTTGTTCTCACGCTGGTACACAGTACCATGACTGAATCATCACGTAGCACAGGAGAGAGAGATTGGCTAAGGGCTGAGGAGGACAGGTGAGTTGTGGAGGCCCAGAAGCTGCCTCACAACACTGGTGAGAAGCCAAAAGAATAAATAGTAACAAGGCATGTTGGGAAGCCGTCCTGAGGTGTTCCTGAAGTGACGCCTGTCACTTCAGCAGTGACACTTGACCAGAGAGCACATTCCCCACCCTTCCATCCCACCATCCTCAAGCAGACTTTCTCTCTCTTATTCTTATTCTCCTTCTTCAGGAGAAACTGCTGCTTGCTTAAATGCTCATTCATTTCCTGATGACTGCACTAGCTGTGATGTAGAGTGATTAGCTGTCTTAGTCCAGTTTGTTATATATATATATATATATATATATATATATATATATATATATATATATATATATATATATATATATAAATATATGTTATATATATATATATATATATATATATATATATATTTATATATATATATATATATATATATATAAATATATGTTATATATATATATATTATATATATAATATATATATATATATATTATATATATATATATATATATAATATATATATATATATATATATATATATATATATATATATATATATATATATATATATATATATATATATATATTTATATATAATATATATATATATATTTATATATATATATAATATATATATATATATTTATATATATATATATATATATATATATATTATATATATATATATAAAAATATTTTTATATATATATATATATATATATAAAATATATGTTATATATATATATTTATATATATAATAAAAATATAAATATATATTATATATATATATATATATATATTATATAATATATATATATATATATATATATATATATATATATATATATATATATATATATATATATATATATATATATATATATATATATATATATATATATATATATATATATATATACATATATATATTATATATATATATATATATAATATATAATATATATATATTATATATATATATATAATATATTATATATATATATATATATTTTATATATATATATATATATATATATATATATATATATATATATAATTTTATATTATACTGCTGTATTGTTTGTGTTTAGATACTGTCAAGTTATTTGGCTGTCTACTGGAGTTGGATAAGTGCTTTGATTATTCTTTGATTCACATACAGTGGCTAGATGTCACCTTCCTGACTGGTGTCACTCTGGAAGTGAACTTTCACAGTGTTTGAGGATGGTTCCAGCACTGTGATGATGTCTCAGATAATGGGATAGAGAATGCTGTAGTGTTAGTGGAAACTTGCAACGAGTACAGCTACCAACTAGTACAGCTACCAACTAGTACAGCTACCAACTAGTACAGCTACCAACTAGTACAGCTACCAACTAGTACAGCTACCAACTAGTACAGCTACCAACTAGTACAGCTACCAACTAGTACAGCTACCAACTAGTACAGCTAAAAACTAGTACAGCTAAAAACTAGTACAGCTACCAACTAGTACAGCTACCAACAGTACAGCTCCCAAACTAGTACAGTACCACTATACAGCTACCAACTAGACATCCAACTGTACAGTTTAAA
>NC_069408.1:34352909-34355409 GCF_026875155.1 Cherax quadricarinatus
GAGTAGTAATTTGAGGATCTCACTTTCAAGGATCAACATGCCCCGATCGCACGTGCAAAGAAAATGATAGGATGGATAATGAGAACTTTCAAAACGAGAGATGCAAGCCCATGATGATCCTTTTCAAATCACTTGTTCTCTCTAGGCTGGGAATACTGCTGTACATTAACATCTCCATACAAAGCAGTGAAATCGCAGATCTAGAGAGTGTACAGAGATCCTTTACTGCACGTATAAGTTCTGTCAAGCACCTTAACTACTGGGAACGCTTGAAAGCACTTGACTTGTACTCGTTGGAACGCAGGAGGGAGAGATATATCATAATCTACACTTGGAAAATCTTGGAAGGAATGGTCCCAAATCTGCACACACAAATCACTCCCTACGAAAGTAAAAGACTGGGCAGGCGATGCAAAATGCCGCCAATAAAAAGTAGGGGCGCCATTGGTACACTAAGAGAAAACACCATAAGTGTCCGGGGCCCAAAACTGTTCAACAGCCTCCCATCAAGCATTAGGGGAATTGCCAATAAACCCCTGGCTGCCTTCAAGAGAGAGCTGGACAGATACCTAAAGTCAGTGCCGGATCAGCCGGGCTGTGGCTCGTACGTCGGACTGCGTGCGGCCAGCAGTAACAGCCTAGTTGATCAGGCCCTGATCCATCGGGAGGCCTGGTCGTGGACCGGGCCGCGGGGGCGTTGATCCCCGGAATAACCTCCAGGTAACCTCCAGGTAACCCCCACCTACCCCAAATTACACTCCACCTACCCCATCTTACATCCCACCTACCCCAACTTACACCCTATACCCCCACCTACCCCAACTTACACCCTACTACCCCCACCTACCCCAACTTACACCCTACCTACCCCAACTTACACCCCACCTACCCAACATACATCCCACCTACCCAACATACACCTCACCTACTCCAACATACACCCCACCTACAACAAATTAACCCCACCTACCCCACTTACTCCAACTTACAACCCACGTACTCAACTTACACCCCATCTGCCCTAACTTACACCCATCTACCCCAACTTACACCCATCTACACCAGCTTACACCCCACCTACCCCAAGTTACAACCCCACCTATCCCACTTACACCCCACCTACCCAACTTACCACCCACTTACTCCAACATACACCCGACCTACCCCAAATTACACCACCACCTACCCCACCTACTCCAACTTACACGTACCTCAACTTACACCCCATCTACCCCAACTTACACCCAATCTACCCCAACTTACACCCCATCTACACCAGTTTACACCCACCTACCCCAACTTACACCCCACCTACCCCAAGTTACACCCACCTACCCCAAATTACACCCCCACCTATCCCAACTTACACCCCACCTACCCAATTAACACCCCACCTATCGCTACCTACACCCCACCTACCCAACTTACACACAACCTATCCCTACTTACACCCCACCTACCCATTTACACCTCACCTATCCCTACTTACACTCCACCTACCCAAAAAATTACACCCCACCTGTCCCTACTTACACCCCAACTACGGCAAACTTACACCCACCTATCCTACTTACTCCCACCTACCCCAACTTACACCCAGCTATCCCTATTTACACCAATCCTACCCGAACTTACACCTCACATACCCCAATTTACAACCCACCTATCCCTACTTACACCCCACCTTACCCCACCTTACACCCCACCTACTCCTACTATACACCATCTCTCCCTACTTACGCCTCATCTACCCCAACTTACACCCACCTTCCACAAATTACACCCCACCTATCCCTACTTACACCCTACCTTCCCCAACTTACACCCCACTACCCCTACTTACACCCCACCTACCTCACATAAACCCCACCTACCCCTACATACATCCCACATTTCCGTACTTACACACCACCTACCCAACGTACACCCCACATACCCCAACTTACACCTCACCTATCCCTACATACACCCCACCTACCCCATCTTACACCCAACCTACCCCAACTTAGACCCCACCTACCCCAACTTACAACCCCAACCTACCCCAACTTACACCCCACCTACCCTATCCTAACATCCCACCTATCGCTACCTACACCCCACCCTACCCCAACTTACACCTCACCTACCTCAAACTTACAACCCCACCTACCCCTACTTACACCCCAACTTTCCGTACTTACACCCCACCTACCCCAAAAGTACACCCCACCTACCCCCAAATACACCACCACTATCCCTACCCACACACCACCTACCCCAACTTTTCACCCCACCTACCCCAACTTACCCCCCCACCTACGCCAACTTACACCCACCTACCCTATCTTACACCCCACCTATCCCTACCTACACCCCACCTACCCCAACTTAAACCCCACCTACCCCAACTTAACCTCACCTACCAAATTTCAAAACCCCCCCCCCTTCTTACACCCCAACTTTTCCCTACTTTCACCCACCCCACTCAAAAGCACCCCCCTACCCAACTTTCAAAACC
>NC_069408.1:34357909-34370409 GCF_026875155.1 Cherax quadricarinatus
AACCCGGCCCGTCAGCTCGTCCCTTTTGGTCTGCTGGAGAAAATTACTACTAACCTAGGAAGGGAACTCTGCTTTTCTGGAAGAATCCACGTAAAAAGGGGCCAGCTGAGCTGGAAAGACTCCACATAACAGGGCCAGCTTTGGATGGTGAACCTACACAAACCCAGCTCTCCCAGTGGTTGACTTAAACTTCACCAAATAACCATTAGCCGCACGTACATGGCGAGTAGCACAATTCCCAAACATTCACAAGTTTACCACGGAATTACGAACAAATACTGCTAATTAAAGAAGGAATGTGGAAACATCCACGAACAACCCACTATACCATTGACTGGAACCATCCCACGAAACAACCACAATACCTGACTGGAAACATCCCACGAACAACCCAACTAATACCATGCTGGAACATCCCAGAACAACCACAATACCATGGACTTGGAACCATCCACGAACATCCCACAATTACCAGGCCTGGACAATTCACGATCAACCCACAATACCATGACTGGAACATCCCACGAACAACTCCACAATACCATGACTGGAACATCCCACGAGACAACCCACAATACCATGCCTGGAAAATCCCACGAAAAACCACAATACCATGACTGGAACATCACCACGAACAACCACAATACCTGACTGGAACATCCACGAACATCCCACAAAATACAATGATGGAAACATCCCCACTAACAACCACAATACATGATGGAAAACATCCCACGAACAAACCACAATGTACCTGACTAGAACATTCCACGAACAACCCACAATACCATGTCTGGAACATCCAATAACATCCACAATACCTTGACTGGAACAATCCACTATACAACCCACAATACCACGACCTGGAAATCATCCCACGGGGGGGGGGGAACAACCCATAATATAATGACTAGAACATCCCACGAACAACCACAATTCCATGACTGGAACATCCCACGAACATCCCACATACCATGGAATGAACATCCAACTAAATCCCACAAATTCCATGACTGGAGCATCCCACGAACAACCACAATACCATGACTAGAACATCCACAACAACCCACAATACCATGAATGGCACATCCCACTAACATCCCACATATCTGACTGGAAAACATCCCACTAACAACCACAATACCATGACTGGAACATCCCACGAACAACCCACAATACCATGACTAGAACATCCCACGAACAACCCACAATACCATGGACTGGAACATCCCACGAACACACCAACATATACCTAATGGAACATCCACTAATCATCCCACAATACCTTGATGGACATCACACGAACAACCCACCAATACCATGACTTTGAATTCCCACGAACATTCTCTCATACCATGACTTGGAACATCCCCCGAACAACCACAATACATGGACTGGAACATCCCACGTACAAAACCCACAATGCCTTAACTGGAACATCCACAACAACCCACAGGTACATGACTGGAACATCCACTAACAACCCACATTACATGACTGGAACATACCCACGAACAACCCCACAATACCATGACTGGAACATCCCAGAACAACCAACAATACTTGAACATGGTACATCCCTCCAACTTACATCCCACAATACCATGACTGGAACATCCCTCGAAAAACCCTCAATACCATGATGGAACATCCCACGAACAACATACCAATTACCATGACTGGAAAAACATCCCAACAGAAACATCACACTATACCATGACTTGACATCCACCGATCAACCCACATTTACCATGACTGGTACTTTCAACGAACAACCCAACTAATTACAATGCTGGTACATCCCACGTACAACCACATCAGTTAACTTGAATGGAACCATCCCTATAACATCCACAATTCCATGAAATGGTAACAATCCCTCGTTAATCTTCACTACAATAACATGACTTGTACTTCCCACTAACTACCCACAATAATCATGGCTCCACAGTTCCACAGTTATATATAAATGTCTATAAGGATGGGCCGTGTAAGACAAACACAACTACAGTACCCACAGTCTATGACTGTCCCTTCTGCCAATGAGTCTGTCTCTCCGTTGTCAGTCTGTCCGCCTGTCTGTCTACCTTCCTCTTCCCCCTTCTCAGCTCCATCTTGCTTACCTCCCAATCTTCCATCCGTCTCTAATACCTCCCCAACGTGGATAAGTGTGCTTTTCTTCTCTCCTCTCCCCAACCCTCCCCACCTCTCCATTCTTCACCCTTTTCCACCACCAATAGACAAGATTCCCCCCTCCCTCGCACCACAACTACTAATGGTCAGTGTACACACACACCAAACACTTACACCCCACCCTATCCTATTTACAACTCACCTAACCATGCTTACACTCCACTTATCCCTACTTCTTACACCCCACTACATACTTACACACCACCTACAACTTCTTACACGCCACCTACACAACATACACCCTAGCTACCCCTACTTACCCCCAAATACCACAACTTACTCTCATCTACCCCTACTTACACCCTAACTTACACCCACCTTCCCTACTTACACCTCATACGCCAACTTACACCCATCCTGCCCCATCTTCACCCCACCATACCCTATTACACCCTTACCTAAACTACCTTACACCCCACCTACACTAATTTATACCCCACCTTCCCCAACATTACAACACCCACTACCCTAAATTACACCCACATACCCCAACTTCACTACCCACATACCCCAACTTACACCACACCCACCCCAACTTACATCTCCACTTATCCCAACTACACCCCACCTACCCCAAACTCACTCCCTACCACATACTGAGGTAGTTGAATGGTTCTATCAATAAAGATCGAGAACCAAAACCTAGTATTGTGGTTGTATACAAGCCACAGATTCAACCTCCTACGTTCATGGAACGCTATCTGTAAATCGATCTACCTGTTTGGAAAACCTTCAGCTCCATCCCAAACATCTTACTGCTAGGTGATTTTCAACCTAAGGCATACAAAATGGAAAAAAAATTGTAGCAAATAATTGTTTAGCCTGTAACAATCCCCGGAGGTAGCGCAGATGAAAGGTCTCACACACATGAGCTTATACTAAGTCTCTGCGAAAAAAACACTCCTTAAGCCAGCAGATAGTGGAGCCACAAGACTAGAAAACATCACTTGACATCTATCTTCACAAAATAATGAGGACCTGACTAAGGAGGACATATAGAATATCAAAACAAACTAATTCCGATCACAATCATCGAAGTCCAGGACGTACATGCATAGGGGTCCTGAACAGCAGAATCAGGTAACGGTGAGGGGCTTCACATTAATACTAATTTCAACAACAAGAACTTCAAACTGGGACAGGGGTAAACCATGTCCTAAATCGAACATGTTGGGAAGATGTCTTAAATGACATGGGACCCAATCAGTGCCTTGAATGGATTCAACTTCTGGTAGCCGAAAGCCTGTTCTAGGAATATTCCCCTAAGAAAGAGAAAAGCAGGAGTATAATGGAGAGAAAAAGACGCTACCCTCTCTTCAGAAGAAGACGAAGAGTCACTGAGTCCCTCAGGAGTGCTAGAATATCTGATACCGAAGGAGGCGCTGATCAGGGAAGTGGAAAAAAAGGAAACATCGACTTAAGCTAAATGACTCTTAAAGAACCAGGAAAGGCAGGAGGAGCTAAAGCTATAGTGAATTTGAAAGAAATTCAAAATATTTCTTTTCATATGTCAAAAACAATGCAAATACACATCTAGTATCGGACCTTACTCAGACAGGATGGGATTACACAGATGACAACAAGGAAATGAGTGAAATATTGATATCCCAGTTCGACTCTGTGTTTAGTGAACAATTATCGGTCTGAGGATCGAAGACCCAAATGTTTTCTTAATGAATGAGCCTCAAAACTCCAAAAATGTATGCCAGATTTCCGACATTACCCTAACTCCGATAGATTTCGAAAAAGCCAGTGGGACAACATGACTATGCACTCAGCCCGGGCCAGACTCGAGGAACTCTGTTTTCATTATTTAGAACTGCAAGAAACCCTCTGCGCATGCCCTTTTACACTATGAGGAGGAGCTTGGACATGGTGAGATTCCACAGTCACTTAAAAACAACGGATATAGCACCCGATCCAGAAGGTTGGCATGCAAAAGCATTAGCTAAGAATCTAATTAGTCCAATTGCTCTGTCGTCCCACATCATAAAAACTTTGAAAGAGTGCTAAGAAGCAGGATTGCAAAATCTCCTTGGTTTCCCAAAATCTGCAACAAATCCAGGGCAACATGGGGGTTCAGGGGCAGGTCTCGCTCCTGCATTCTCAACTACTGGATCAACTTATGGACATGGCTTGGATGCACTGGAGAAAATCAGAATGCAGATGTAATATACACAGACTTTGCTAAAAGGCATTTGACAAATGCGTCAGGTGTAATAGCCCATAAAATACGTGCTAATGGAAAAATGGTAAGTGGGGGTGATGGGTAATAAGGATTTCTTCAAACTTCCTACAAATCGAACTCAACAAAGAGTAGTGTCACATCAGAGTTAAATCGGAGGCTTGCCATTTAGTGATGAGTCTGTTCCACAAGGACACAGTACTCGCCCCCATCTTAATTCCTTATCCCTCATATCAGACATAAACAGAAGATATACACCACAGCACCGTATCATCCTTTGCGGAATGATACTAGGTTCTGCATTGAGGCTGTATCTGCTGAGGACGCGGTTAACCTCCAAGAAGATATAAACAAAAAAGTAGTTTTCCAGTGGGTGCGACGGTAATCAATATGATGTTCAATGAGGACATAATTCCAACTACTATTTATGGGGAAAACTGGGAGGAGATAATCACTAGGTCCAGAGTATACTACTGACTACGGCCATACATTAGAGAGGAAAATATTGTAAGGGACCTGGGTAGTAGTATATGTCTGAGGATTACTCACTGTTCAAGGATCATAACAGTGCCACGATAGAACGTGCAAAGAAAATGGATAGGTTGGTTATTGAGGACTTGCAAAAACGAAGATGCCACAAGCATCTTGATGCATCCTTTTCAAAATCACTGTTACTCTCTAGGCTGGAATACTGCTGTACATTAATTCTCCTTTCTCTGAGCTGTGTTGAAATCGCAGCAGATCCTGGTGAGTGCTAACAGTGATCCTTTTCCTGCACGTAATATGTTCTGTCAAGCACCTTCAACTACTGGGAACGCTTGAATGCACTTGACTTGTTCTCGGTGGACTCGCCGGAGGAGAGATTTATCTTTATCTAAATTATTGCGATTATCTTGGTTGGAATGGTCTCCCAAATCTGCTCGAATCTATATCATTCACTAACGTAAGTAATAGACTGGGACATGGCGATGCATAATGCCGCATATATTAGTATGGGGCGCCTCATTGGTTCATCTAAGTGTGTAAATCCTTAAGGGTGCCGGCGAACCTATAGTTACTGTTCTAATGCCGACCACAACTAGATTTTGGGGTTTGCACTATATTCACTGGCGGACAGTCATTGTGTGTGTGTGGGGTATGTTTCAGTTTTGGCTGGGAAGGTGATGATGGGCGGGGGAGCGTTAGTCGGTAGGCGGGCGGAAATGACATCTGGTGGTTATGAGTGGGGTGCTGGCACGGTGACAATGCGGGAGGCAACGGGGAGGGGTAGCGGCAGAGCGGGGAGGGGTGAAAGGTTGTTACGATGGGTTAGAATGGGTTTAACAAATAAGCAAAATTGGCTATAGAATAAGTAAAATGAGGTATGAAATAGTAAAATTAGGTATAAAGTAGTATAATAAGTAAAAATTAGGTATAAAGTAGTAAAAATAAGTAAAATTAGGTTATAAAGTAAGTAAAATTAGGTATAAAATTCGTAAAATTATGTTGCAACTCAGTAAATTATGTATAAGATAAATAGTAGACTTATTGTATCAAATACGTCTTATTTGGGTTAAAATAAGTAAAATAAGTAGAATTAGGTCTTAAATAGGTAAGATTAGGTAAAAATCAGGACAGTTCGGTATAAAATGAGTAAAATTTAGGCTATAAAATAGAGTATAATGAGAGTATAAAATAAGTAAACTTGGGGTATAAATAGGTGAAAATAGGTATAAAATAAGGTAAAGATTAGGTAATAAAATAGGTCGCACAAATTATGTATAAAGTAGTACAATTTGGGTATAAAATAAGTAAAATACGTGCTTAGGTATAATGGGTACGCTTAGGTATAAAATGAGTCAAATTAGGTATAACTTGCGCTACATCTAGGTAGCAAATGAGTATAACGGGGGTATAAATAGTAAAATTAGGTATACATAAGTAAAATTGGGGTATAAAATCAAGTCAAATTTGGTATAAAATCAAGTGAAATTAGGTATAAAATAAGTAAAATGGGTATAAAATAAGTATGAGGGTAAGTATACAAATAGTACAATTTAGGTCTATATAAGGCAAGTAGGTATAAAATTAATTACATGAGGTCTCAGATAAGTGCACCAGTCGGTATAGCATAAGTAATTCTTATGGTATAAAAGAAGGGAAAGAGTAGGTATAATACTTAGTAGGATAGGTATAAAATAGTGAATGTAGGTAGCAATTACGTAAATAGGATATAAAATGAGTGCAAGTGGCGTATACATTGCGGTACAGTTATGGTCTAAGATTCGTAAAATTGGGGATCAAAATAAGTGAAAGCTAGGTTAAAATAAGTAAAATTAATGCTATAAATAAGTAGAAGTAGGTGTAAATGCAGAGAATCGTTGGTAGAAGATGAGTAAAGAATGCGGTTCAATAAGGAATATATTGGTATAAAAGCAGTTGAAAGTATGGTATAAATAAGGAAAATTAGGTATAAAATAGTAAACAGTAGGTATAAAATAAGTAAGATTATGTCTTAAAATAAGTAAAACGTCTTGTATGCATTATTGGACAGGTCGTAAATAATATATGTAAAATTAGGTATAAAATATAGTAAAATTAGAGGTATAAGATAAGTGAAAGTAATGTCTCCAATAAGTACAATGAGGAATAAATTAAGTAAAAATTGGGGTAAAATTAACAGTAAAACTTAGGTATTAAAAATAACGTAAAATTAGGTATAAAATAGAGTAAAGTGAGTTCATGAAATAAGTGAGAGTAAGTATAAATAAGTAAAATTCAGGTATAAGTATTGAGTAATGATTAAGGTATAAAAATAAGTAAAAGTAGGTATAAAAGTAGGGAAGGGTAGGTATACAATAAGTAAATTAGGTATCAAATAAGTAAAATTCTGGTATACATATAAGATGTTTGTATTGCAAAACGAAGGGTATATAATAGTTAACATTATGTATAAAATAAGTAAAATTAGAGGTATAAATCAGTAGAATTTAGGGTATAAATACGTAAAGTGAGGTCTAAAATAAGTGAACAGTAAGTACATAAAATAAGGTACAAAATTAGGTTAAAATAAGTAAAATTAGGTATATGATAAGTAAGAATTAGGTATACAAAATAGAGTAAAGTAGGTATAAATTAGGGGAAGGTAGGTTATAAAATAAGTATTTGAGGTATAAAATAAGTAAAATTAGCGTATAAAATGAAACGTCATGGTACAGTCTAAAATAAGTGATGGTAAGTATATAATACGTTTAAATTATGTATAAAATAAGCTAAATTCGGTAATTGAATAAGTAAAATTATGAATAATATACGTAAAGTATAGTATAACATCAGTGCTACGTAAGTATAAAATAGTAAAATTAGGTATTAAATAAGTAAAAATTTCGTTAGAAAATAAGTGAAATTATGTATAAACTATGTAAATTAGCGTATATGATAAAAGCTCAAATTAGAGTATAAAATATGTAAAGTACGGTATAAAATAAGTAAGATTAGGTCTAAAATAAGTAACTGAGGTATAAAATAGTAAATTTAGGTATAAAATACGTAAATTAAGGTATAACGATAAGTAACAATTAAGGTATAAAATAGGTAAATTAGGTAATAAGATAAGTAAAATTTGGGATACGATAAGTAAAATTAGGTATAAACTAAGTAAAAACTTGGTATAATAAATATGTTAACCTATTAGGTATAAAATGACGTAAATTTTTGGTCTCAAATAAGTAAAATTAGGTTGTAAAATAATTCAAATTAGGTATAAATTAGGAAAATTTAGGGTATGAAATAAGTAAATTAGTATAACATAAGTAAGTTTGGTATACAATAAGTAAACTTAGGTATCAAAGAAGTCAAATTTAAAGGTACTTAAATAGTAAAAGTAGGTATCACTAAGTACCCATTAGGTATAAGGTAAATAAAATTCGGTACTCACAATAAGTGACATTAGGTATAGGATAAGTAAATTAGGTATGAATATTAAGTAAATTCCGGTATCAAATTAAGTAAGATTAGGTAATTGTTAAGTAAATTAGGGAATAAATAACGCTAATATTGGGTAAAGAGTAATTAAAATTAGGGATCAAAATAAGGTACAATTTAGGTATAAATAGTAACGTTAGGGTATCAAATGAGTAAAATAGTATAAAATATAGGAGACATTCAGGTATAAAATAAGTAAGATTAGTATAAGATAAGTAAAATTAGGGATAAAATAAGTTAATATTAGGTATAAAATAAGTAAAATTGGGTATAAAACTAAGTAACATTGGTATCAAATAAGTAATAATTCGGTATATAATAAGTAAATTAGCGTATAAGTTAAGTGAATAGGTATACAAAATAAGTAATTTAGGGCTATAAGATACAGTAATTCAGGTATAAAAATAAGTAGATTAGGTATAAGATAAGTCAATTAGGTCTAAGATAAGTAAAATTGGGTATAAAATACAGTTACAATTCGGTATACAAATTAAGTGAAATTTGTCATATATAAGTATTATATAAGGTAAACAATAAGTAAATTTAGGTATAACAGTAAGAAATAGGTATAAGATAAGTAATATTAGGTATAAAATAAGTAAATTAGGTATAAGATAGTAAATTAAGGGATAGATCAAGGTATAATTAGGTTAACATAAAGTACAAAATAGGTATAAAGAGGATTAAGCTAACCAATTAGGTAGAAGATTTGTAACATTTAGGTATTAAAATAAGTATAATTCAGGGTGTAAAATTAAGTAAAATTAGGTAATACAAATAAGTAAAATTAGGTATAATATAAGTAAAAATTTTGGTATATGATAAGTAAAAGGTAGTATAAATTGAGTAAAATTAGGGGTCTCATAGGGTAAGTAAAATTAGGTATAAAATAAGTACAATTCCGGTATACGAGCAGAACTGTATATTAGGTATATATTACGTAGAATTTTTTAGGTATCCAAATAAGTAAGATTAGGTATAAGATAAGTTAAAATCATAGGTATCAGATAAGTAAAATTCGGTAATAAAATCAGTAAAACATTAGGGATAAAATTAAGAGTACAATTTGGTATCAAAATAAGTCAAATTCCGTATAATATAAAGTAAGATTAGGTATAGGGTAAGATTACATTAGAAAACCCGGTATAACAATAAGTAACTTTAGGTATCAAATCAAGTTAAACTTTCGGGATAAAATAAGGTACAATTTGGAGTGAAATACGTAAAGTAGTTAGTGGTATAAACTAAGTCTACTTGGGTATACAATAAGTAAAATTTAGGTATAAATAAAGTAAAGATTAGGAATGAAGTTAAGTAAAATTAGGTAAAAATAAGTCAAAATTAGGTATAAAATAAAGTAAAATTAGGGATTTTTCTTTTCAATGGTAAAATTTAGGTATAAAATAAGTAAAATTAGGGTAGAAAATAAGTAAATTAGGTTAAGATGTAAATTGTTGGTATAAAATCAAGTACCTCATTAGGTTATCCAATACGTCAAAATTAGGTATAGAATAAGTTAAAACTTGGGTATCATAAGTATATTAGGTATACCATAAGTAAATAGGGTATGAAATAAGTTAAGATATTAGCGTATAAGAAAGTAGAATTGCATTAATAACCACCACTCTCTCTCTATCTAACACCACCCCACTCACACACCAAAACCCCCATCCCCGTCTAAGCACAGTACTATACGGGACATCAACTAAGTCGATAGGTATAAAATAAGGAAAATTGGCCTAAAATAAGGTAAATTAGGTATAAAATAGTAAACATTAGGGCACTCAAAATAAGTACGAGTAGGTATCAAAATCTCAGTACCAATTTAGGTCATATAAATAATAGTAAAATTTTTGAGGTATAAAATAATGTAAAATTTAGGTATACAATAATGTAAAGTTAAGGGTATAAAATAAGTAAATTCTGGTATAAGATAAAGTAATATTAGGTAGTTCAAATAAGTAAGGATTAGGTATAAAATAAGTAAAATTAGGTATAAAAAAAGTAAAATAGGGAAATCATCAATAAGTTAAGATTAGGTATAAAATAAGTAAATGAGGTCTAAAATACGTAAACATTAGGGATAAAATAATGTAAGATTTAGGGTATAAAATAAGTAAATTGGTATAAATACAGTAACATTAGGTCTCAAAATAAGTAAACATTATGGCTAACAATAAGTAAGAATAGGTATAAAATAAGTAAAATAGGATAAAATACGAAAATTAGGTATAAAATATAGTAAATTTAGGGATAAACAATTGAAGTAGATTAGGTATACAATCAGTAAAATTAGGGTATACAATAAGGTAAATTAGGTATAAAATAAGTAAAATTAGTAACAAATACGTAAGTTAGGTATAAAATAGTAAATTAGGTATACGATAAGTAAAATCTAGGTCATAAATCAGTAAGATTAGGTATACATAATGTACAATTACAGGTATAAACTAAGTAAATTAGGGATAAAATAAGTAAGATTGAGGGTATAAAATAGGTAATTACGGTATAAAATAAGTAAAATTAGGTAATAAAATAAGTAAAAGTAGGTATAAATTAGTAATGATTACGGTATACGGTAAGTACACATTAGGTATATACAATACGGTAAATTAGGTATAAAATAGTTAATATAGGGGATTCAAACATAAGTTAAATTTGGTATCAAATAAGTAAAGTTCGGTATAAACATAAAAGTAATATTTGGGTATAAAATAAGTAAATCTAGGTATAAAATAGTAGATTAGGTCTAATATCAAGTAAAAAGTAGGTATTAAAATAAGTAAAATTAGGTCATAAAATAATTCAAATTAGGGATTCAAATGGGTAAAGATTAGGTATACATATAAGTACACTTCGGTAGAAACTCAGTAAATTAGGTTACGATGTCCACTTTGGTAATTACAATAAGTCAAACTTAGGTATAAACTAAGGTCAAATTAGGTATAGAATAAGTAAAATTAGGTATAAAATAAGTAATTATTTAAGGTATAAAATAAGTAAAATCTAGGTATGAAATACAGTCGATTATGTATCAGATACAGTAGAATTGGGTATAAGGATAGTAATATTAGGATAAAATAAGTAAAGATTTAGTTCTAAAATACGTAAACTTAGGTATAAAATAAGTAAACATTAGGGTATAAAATAAGTAAAATTAGGGATACAATAGGTAAGATTAGGTATACATAAAGTAAACTTAGGTATAAAATAAAGTAAAATTTAGGTATAAAAATAAGTAAAGTTCAGGTATAAAATACAGTAAAATTTAGGTATACGATAACGTAAAATTAGGTATAAAGCTAAGTCTAAGATTAGGTATAAATACAGAAAAATTAGGTATAAAATACAGATAAATTAGGGATAAAATAAGTTAGATTAGGTACTAAACCTACGTCAAATTAGGTACTAAAATAAGTAAATTTAGGGATTAAATAAGTAAGATTAGGATAAAATAAGAACATTAGGTAAAAAATAGGTACACTTAGGTAAAAATTAAGTCAAAATTAGGGAATAAAATAATGTAAGGATTTAGGTACTCAACATACCGTACTTAGTTATCCAATCATAGTAACATTAGGAATAAAATAAGTTAAAATTTTAGGATCACATAAGTAGATTCAGGTATAAAATAAGTCAAATTAGGTATAAAAAGTAAAATTAGGTACATAAAATAATTAAAATTAGGTATCAAATACGTAAAGTATAAGGTTTACCGCAATAAGTAAAATTGGTATCAGAATGTACAACTTATGACTAAAATAAGTACAGATAGGTATCAAATAAGTAAAATTCGTTATCAAATAAGTAAATTCAGGGATAAAATAAGTACACGATATAGGTATAAAATAAGTACACATTAGGTCTCACCAATCAGTCAAAACTCGGGATCAACTCAGTAAGTTTCGGTACTCCAATCATTCCCACTTTCGGTCTCAACTCAGAACACACTTGGTATACACCCAAACGACACCATTACGTGAACCACAAAAGTACTATTAGGTCCACTTCTTAACATTAGTGAATCAAATCCGTAACCATATGAATCAAACTCCGTCCCACATTAGGACTCCCATAAGTCCACATTAGGGACAACAATCAGTACGATTTAGTTCATCCCAAAAAGTAACTTCACGGTATACAAATAAGTAAAATTAGG
>NC_069408.1:34375409-34407909 GCF_026875155.1 Cherax quadricarinatus
TCCCACTAACAACCCACAATACCATGACTGGAACATCCCACGAACAACCCACAATACCATGACTAGAACATCCCACGAACAACCCACAATACCATGACTGGAACATCCCACGAACACACCAACATATACCTAATGGAACATCCACTAATCATCCCACAATACCTTGATGGACATCACACGAACAACCCACCAATACCATGACTTTGAATTCCCACGAACATTCTCTCATACCATGACTTGGAACATCCCCCGAACAACCACAATACATGGACTGGAACATCCCACGTACAAAACCCACAATGCCTTAACTGGAACATCCACAACAACCCACAGGTACATGACTGGAACATCCACTAACAACCCACATTACATGACTGGAACATACCCACGAACAACCCCACAATACCATGACTGGAACATCCCAGAACAACCAACAATACTTGAACATGGTACATCCCTCCAACTTACATCCCACAATACCATGACTGGAACATCCCTCGAAAAACCCTCAATACCATGATGGAACATCCCACGAACAACATACCAATTACCATGACTGGAAAAACATCCCAACAGAAACATCACACTATACCATGACTTGACATCCACCGATCAACCCACATTTACCATGACTGGTACTTTCAACGAACAACCCAACTAATTACAATGCTGGTACATCCCACGTACAACCACATCAGTTAACTTGAATGGAACCATCCCTATAACATCCACAATTCCATGAAATGGTAACAATCCCTCGTTAATCTTCACTACAATAACATGACTTGTACTTCCCACTAACTACCCACAATAATCATGGCTCCACAGTTCCACAGTTATATATAAAATGTCTATAAGGAGGGCCGTGTAAGACAAAACCAAACTACAGTACACACAGTCTATGACTGTCCCTTATGCCAATGAGTCTGTTCTCCGTTGTCAGTCTGTCCGCCTGTCTGTCTTACCTTCCTCTTCCCCCTTCTCAGCTCCTTCTTGTTACCTGCCCAATCTTCCATCCGTCTCTATTATAACTCCCCAACGTGGATTAAGTGTGCTTTTCTTCCTTCCTCTCCCCAACCCTCCCCACCTCTCCATTCTTCACCCTTTTCCCCACCAATAGACAGATTCCCCCCTCCCTCGCACCACAACTACTAATGGTCAGTGTACACACACACCAAACACTTACACCCCACCCTATCCTATTTACAACTCACCTAACCATGCTTACACTCCACTTATCCCTACTTCTTACACCCCACTACATACTTACACACCACCTACAACTTCTTACACGCCACCTACACAACATACACCCTAGCTACCCCTACTTACCCCCAAATACCACAACTTACTCTCATCTACCCCTACTTACACCCTAACTTACACCCACCTTCCCTACTTACACCTCATACGCCAACTTACACCCATCCTGCCCCATCTTCACCCCACCATACCCTATTACACCCTTACCTAAACTACCTTACACCCCACCTACACTAATTTATACCCCACCTTCCCCAACATTACAACACCCACTACCCTAAATTACACCCACATACCCCAACTTCACTACCCACATACCCCAACTTACACCACACCCACCCCAACTTACATCTCCACTTATCCCAACTACACCCCACCTACCCCAAACTCACTCCCTACCACATACTGAGGTAGTTGAATGGTTCTATCAATAAAGATCGAGAACCAAAACCTAGTATTGTGGTTGTATACAAGCCACAGATTCAACCTCCTACGTTCATGGAACGCTATCTGTAAATCGATCTACCTGTTTGGAAAACCTTCAGCTCCATCCCAAACATCTTACTGCTAGGTGATTTTCAACCTAAGGCATACAAAATGGAAAAAAAATTGTAGCAAATAATTGTTTAGCCTGTAACAATCCCCGGAGGTAGCGCAGATGAAAGGTCTCACACACATGAGCTTATACTAAGTCTCTGCGAAAAAAACACTCCTTAAGCCAGCAGATAGTGGAGCCACAAGACTAGAAAACATCACTTGACATCTATCTTCACAAAATAATGAGGACCTGACTAAGGAGGACATATAGAATATCAAAACAAACTAATTCCGATCACAATCATCGAAGTCCAGGACGTACATGCATAGGGGTCCTGAACAGCAGAATCAGGTAACGGTGAGGGGCTTCACATTAATACTAATTTCAACAACAAGAACTTCAAACTGGGACAGGGGTAAACCATGTCCTAAATCGAACATGTTGGGAAGATGTCTTAAATGACATGGGACCCAATCAGTGCCTTGAATGGATTCAACTTCTGGTAGCCGAAAGCCTGTTCTAGGAATATTCCCCTAAGAAAGAGAAAAGCAGGAGTATAATGGAGAGAAAAAGACGCTACCCTCTCTTCAGAAGAAGACGAAGAGTCACTGAGTCCCTCAGGAGTGCTAGAATATCTGATACCGAAGGAGGCGCTGATCAGGGAAGTGGAAAAAAAGGAAACATCGACTTAAGCTAAATGACTCTTAAAGAACCAGGAAAGGCAGGAGGAGCTAAAGCTATAGTGAATTTGAAAGAAATTCAAAATATTTCTTTTCATATGTCAAAAACAATGCAAATACACATCTAGTATCGGACCTTACTCAGACAGGATGGGATTACACAGATGACAACAAGGAAATGAGTGAAATATTGATATCCCAGTTCGACTCTGTGTTTAGTGAACAATTATCGGTCTGAGGATCGAAGACCCAAATGTTTTCTTAATGAATGAGCCTCAAAACTCCAAAAATGTATGCCAGATTTCCGACATTACCCTAACTCCGATAGATTTCGAAAAAGCCAGTGGGACAACATGACTATGCACTCAGCCCGGGCCAGACTCGAGGAACTCTGTTTTCATTATTTAGAACTGCAAGAAACCCTCTGCGCATGCCCTTTTACACTATGAGGAGGAGCTTGGACATGGTGAGATTCCACAGTCACTTAAAAACAACGGATATAGCACCCGATCCAGAAGGTTGGCATGCAAAAGCATTAGCTAAGAATCTAATTAGTCCAATTGCTCTGTCGTCCCACATCATAAAAACTTTGAAAGAGTGCTAAGAAGCAGGATTGCAAAATCTCCTTGGTTTCCCAAAATCTGCAACAAATCCAGGGCAACATGGGGGTTCAGGGGCAGGTCTCGCTCCTGCATTCTCAACTACTGGATCAACTTATGGACATGGCTTGGATGCACTGGAGAAAATCAGAATGCAGATGTAATATACACAGACTTTGCTAAAAGGCATTTGACAAATGCGTCAGGTGTAATAGCCCATAAAATACGTGCTAATGGAAAAATGGTAAGTGGGGGTGATGGGTAATAAGGATTTCTTCAAACTTCCTACAAATCGAACTCAACAAAGAGTAGTGTCACATCAGAGTTAAATCGGAGGCTTGCCATTTAGTGATGAGTCTGTTCCACAAGGACACAGTACTCGCCCCCATCTTAATTCCTTATCCCTCATATCAGACATAAACAGAAGATATACACCACAGCACCGTATCATCCTTTGCGGAATGATACTAGGTTCTGCATTGAGGCTGTATCTGCTGAGGACGCGGTTAACCTCCAAGAAGATATAAACAAAAAAGTAGTTTTCCAGTGGGTGCGACGGTAATCAATATGATGTTCAATGAGGACATAATTCCAACTACTATTTATGGGGAAAACTGGGAGGAGATAATCACTAGGTCCAGAGTATACTACTGACTACGGCCATACATTAGAGAGGAAAATATTGTAAGGGACCTGGGTAGTAGTATATGTCTGAGGATTACTCACTGTTCAAGGATCATAACAGTGCCACGATAGAACGTGCAAAGAAAATGGATAGGTTGGTTATTGAGGACTTGCAAAAACGAAGATGCCACAAGCATCTTGATGCATCCTTTTCAAAATCACTGTTACTCTCTAGGCTGGAATACTGCTGTACATTAATTCTCCTTTCTCTGAGCTGTGTTGAAATCGCAGCAGATCCTGGTGAGTGCTAACAGTGATCCTTTTCCTGCACGTAATATGTTCTGTCAAGCACCTTCAACTACTGGGAACGCTTGAATGCACTTGACTTGTTCTCGGTGGACTCGCCGGAGGAGAGATTTATCTTTATCTAAATTATTGCGATTATCTTGGTTGGAATGGTCTCCCAAATCTGCTCGAATCTATATCATTCACTAACGTAAGTAATAGACTGGGACATGGCGATGCATAATGCCGCATATATTAGTATGGGGCGCCTCATTGGTTCATCTAAGTGTGTAAATCCTTAAGGGTGCCGGCGAACCTATAGTTACTGTTCTAATGCCGACCACAACTAGATTTTGGGGTTTGCACTATATTCACTGGCGGACAGTCATTGTGTGTGTGTGGGGTATGTTTCAGTTTTGGCTGGGAAGGTGATGATGGGCGGGGGAGCGTTAGTCGGTAGGCGGGCGGAAATGACATCTGGTGGTTATGAGTGGGGTGCTGGCACGGTGACAATGCGGGAGGCAACGGGGAGGGGTAGCGGCAGAGCGGGGAGGGGTGAAAGGTTGTTACGATGGGTTAGAATGGGTTTAACAAATAAGCAAAATTGGCTATAGAATAAGTAAAATGAGGTATGAAATAGTAAAATTAGGTATAAAGTAGTATAATAAGTAAAAATTAGGTATAAAGTAGTAAAAATAAGTAAAATTAGGTTATAAAGTAAGTAAAATTAGGTATAAAATTCGTAAAATTATGTTGCAACTCAGTAAATTATGTATAAGATAAATAGTAGACTTATTGTATCAAATACGTCTTATTTGGGTTAAAATAAGTAAAATAAGTAGAATTAGGTCTTAAATAGGTAAGATTAGGTAAAAATCAGGACAGTTCGGTATAAAATGAGTAAAATTTAGGCTATAAAATAGAGTATAATGAGAGTATAAAATAAGTAAACTTGGGGTATAAATAGGTGAAAATAGGTATAAAATAAGGTAAAGATTAGGTAATAAAATAGGTCGCACAAATTATGTATAAAGTAGTACAATTTGGGTATAAAATAAGTAAAATACGTGCTTAGGTATAATGGGTACGCTTAGGTATAAAATGAGTCAAATTAGGTATAACTTGCGCTACATCTAGGTAGCAAATGAGTATAACGGGGGTATAAATAGTAAAATTAGGTATACATAAGTAAAATTGGGGTATAAAATCAAGTCAAATTTGGTATAAAATCAAGTGAAATTAGGTATAAAATAAGTAAAATGGGTATAAAATAAGTATGAGGGTAAGTATACAAATAGTACAATTTAGGTCTATATAAGGCAAGTAGGTATAAAATTAATTACATGAGGTCTCAGATAAGTGCACCAGTCGGTATAGCATAAGTAATTCTTATGGTATAAAAGAAGGGAAAGAGTAGGTATAATACTTAGTAGGATAGGTATAAAATAGTGAATGTAGGTAGCAATTACGTAAATAGGATATAAAATGAGTGCAAGTGGCGTATACATTGCGGTACAGTTATGGTCTAAGATTCGTAAAATTGGGGATCAAAATAAGTGAAAGCTAGGTTAAAATAAGTAAAATTAATGCTATAAATAAGTAGAAGTAGGTGTAAATGCAGAGAATCGTTGGTAGAAGATGAGTAAAGAATGCGGTTCAATAAGGAATATATTGGTATAAAAGCAGTTGAAAGTATGGTATAAATAAGGAAAATTAGGTATAAAATAGTAAACAGTAGGTATAAAATAAGTAAGATTATGTCTTAAAATAAGTAAAACGTCTTGTATGCATTATTGGACAGGTCGTAAATAATATATGTAAAATTAGGTATAAAATATAGTAAAATTAGAGGTATAAGATAAGTGAAAGTAATGTCTCCAATAAGTACAATGAGGAATAAATTAAGTAAAAATTGGGGTAAAATTAACAGTAAAACTTAGGTATTAAAAATAACGTAAAATTAGGTATAAAATAGAGTAAAGTGAGTTCATGAAATAAGTGAGAGTAAGTATAAATAAGTAAAATTCAGGTATAAGTATTGAGTAATGATTAAGGTATAAAAATAAGTAAAAGTAGGTATAAAAGTAGGGAAGGGTAGGTATACAATAAGTAAATTAGGTATCAAATAAGTAAAATTCTGGTATACATATAAGATGTTTGTATTGCAAAACGAAGGGTATATAATAGTTAACATTATGTATAAAATAAGTAAAATTAGAGGTATAAATCAGTAGAATTTAGGGTATAAATACGTAAAGTGAGGTCTAAAATAAGTGAACAGTAAGTACATAAAATAAGGTACAAAATTAGGTTAAAATAAGTAAAATTAGGTATATGATAAGTAAGAATTAGGTATACAAAATAGAGTAAAGTAGGTATAAATTAGGGGAAGGTAGGTTATAAAATAAGTATTTGAGGTATAAAATAAGTAAAATTAGCGTATAAAATGAAACGTCATGGTACAGTCTAAAATAAGTGATGGTAAGTATATAATACGTTTAAATTATGTATAAAATAAGCTAAATTCGGTAATTGAATAAGTAAAATTATGAATAATATACGTAAAGTATAGTATAACATCAGTGCTACGTAAGTATAAAATAGTAAAATTAGGTATTAAATAAGTAAAAATTTCGTTAGAAAATAAGTGAAATTATGTATAAACTATGTAAATTAGCGTATATGATAAAAGCTCAAATTAGAGTATAAAATATGTAAAGTACGGTATAAAATAAGTAAGATTAGGTCTAAAATAAGTAACTGAGGTATAAAATAGTAAATTTAGGTATAAAATACGTAAATTAAGGTATAACGATAAGTAACAATTAAGGTATAAAATAGGTAAATTAGGTAATAAGATAAGTAAAATTTGGGATACGATAAGTAAAATTAGGTATAAACTAAGTAAAAACTTGGTATAATAAATATGTTAACCTATTAGGTATAAAATGACGTAAATTTTTGGTCTCAAATAAGTAAAATTAGGTTGTAAAATAATTCAAATTAGGTATAAATTAGGAAAATTTAGGGTATGAAATAAGTAAATTAGTATAACATAAGTAAGTTTGGTATACAATAAGTAAACTTAGGTATCAAAGAAGTCAAATTTAAAGGTACTTAAATAGTAAAAGTAGGTATCACTAAGTACCCATTAGGTATAAGGTAAATAAAATTCGGTACTCACAATAAGTGACATTAGGTATAGGATAAGTAAATTAGGTATGAATATTAAGTAAATTCCGGTATCAAATTAAGTAAGATTAGGTAATTGTTAAGTAAATTAGGGAATAAATAACGCTAATATTGGGTAAAGAGTAATTAAAATTAGGGATCAAAATAAGGTACAATTTAGGTATAAATAGTAACGTTAGGGTATCAAATGAGTAAAATAGTATAAAATATAGGAGACATTCAGGTATAAAATAAGTAAGATTAGTATAAGATAAGTAAAATTAGGGATAAAATAAGTTAATATTAGGTATAAAATAAGTAAAATTGGGTATAAAACTAAGTAACATTGGTATCAAATAAGTAATAATTCGGTATATAATAAGTAAATTAGCGTATAAGTTAAGTGAATAGGTATACAAAATAAGTAATTTAGGGCTATAAGATACAGTAATTCAGGTATAAAAATAAGTAGATTAGGTACCTCTCTAGTTTTATGTAGATTGGAAAACAGCAGGGGGCCCAACACTGACCCCTGGGGGAACACACGCTCGTGACACTTCCCCACTCTGATTTCTCCCCATTTATGCAAACTCTCTGCTGCCTATTTGTCAACCATGCCTCTATCCAGGAAAAAATTTCTCCTCCTATTCCATGTGCTTTAATTTTCCTCAATAGTCTCTGATGTGGGACCCTGTCTAAAGCCTTACTGAAGTCCATATACACAATATCATATTCATTACCATGATCTACCTCCTCAAATACCTTAGTGAAAAAAGTAATAATTCGTAAGGCAGGAACGCCCCTTTGTAAAACCATGCTGAGATTCGTTGATTAATTTATGCTTTTCAAGGTGGCTACGAACTGCCTCGGCTATTATTGATTCCATAAATTTCCCACTATGGAGGTTAGGCTTTTTGGGTCTATAGTTCGAAGCTAAGGACCTGTCACCTGTTTTGAAAATAGGTATCACATTTGCCATTTTCCACTTATCTGGCACCATGCCATTTTTGTAGTGATATGTTGAAAAGATTAGCCAAAGGTGTGCTAAGCTCCTCTTTACATTCCTTTAGAACCCTTGCATACAGTTCTCAGGGCCTGGGGATTTGTTAGGTTTTAATTTATCTATTTGCCTAAGGACCATGTCACTTGTGACCCTGATAGTGCACAGTTTATTATCGCCCTGTTCTACATAATTTATCATTACTGGAATATCGCTGGTATCCTCCTGTGTAAAAACTGAGAGGAAGTATGTGTTAAAAATTCTACACATTTCCTTATCACTGTCAGTGAGCTGACCCGAGGAACTTTGAGTGGGCCTATCTTGTCCCTGATCTTACTTCTGTATACCTGAAAGAATCCTTTTGGGTTAGTCTTCGATTCTCTTGCAACTTTAACCTTCATAATCTCTTTTTGCTTTTCAAATTCCCTTTTTTATTTCTCTCTTTAACTGAATATATCGATTTCTCAATTGCCCCTCTCCTCTTTGATTTGCCTTATATGCCTCTCTTTTGACCAATCAGATATTTTAATCTATTGTTCATCCATTTAGGATCATTTTTGTTTGATCTGATTTCCCTATTTGGAATAATTTTACTGAGCAGCTAGAACTATGCCCTGGAAAGCAACATATCGGCAACCTCACCACCTACCTGACCCTTAGTCAGGTCATTCCAGTTCAGCCCACCTAAGTAATTTTTCAGTCCTATGAAATCAGCCAAGCGAAAGTCAGGGACGGAGACTTGATTGCCATTATTAGGGGAATTCCATGATATATTAAAACTGAGTGATTTGTGATCACTTTCCCAAGCACATCATAACCTCAAGATTATTAATATAGTGTTTCCCTACTGGCAAGAACCAAGTCAAGGAGGTTATTTCCTAGTTGGCTCTGTCACAAACTGTTTTAAAAAACAATCCTGGATCCGTATCAAGAAAGTCACCTGACTCTAAATTTCCTGTCAAATTTGCTCCAGTCAATCTGTCTATAGTTGAAATCTCCCATTAGCACAACTTTTTTCGTATGTAGATGCCTTACGAATTTCGTCCCATAGAAGTTTACTGCACTCCCTATCAAGATTTGGGGCCTGTAAATCACACCCAAAATTAGTTTTTCTGGGCCCCTCGAGAAGCTGTAACCAAACAGATTCGTGGCTGACGCTTCTAATTTAATATTCTGTCTAACACAAAAATTTTTAAATTGTCTCTGACATAACATCGCTACTCCACCACCTTTCCTGTTGACCCTGTCAGTGTGGAAATAATTTATACCCTTGTATGTGACATTCAGAGGGCATCTCTCTATCTTTCAGATTGAGCCAGGTCTCTTTTATAGCAATAATATCTATGTTTCCTGCACTTGCAATTAATCTTAGCTCATCTATCTTATTTCTTACACTCCTGCTATTAGTATAGTAAACCTTAAGGGAGCTAGTCCTTGCTGCCCTCTGCTGTCTCCTTTGTTTGTGACCTGATCTATTGTCTTTATTTATAACTTCATGCTGAAGCCTTTTATACATTTACTGTTTCCAACCCAAGTGTTGAAACCCTGCTTGTTTCCCACACACACCCATACCTCTATCTTCCACAGTTTAAAATCATAGGCATTTCACCAATGGCCTTCTCAATCGAGTCTGCAAGTGCTACCCCCCCAGCCCCAGAGAGATGTCCCCACCCCTTGCATACTATCATGTTTGCCATAAAGTTGTTCCAGTTGTCAATGAATGGGATTGCAAGTTCCTTGCAGTATCTGTCTAGCCACCCAATTTACACCAATTCCCCTAGAAAAACCATTCATTTCCTACTCCCTTCTAGGCAAGATGCTACATTTGATTGGGATCCCTCCCTTAGACTTAATGAAATCTATAGCTGACCTGTATTATCTAGCAGCTCTTCTCTCCTACCCTTCCAATACTTTTTCCACCAGCACTGAGCAGATAATGGGCTTTTTCCCCATTACCTGACATGATATTATCCAGCCTGTTGACAATGTCCCCAACACCAGCTCCAGGGAAGCACACTCTATCTCTCATCTTCTTATTCCTATTACAAAAAGCACGGTCAATATATCTTACCTGAGAGTCACCAACCACAAGAATGCGCTTACCTCCATTAGCAGGGGCAGTAGTACCCTTACCTTCACTGGCCACTGAAGTACATTCATCCTGAAGAACAGAGAAGCGATTTCCTACCTTCAGATCTTCACTCTTAACTTTCCTTACTCTGATGCGCCTTCCATTACTGTGAACCACTCACCACTTGTAGCAGGTGCGGGGGTCAACGCCGAGGGGGCGTTGACCCCCGGAAGCCTCTCCAGGTATGTATGTTGTCCGCGGGGGCGTTGACCCCCGGAAGGGCCCCTCCAGGTATGTTGTCCCGCGGGGCGTTGACCCCCCGGGAAGCCTCTCCAGGTATGTTGTCCGCGGGGGCGTTGACCCCCGGAAGCCTCTCCAGGTATGTTGTCCGAGGGGGCGTTGACCCCCGGAAGCCTCTCCAGGTATGTTGTCCGCGGGGGCGTTGACCCCCGGAAGCCTCTCCAGGTATGTTGTCCGAGGGGGCGTTGACCCCCGGAAGCCTCTCCAGGTATGTTGTCCGCGGGGGCGTTTGACCCCCGGAAGCCTCTCCAGGATGTTGTCCGAGGGGGCGTTGACCCCCGGAAGCCTCTCCAGGTATGTTGTCCGAGGGGGCGTTGACCCCCGGGAGCCTCTCCAGGTATGTATGTTGTCCGCGGGGCGTTGACCCCCGGAAGCCTCTCCAGGTATGTTGTCCGCGGGGGCGTTGACCCCCGGAAGCCTCTCCAGGTATGTTGTCCGCGGGGGCGTTGACCCGGAAGCCCCCTCCAGGTATGTTGTCCGCGGAGGCGTTGACCCCCGGAAGCCTTCAGGTATGTTGTCCGCGGGGGGGGTTGACCCCCGGGAAACCTCTCCAGGTATGTTGTCCGCTGGGGCGTTGACCCCCGGAAGCCTCTCCAGGTAAGTTGTCCGCGGGGGCGTTGACCCCCGGAAGCCTCTCCAGGTATGTTGTCCGCTGGAGCGTTGACCCCCGGAAGTCTCTCCAGATATATTGTCCGCGGGGGCGTTGACCCCCGGAAGTCTCTCCAGGTATATTGTCCGCGGGGGCGTTGACCCCTGGAAGTCTCTCCAGGTATATTGTCCGCGGGGGCGTTGACCCCCGGAAGCCTCTCCAGGTAGGTCTTCCGCGGGGGCGTTGACCCCGGAAGCCTCTCCAGGTATGTTGTCCGCGGGGGCGTTGACCCCCGGAAGCCTCTCCAGGTAGGTCTTCCGCGGGGGCGTTGACCCCCGGAAGCCTCTCCAGGTATATGTTGTCCGCGGGGGCGTTGACCCCCGGAAGTCTCTCCAGGTATGTTGTCCGCGGGGGCGTTGACCCCCGGAAGCCTCTCCAGGTAGGTCTTCCGCGGGGGCGTTGACCCCCGGAAGCCTCTCCAGGTATGTTGTCCGCGGGGGCGTTGACCCCCGGAAGCCTCTCCAGGTAGGTCTTCCGCGGGGGCGTTGACCCCCGGAAGCCTCTCCAGGTAGGTCTTCCGCGGGGGCGTTGACCCCCGGAAACCTCTCCAGGTATACTTCAGATATTATAAGTCACACCATCTGACAAGAAGCACTATCCTGGCATTGTCCTGGCACTATCCTGGCACTATCCTGGAATTGTCCTGGCACTATCCTGGTACTATCCTGGCTCTATCCTGGCACTATCCTGGTACCATCCTGGAATTGTCCTGGCACTATCCTGGTACTATCCTGGCTCTATCCTGGCACTATCCTGGAATTGATCTGGCACTATCCTAGCACTATCCTGGCACTATCCTGGCATTGTCCTGGCACTATCCTGGTACTATCCGGGCTCTCTCCTAGCACTATCCTGGCATTGTCCTGGTACTATCCTGGTACTATCATGGCTCTATCCTGGCTCTATCCTGGAACTATCCTGGTACTGTCCTGATACTATGTTGGTACTATCCTGGTACTATCATGGTACTATCCTAGCACGATCCTGGCTCTATCCTGGTACTGTCCTGGTACTATGTTGGTACTATCCTGGTACTATCATGGTACAATCCTGGCACTATCCTGGCTCTATCCTGGTATTATACTAGCACTTTTTTAGCACTACCCTTGCTCTATTCTGGCACTGTCCTGGCTCTATCTTGACTCTATCCTGGCACTATCCTAGCACTATTCTGGCTCTATCCTGGCACTATCCTTGCACTATCCTGGCTGCATTATGGCTCTATCCTGGCTCTATCCTGGCACTATCCTGGTACTATCCTGGCTCTATCCTGGATCTATCCTGGCACTATCTTGGAACTATCCTGGTACTATCCTGGCTCTCTCCTGGCTCTATCCTGGAACTATCCTGGTACTATCCTGGCTCTATCCTGACTCTATCCTGGCACTATTCTAGCACTATCCTGGCTCTATCCTGGCACTATCCTGGCACTATCCTGGCACTATCCTGGCACTATCCTGGCACTATCCTGGCACTATCCTGGCACTATCCTGGCACTATCCTGGCTCCATTATGGCTCTATCCTGGCTCTATCCTGGAACTATCCTGGTACTATCCTGGCTCTCTCCTGGCACTATCCTGGTACTATCCTGACTCTATCCTGGCACTATCTTGGAACTATCCTGGTACTATCCTGGCTCTCTCCTGGCTGTATCCTGGCACTGTCCTGGCTCTATCCTGGCTCTATCCTGGCTCTATCCTGGCACTATCCTGGCTCTATCCTGGCTCTATCCTGGCTCAATCCTGGAACTATCCTGGTACTATCCTGGCTCTATCCTGACTCTACCCTGGCAATATCCTGGCACTATTCTGGCTCTATGCTGGCTCTATCCTGGAACTATCCTGGCACTGCCAAGTGTACTGGTAAGTGCACTGTCAAGTGTACTGGCAAGTGTACTGGCTAGTGTACTGGCTAGTGTACTGGCTAGTGTACTGGCTAGTGTACTGGCTAGAGTACTGGCAAGTGTACTGGCTAGTGTACTGGCTAGTGTACTGGCTAGTGTACTGGCTAGTGTACTGGCTAGTGTACTGGCTAGTGTATTGGCTAGTGTACTGGCTAGTGTACTGGCTAGTGTACTGGCAAGTGTATACTGGCTAGTGTACTGGCTAGTGTACTGGCTAGTGTACTGGCTAGTGTACTGGCTAGAGTACTGGCTAGTGTACTGGCTAGTGTACTAGCAAGTGTACTGGCTAGTGTACTGGCAAGTGTACTGGCTAGTGTACTGGCTAGTGTACTGGCTAGTGTACTGGCAAGTGTACTGGCTAGTGTACTGGCAAGTGTACTGGCTAGTGTACTGGCTAGAGTACTGGCTAGAGTACTGGAAGTGTACTGGCTAGTGTACTGGCTAGAGTACTGGCAAGTGTACTGGCTAGTGTACTGGCTAAAGTACTGGCTAGTGTACTGGCTAGTGTACTGGGCTTTGAGTACTGGCAAGTGTATGGCTAGTTGTACTGGCTAGAGCTACTGGCTAGAGTACTGGAAGTGTACTGGCTAGTGTACTGGCTAGTGTACTGGCTAGTGTACTGGCTAGTGTACTGGCTAGTGTACTGGCTAGTGTACTGGCTAGAGTACTGGCTAGAGTACTGGAAGTGTACTGGCAAGTGTACTGGCAAGTGTACTGGCTAGTGTACTGGCTAGTGTACTGGCTAGTGTACTGGCAAGTGTACTGGCTAGTGTACTGGCTAGTGTACTGGCTAGTGTACTGGCTAGTGTACTGGCTAGTGTATTGGCTAGTAGTACTGGCTAGTGTACTGGCTAGTGTACTGGCTAGTGTACTGGCTAGTGTACTGGCTAGTGTGTACTGGCCTAGAGTACTGGCTTGTGTACTGGCTTAGTGTACTGGCTATGTGTACTGGCTAGTGTACTGGCTAGTGTACTGGCTAGTGTACTGGCTAGTGTACTGGCAAGTGTACTGGGCTAGTGTACTGGCTAGTGTACTGGCTAGTGTACTGGCTAGTGTACTGGCTAGAGTACTGGCTAGTGTACTGGCTAGTGTACTGGCTAGTGTACTGGCTAGAGTACTGGCTAGTGTACTGGCTAGTGTACTGGCTAGTGTACTGGCTAGTGTACTGGCTAGTGTATGGCTAGAGTACTGGCTAGTGTACTGGCTAGTGTACTGGCTAGTGTACTGGCTAGTGTACTGGCTAGTGTACTGGCTAGTGTACTGGCTAGTGTACTGGCAAGTGTACTGGATAGTGTACATGGCTAGTGTACTGGCTAGTGTACTGGCAAGTGTACTGGCAAGTGTACTGGCTAGTGTACTGGCTAGTTGTACTGGCTAGTGTACTGGCTAGTGTACTGGCTGAGTGTACTGGCAAAGTGTACTGGCAAGTGTTACTGGCTAGTGTACTGGCTAGTGTACTGGCTAGTGTACTGGCTAGTGTACTGGCAAGTGTACTGGCTAGTGTACTGGCAAGTGTACTGGCTAGTGTACTGGCTAGTGTACTGGCTAGTGTACTGGCAAGTGTACTGGCAAGTGTACTGGCTAGTGTACTGGCTAGTGTACTGGCTAGTGTACTGGCTAGTGTACTGGCAAGTGTACTGGCAAGTGTACTGGCTAGAGTACTGGCTAGTGTACTGGCTAGTGTACTGGCTAGTGTACTGGCTAGTGTACTGGCTAGTGTACAGGCTAGTGTACTGCAAGTGTACTGGCTAGTGTACTGGCTAGAGTACTGGCTAGTGTACTGGCTAGTGTACTGGCTAGTGTACTGGCTAGTGTACTGGCTAGTGTACTGGCTAGTGTACTGGCAAGTGTACTGGCTAGTGTACTGGCTAGAGTACTGGCTAGTGTACTGGCTAGTGTACTGGCTAGTGTACTGGCTAGTGTACTGGCTAGTGTACTGGCTAGAGTACTGGCTAGTGTACTGGCTAGTGTACTGGCTAGTGTACTGGCTAGTGTACTGGCTAGTGTACTGGCTAGTGTACTGGCAAGTGTACTGGCTAGTGTACTGGCAAGTGTACTGGCTAGTGTACTGGCTAGTGTACTGGCTAGTGTACTGGCTAGTGTACTGGCAAGTGTACTGGCAAGTGTACTGGCTAGTGTACTGGCTAGTGTACTGGCTAGTGTACTGGCAAGTGTACTGGCTAGTGTACTGGCTAGTGTACTGGCTAGTGTACTGGCTAGTGTACTGGCTAGTGTACTGGCAAGTGTACTGGCTAGTGTACTGGCTAGTGTACTGGCTAGTGTACTGGCTAGTGTACTGGCTAGAGTACTGGCTAGTGTACTGGCTAGTGTACTGGCTAGTGTACTGGCTAGAGTACTGGCTAGTGTACTGGCTAGTGTACTAGCTAGTGTACTGGCTAGTGTACTGGCTAGTGTACTGGCTAGTGTACTTGCTAGAGTACTGGCTAGGTAACTGGCTTTGTGTACTGGCTAGTGTACTGGCTAGTGTACTGGCTAGTTGTACTGGCTAGTGTATGGTAGTGTACTGGCAGTGTACTGGCTAGTGTACTGGCAAGTGTACTGGCAAGTGTACTGGCTAGTGTAATGGCTAGTGTACTGGCTAGTGTAAATGGCAAGTGTACTGGCAAGTGTACTGGCTAGTGTACTGGCTAGTGTACTGGCTAGTGTACTGGCTAGTGTACTGGCAAGTGTACTGGGAAGTGTATGGCTAGAGTACTGGCTAGTGTACTGGCTAGTGTACTGGCTAGTGTACTGGTAGTGTATGGCTAGTGTACAGGGTAGTGTACTGGCCTAGTGTACTGGCTAGTGTACTGGCAAGTGTACTGGCAAGTGTACTGGCTAGAGTACTGGCTAGTGTACTGGCTAGTGTACTGGCTAGTGTATGGCTAGTGTACTGGCAAATGTACTGGGAAGTGTACTGGCTAGTGTACTGGCTAGAGTATGGCTAGTGTACTGGCTAGTTTGGCTAGTGTACTGGTGTTTACTGCAGGGGGTTTTTTTTTTTACTGGCAAGTGTACTGGCTATGACTGGCTAGTGTACGGGGGAGGTATGGTAGTGACTGGGAAGTGTACTGGAAGTGTACGGCTAGTGATGGCAATAAATTGGCTTGTACTGGCTAGTGTACTGGTAGTGATGGCTAGTGTATGGTAGTGTACTGGCAAGTGTACTGGCAAGGTATGGCTAGATTTGGTATGTACTGGGGTAGTGTACTGGTATGTATGGCTGTGTACTGGCTAGTGTACTGGCAATGTCTGGCAATGTACTGGCTAGTGTACTGGCTAGTGTACGGCTATGTACTGGTAGTGTACTGGTAGTGTACTGGCAAGTGTACTGGCAAGTGAAATGGCAAGTTATGGCTAGTGTACTGGCAGGGACCGGCAGGTACCGGTAGTGTACTGGCTAGGTACTGGGTATTACGCTAGTGTACTGCTAGTGTCTGGAAGTACCGGCTAGTGTCTGGCATACGGGAGTGTACTGGCTAGAGTAACGGCTAGTGTACTGGCTAGTGTACTGGCTAGAGTACTGGCTAGTGTATGCTGGACTCAGTGTACTGGCTAGGGGTACTGGGCTAGGTTTCTCAGTTACTTTGGGAAGTGTACTGGTATTGTACTGGTAGTGTTCTGCTAGTTGTATGGAAGTACGGGTAGTGTAAAATGGCTAAGAGTACGGCATGTACTGCTAGTGTACTAGGAAAGTGTACGGAAGTGTAGGTAGGGATGGGAGTGTACTGCTAGGTACTGGAGTGTAATGGCAGTTAGGCAAATTACTGGCTAGATAATCTAGTTAAGGCTAGTGTACGGGCCTAGGTACTGGGTAAGTTTGCATACCCGGCAGTGCCCGGCTAGATACTGGCAGTGGACCCGGCATGTACGGCCAGTGTACTGGCATTACCCGGCCAGTGACCTCAGGTACTGCAGTGTACTGGCAAGTGTACTGTAGACTGGCTAGGTCTGCTAGTGTACCCGGCAAGGGATGGCTATGTACAGGACTAAAGAGTACCCCGGCAGTGGAACCTCCCAGGACGGCAGTGATAACCCTGGCTAGAGTCTGGGTATTACTGGCTAGTGAAACCAAGTAACCCGGCTAGGTACGGCAAGAAATCCGCATAAGTACTGGGTGGGTACCCGGCAAGTACCTGCAAGTGTACCGCTAGAGACTGGCTAGTGTACTGGCAGAGACTGGCTATGTACTGGCTAGTTACCATGTACTTTAGCAGGACTGAAACCCCCCAAAGTTACTGGGTAAATTACTGGGAAGTGTACTGGCTAGTGTACGCGCCCCATTAAATTGGGCTAGGACTGCAAAAACGCCTAGTGTAAGCTGCATTACTGGCTAGTGTACTGGGTTAGTTCATGGCTAGGAAAAAATGGCACCCGAGTACCCGGCTAAAAATTACTGGGAGTGAAATCAGAGTACTGGCTAGTACTGGCTAGTTGCAGCCCAAATGACTGGCTCCTGACCCCAATTGTACTGGGATTACCTGTAGGGACTGGCTAATTTTACCAGGTACCCGGGAAGTTACTGGCTCAACGGGCTATTACGGCTAGTTTTTACCCGGCAGAGTTTTCCGCTAAGGTACGCAGTGGACTGGCCAGATACTGGGAGCGGCTGTTCCAGGAGGCTGCACCACCAAAACCTGGAGCACCCCGACTACCCCCACCTGCACCAGCCTGCACCCACCACCCCCCCCAAACCCCCACCCCACCCTGCGGCAGCCTGCACCATCCTCACCTGCAGCAGCCTGCACTACCACCACCTGCAGCAGCCTGCACCACCCCCACCTGTAGCAGACTGCACCACCAACACCTGGAGCACCCTGCACTACCACCACCTGCAGCAGCCTGCACCACCCCCACCTGTAGCAGACTGCACCACCAACACCTGGAGCACCCTGTACTACCACCACCTGCACCAGCCTGCACCACCACCACCTGCGGCAGCTTGCACCATCCTCACCTGCAGCAGCCTGCACTACCACCACCTGCAGCAGTCTGCACCACTACCACCTGCAGCAGACTGCACCACCACCACCTGCAGCAGCATGCACCACCACCACTTGCAGCAGCCTGCACCAACCCCACCTGCAGCAGCCTGCACTAACACCACCTGCAGCAGCCTGCACTACTGCCACCTGCAGCAGACTGCACCACCACCACCTGCAGCAGACTGCACCTCCACCCCCCTGCAGCAGCCTGCACCATCACCACTTGCTGCAGACTCCACCACCATCACCGCCTGCACCACCACCACCTGCAGCAGCCTGCACCAACATAACCTGCAGCAGACTAGACCGCCACCACCTGCAGCAGCCTGCACCACAACCACCTGCAGCAGCCTGCACCACCACCACCACCTGCAGCAGACTGCACCACCACCACCTGCAGCAGCCTGCACCACCACCACCACCTGCAGTAGCCTGCACCACCAATAACTGCAGCAGACTTCACCACCACCACCTGCAGCAGACTGCACACACACCACCTACAGCAGTTTGCACCACAACCACCTGCAGCAGCCTGCATCACCGTCACCACCTACAGCAGCCTGCACCACCATCAGCTGCAGCAGCCTGCACCACCACCACCTGCAGCAGACTGTACCACCACCACCACCACCTGCAGCAGCCTGCATCACTACCACCTGCAGCAGACTGCACCACCACCACCTGCAGCAGACTGCACCACCACCACCTGCAGCAGACTGCACCACCACCACCTGCAGCAGACTGCACCACCACCACCTGCAGCAGACTGCACACCCACCACCTACAGCAGTTTGCACCACCACCACCACCTGCAGTAGACTGCACCACCACCACCTGCAGTGGACTGCACCACCACCACCTGCAGCAGACTGCACCACCACCACCTGCAGCACACCACCACCTGCAGCAGACTGCACCACCACCACCTGCAGCAGAATGCACCACCACCACCTGCAGCAGAATGCACCACCACCACCACCACCTACAGCAGTCTGCACCACCATCACCTACAGCAGCCTGCACCACCACCACCACCACCACCTGAGCAGACTGTACCACCACCACCTGCAGCAGCCTGCACCACCACCACCATCACCACCTGCAGCAGAATGCACCACCACCACCACCTACAGCAGCCTGCACCACCATCACCTGCAGCAGCCTGCACCACCACCACCATCTGCAGCAGGCTGCACCACTACCACCTGCAGGAGACTGCACCACCACCACCACCTGCAGCAGCTTGCACCACCACCACCTGCAGCAGCGTGCACCACCACAACCTGCAGCAGACTGCACCTCCACCACCTGCAGCAGCTTGCACCACCACCACCTGCAGCAGCCTGCATCACCACCACCTGCAGCAGACTGCACCATCACCACGTGCAGCAGCTTGCACCACCACCACTTGCAGCAGACTGCACCACCGCCACCTGCAGCAGTCTGCACCACCACCACCTGCAGCAGGCTGCACCATCTCCTCCTGCAGCAGGCTGCACCACCACCACCACCTGCAGCAGCCTGCACCACCACCACTTGCAGCAACCTACACAACCACCACCTGTAGCCTGCACCACCACCATCTTCAGGCGGTACCGCCACCACCATTACCACCTTCTACAACCTGCATCACCACCACCATATGCAGCCTGCGCCACCACCATCACCAGCATCCTGTACCACCACCTAGAGCAGCCTGCACCACCACCACCTGCAGCAGCCTGCATCACCACCACATGCAGCAGACTGCACCACCACCACCTGCAGCAGCTTGCACCACCACCACTTGCAGCAAACTGCACCACCGCTACCTGCAGCAGCCTGCACCACCACCACCTGCAGCAGACTGCACCACCTCCTCCTGCAGCAGGCTGCACCACCACCACCTGCAGCAGCCTGCACCACCACCATCTTCAGGCGGCACCCCCACCTCCATTACCACCTTCTACAACCTGCATCACCACCACCATATGCAGCCTGCACCACCACCATCACCTGCATCCTGTACCACCACCTGCAGCAGTCTGCATCACAACCACCACACGCAGCATGCACCGCCACCATCTCCTGCAGCTTGTACTACCACCTGCAGCAGCCTGCACCACCACCACCACCATCACCACCTGTAGCAGCCTGCATCACCACCAACACACGCAGGCTGCACCACCACCATCACCTGCAGCCTGTACTACCACCAACACCTGCAGCTTGCACCACCACCAACACCTGCAGCCTGCACCACCACCAACACCTGCAGCCTGCACCACCACCAACAGCTGCAGCTTGCACCACCACCACCACTTGCAGCCTGCACCACAACAAACACCTGCAGCCCGCACCACCACCAACACCTGTAGCTTGCACCACCACCACCAACACCTGCAGCTTGCACCACCACAAACACCTGCAGCCTGCACCATCACCACCATCAACACCTGCAGCCTGCACCATTGCCATCACCTGCAGCCTGCACCATGACCAACACCTTCAGCTTGCACCACCACGACCACCACCACCACCTGGAGCCTGCACCACCACAAACACCTGCAGCCTGCACCACCACCAACACCTGCAGCCTGCACCACCACCAACACCTGTAGCTTGCACAACCACCACCAACATCTACAACCTGCACCACCACCAACACCTGCTGCCTGCACCACCACCAACACCTGCAGCCTGCAACACCACCAACACCTGCAGCTTGCACAACCACCACCACCATCTTCAGCCTGCACCACCACCAACACCTGCAGCCTGCACCACCACCAACACCTGCAGCTTGCACAACCACCACCAACATCTTCAGCCTGCACCACCACCAACACCTGCAGCTTGCACAACCACCACCAACATCTACAACCTGCACCACCACCAACACCTGCAGCCTGCACCACCACCAACACCTGCAGCTTGCACAACCACCACCAACATCTTCAGCCTGCACCACCACCAACACCTGCAGCCTGCACCACCACCACCTGCAGCCTGCACCACCACCATCTGCAGCCTGCACCAACACCTGAAGCCTGCACCTAACATCACACAGGCTTCCTACCACTTCAGTACACAGATTTCAAGCTTCAGATCTATACTTCGGAACTTAAGATTTACCTGCATTTCTGCTCAGATTTGATGGTCGTGTCCACCCCGCCTCTAATTCAGGTTGAAAATAGAGTTAGACCTGAGACTGCAGCTCACGGAACAAATGGGATTCAAACCAGGTGGCTCGTGGCCTGGTAGGCAAAGCTGTTGCTTCACACGCTGAGGGTCTGGGTTCTTATCCCGGCAAGGGTTGGAAACACTCGGTGTATTTCCTTACATGTTCACACATCAGTAAAATAGGTACCTGGGTGTTAGTGGACTGGTGTGGGTCGCATCCTAGGACAAAATTGACCTAATTTACCAGAAATGCTCTGCATAACAAGCGGCTTTCTGCACAGTAGTATGTCATTGATGTCAGCTATGGTCTGTATACGTTGGTCTGTATACGTTAAGGCATTCCTTGAGTCAGCATGTTAAATGTATGTTGATGTATACTTTTAGGTACGTTAAGAGAGAGAGAGAGAGAGAGAGAGAGAGGGGAGAGAGAGAGAGAGAGAGAGAGAGAGAGAGAGAAGAGAGAGAGATGAGAGAGAGAGAGGAGAGAGAGAGAGAGGGAGAGAGAGAGAGAGAGAGGAGAGAGAGAGAGAGAGACTACATAAAGACCAGGTGAGTGAGTGAGTTAGTGTGCGGTGTGGGCAGCGCAGAACAGTGGCAGTGTTGTGGCATGGATGGGGTCCTGGAAAGAGGAGGAGGGAGGGGGGTCGAGGTGCCATGGTAGAACAGAGGGCCAAAGACCCCCCGGGGAAGGGCCGGGGACTGGGTGCCAGAGCTGGCAAGGAGGGGGAGGGGGTGGCTGCCAAGGCAGGTGAGGAGGCGAAGGCAGGTGACGGGGGAGGGTGGAGGGAAGCGAGAGGCAGATGCATAGGTAGTGGTGCTGGGGGAGGGAGGAGGTTGCCAGGCTGTAGGGGAGGGTGCCAGGCTCCAGGGGAGGGTGCCAGGTTCCAGGGGAGGGTGCCAGGTTCCAGGGGAGGGTGCCAGGGGAAGGTCTAGCCAGCTTCTGAGTGTGCTCCCTCGCCTTTAAGCGTCGAGGAAGGTCAAAGGTCGTCCCGCTTAGCAACTATCACCTGCCTGACCCAATGCCTCTCATGGTTAGGCAATTTCCAGCCTCTAAATAATATCTTGCACGCAGAGGCTTTACTAAATGTAACTCTGCAAAGAACTGCACGCAGACTGACGACACTTTCGACTCTGACGATGCCCTCGTCAGCCAGGTGAATCAACGACGAATGAGAATTGTGATGGGTTGTGACAGTCTCCTTGGCGATCTGACTGCTTCAAAAGGACGCCAGGGCCATCTTGGAAAGGCTCTTTATTAACGAAACTCTTCGCCTTAGCAGTAGACAAATTCAGTCGATGCTACGATTTTGTTGTTCCATTAACGCTTGTTTTATTGAGAGAGTAATACTATTGTCTGTCAATATTTGAAGGATGATCGCCCCTGCTGTTCGCTCCCAAGTGGCAACAGACAGTGGAGGTCTTTCTATCTAACTTTACAATAAACAGGAATTAAACTTTGGGTTGACGGTAGATAAAGCTGGGTCGACTGCGGTTGACGGCTCCTAAAAGCCTTTAGGCCAACAACACAACAACCTCGTTCTTGTAAAGAAACATTAGCACGGGAGACGCACAAACGTAGTCTTCTTGAGTGAGAACTGAAGGTGGTTCCTCTGGTTCTCAGTGGTGGAGAACGCGACGCCGTTCTTTGGTTCTTAGCGAACAAGAAATTTGCTTCTCGATGTACAGAAGGAAGAAGAAGGAGAAGGTAGCATCTTTCTAGCCTGGTGATGCAAACTCCGTTTTGGTGCACCATCCTCCTTGTTGGTGCATCATTCCCCGTGCTGGTGCACCTTCCTCCGTCTTGGTGCACCATCCTCCGTGTTGGTGCGCCATCCTCCATGCTGGTGCACCTTCCTCCCTCTTGGTGCACCATCCTCCGTGTTGGTGCATCATCCTCCGTGTTGGTGCGCCATCCTCCATGCTGGTGCACCTTCCTCCCTCTTGGTGCACCATCCTCCGTGTTGGTGCACAATCCTCCGTTTGGTGCACAATCCTCCGTGTTGGTGCACCATCCTCCATGCTGGTGCACCTTCCTCCCTCTTGGTGCACCATCCTCCTTCTTGGTGCACAATCCTCCGTGTTGGTGCACCATCCTCCATGCTGGTGCACCTTCCTCCCTCTTGGTGCACCATCCTCTGTGTTGGTGCACATCCTCCGTGTTGGTGCGCCATCCTTTTATGCTGGTTACACCATCCTCCGTGTTCGTGCACCATCCTCCGTGTTGGTGACATCCTCCGTGTTGGTGCACCATCCTCCGTGTTGGTGCACCATCCTCCGTGTTGGTGCACCATCCTCCGTGTTGGTGCACCATCCTCCGTGTTGGTGCACCATCCTCCGTGTTGGGGCGCCATCCTCTATGCGTGCCCCTCCTCTGCGAGCGCTGTGTGTGTGTGTGTTGTGTGTCGTGTGTGTTTTGTGTTGTGTGTGTTGTTGTGTGTTGTGTTTGCGTGTGTGTTGTGGTGTGTGCTGTGTGCTTTGTGTGTGTTGTGTTGGTTGTGCTGTGTTGTGTGTGCGTATATGCGTGTGTTGTTGTGTGTGTGTGTGTGTGTGTGTGTGGTGTGTGTGTGTGTGTGTTGTGTGATGTGTTGTGTGTGTCGTGTGTGTGGGTGGGTGGTGTGTGACTGTGTTTGTAGTGTTTGATGTGTCTTGTGTGTGATTGTATGTGTTTTGTGTCGTGTGTGTGTCTGTGTGATGTGTGTGTGTGTGTGTGTAGTGTTTGTTGGTTCGGTGTGTGTGGTGTGTGTGGTGTGTGTGTGTGTGTGTTGTGTGTGTGTGGTGTGTGTGGTGTGGTTATGCGGTGTGTGTTCGTGTGTGGTTTGTGTGTTTGTGTGTGTTTGTGTGTGTGTGTGTGTGTGGTCGTGTGGTGTGTGTTGGGGGTGTGTGTGTGTGTGGCTGTGTCTGTGTGTGTTGTTGAGTGTGGTGTGGTTGTGTGTTGTGTGTCTGTGTGTGTTGTGTGTGTGTGTGTGTGTGTACTCACCTAGTTCTCACCTAGTTGAGGTTGCAGGGGTCGAGTCCAAGCTCCTGGCCCCGCCTCTTCACTGGTCGCTACTAGGTCACTCTCCCTGAACCGTGAGCTTTATCGTACCTCTGCTTAAAGCTACGTATGGATCCTGTCTCCACTACATCGCTTCCCAAACTATTCCACTTCCTGTGTGTGTGTGTGTGTGTGTGTGTGTGTGTGTGTGTGTGTGTGTGTGTGTGTGTGTGTGTGTGTGTGTGTGTGTGTGTGTGTGTGTGTGTGTGTATACTCGCCTACACACCTATTTGTGGTTGCAGGGGTCGAGTCATAGCTCCTGGCCCAACCTCTTCACTGATTGCTACTAGGTCCTCTCTCTCCCTGCTCCATGAGCTTTATCATACCTCGCCTTAAAACTATGTATTGTTCCCGCCTCCACTACTTCACTTTCTAGGTTATTCCATGGCCTGACTACTCTATGACTGAAGAAATACTTCCTAACATCCCTTTGATTCATCTGAGTCTTCAACTTCCAATTGTGACCTCTTGTGTCTGTGTCCCATCTCTGGAACATCCCGTCTTTGTCCACCTCGTCTATTCCGCGCAGTATTTTATATGTCGTTATCATGTCTCCCCTGACCCTCCTGGCCTCCAGTGTCGTCAGGCCGATTTCCCTCAACCTTTCTTCGTAGGACAATCCCCGTAGCTCTGGGACTAGTCTTGTTGCAAACCTTTGCACTTTCTCTAATTTCTTGACGTGCTTGACTAGGTGTGGATTCCAAACTGGTGCTGCATACTCCAGTATGGGCCTGACGTAAATGGTATACAGAGTCTTGAACGACTTCTTACTGAGGTATCGGAACGCTATCCGTAGGTTTGCCAGGCGCCCGTATGCTGCAGCAGTTATCTGATTGACGTGCGCCTCAGGAGATATGCTCGGTGTTATACTCACCCCCAGATCTTTTTCCTTGAGTGAGGTTTGCAGACTTTGGCCACCTAGCCTATACTCCTTCTGCGGTCTTCTGTGCCCTTCCCCGATCTTCATGACTTTGCATTTGGCGGGATTAAATTCGAGAAGCCAGTTGCTGGACCAGGTGTCCAGTCTGTCCAGGTCTCTTTGAAGTCCTGCCTGATCCTCATCTGATTTAATTCTCCTCATTAACTTCACATCATCTACAAACAGGGATATGTCTGAGTCTATCCCTTCCATCATGTCATTCACATATACCAGAAATAGCACTGGTCCTAGGACCGACCCCTGTGGGACCCCGCTCGTCACAGGTGCCCAATGTGATACCTCATCCCGTACCATGACTCGTTGTTGCTTCCCTGTTAGGTATTCTCTGATCCATTGCAGTGCCCTTCCTGTTATACGAGCCTGATCCTCTAGTTTCTGCACTAGTCTCTTGTGAGGAACTGTGTCGAAGGTCTTCTTGCAGTCCAAGAAGATGCAATCAACCCACCCCTCTCTCTTGTGTCTTACTTCTGTAACTTTGTCACAAAACTCAAGAAGGTTTGTGACAGGATTTGCCTTCCATGAATTCGTGCTGGTTATCGTTTATAATCTTCTTCCGTTCCAGGTGCTCCACCACTCTCCTCTTAATAATCTCCATGACTTTGCATACTATACACGTCAGTGTCACTGGTGTGTAATTTAGTGCCTCCTTTCTGTCTCCTTTTTTTTAAAAATGGGAACTACATTTGCGGTCTTCCATACCTCAGGTAGTTGCCCAGTTTCAAGGGATGTGTTGAAGATTGTGGTTAATGCCACACACAGTATATCTGGTTCCTCCCTGAGGACCCACGGGGAGATGTTGTCCGGTCCCATTGCCTTTGAGGTATCAAGGTCACTTAGCAGCTTCTTCACCTCCTCCTCAGTTGTGTGCATATCGTCCAGCACTTGTTGGTCTATTCCCTGTTGGTGTCCCCCTCTGTCCTGTCTTCTCAGAGTCCTTCCTGTCTCCACTGTGAATACTTCCTTAAATCTCCCGTTGAGCTCCGCGCATACCTCTTGATTGTTTCTTGTGAGTTCCCCACCTTCTTTCCTCAGCCTGATCACCTGGTCTTTGACTGTCGTCTTTCTCCTAATGTGGCTAAACAGCAGTTTTGGGTCAGTCTTGGCTTTCGATGCTATGTCATTTTCGTGCTGACGCTGGCAGCTATCAAAACTTTGGAGTCCAGTCCCTGGACCAATTATGTACCTCTGTAATCTTTTGACTACCGCCCACAGGATGGGTATGGGGTGCATAATAAACATATTAAACTAACTAACGCTGGGCCTCCCTTATTATCAGTGCATATTCGTTTCTGGCTCTTCGACTGATCTCCTTGTTTTCCTGGGTCCTTTGCCTTCTATACCTCTTCCATTCTCTAATGCACTTAGTTTTTGCCTTCCTGCACCTTTGGGTAAACCAAGGACTCGCTTTGGTCTTCCCATTGTTGCCCTTGGGAACAAACCTTTCCTCTGCCTCCTTGCATTTTGTTGTTACATATTCATCATTTCAATTACTGTCTTTCCTACCATTTCTCTGTCCCACTGCACCTCCCGCAGGAAGCTCCTCATACCTGTGTAGTCCCCCCTTTTATACTTTGGTTTTTCCCATTCGACTCCTGTTACCCTCTCCATCTGTAACTGTACTATGTAATCAAAACTCAGGACTACGTGGTCACTAGCTCCCAGGAGCCTCTCATATGTGATGTCATCAATGTCTGAGGTACTCAGGGTGAACACAAGGTCCAGTCTTGCTGGCTCATCCTCCCCTCGCTCTCTGGTAGTGTCCCTGATGTGTTGATGCATGAGGTTTCCCAGCACCACATCCATCATTTTGGCTCTCCATGTTTCGGGACCCCCATGTGGCTCCAGGATTTCCCAATGTGTGTGTGTGTGTGTGTGTGTGTGTGTGTGTGTGTGTGCGTGTGTGTGTGTGTGTGTGTGTGTGTGTGTGTGTGTGTGTGTGTGTGTGCGTGTGTGTGTATGTGTGTTTGTGTGTGTGTGCGTGTGTGTGTATGTGTGTTTGTGTGTGTGTGTGTGTGTGTGTGTGTGTGTGTGTGTGTGTGTGTGTGTGTGTGTGTGTGCGTGGTGTGTGTGTGTGTGTGTGTGTGTGTGTGTGTGTGTGTGTGTGTGTGTGTGTGTGTGTGAGTGTGTGTGTGTGAGTGTGTGTGTGTGAGTGTGTGTGTGTGGTGTGTGTGTGTGTGTGTGTGTGTGTGTGTGTGTGTGTGTGTGTGTGTGTGTGTGTGTGTGTACTCACCTAATTGTACTCACCTAATTGTGGTTGCAGGTGTCGAGACTCAGCTCCTGGCCCCGCCTCTTCACTGTGTGTGTGTGTGTGTGTGTGTGTGTGTGTGTCTGTGTGTGTGTGTCTGTGTGTGTGTGTCTGTGTCTGTGTGTCTGTGTGTCTGTGTGTGCATATTCACCTAGTTGTACTCACCTAGTTGAGGTTGCAGGGGTCGAATCCTAGCTCCTGGCCCCGCCTCTTCACTGGTCGCTACTAGGTCACTCTCCCTGAACCGTGAGCTTTATCATACCTCTGCTTAAAGCTATGTATGGATCCTGCCTCCACTACATCTCTTCCCAAACTATTCCACTTCCTGACTACTCTGTGGCTAAAGAGATACTTCCTAACATCCCTGTGATTCATCTGCGTCTTCAACTTCCAACTGTGTCCCCTTGCTGCTGTGTCCCATCTCTGGAACATCCTGTCTTTGTCCGCTTTGTCAATTCCTCTCAGTATTTTGCATGTCCCTATCATGTCCCCCTATCTCTCCTGTCCTCCAGCGTCGTCAGGTTGATTTCCCTTAACCTCTCCTCGTAGGACATACCTCTTAGCTCTGGGACTAGTCTTGTTGCAAACCTTTGCACTTTCTCTAGTTTCTTTACGTGCTTGGCTAGGTGTGGGTTCCAAACTGGTGCTGCATACTCCAATATGGGCCTAACGTACACGGTGTACAGGGTCCTGAACGATTCCTTATTAAGATGTCGGAATGCTGTTCTGAGGTTTGCTAGGCGCCCATATGCTGCAGCAGTTATTTGGTTGATGTGCGCTTCAGGAGATGTGTCTGGTGTTATACTCACCCCAAGATCTTTTTCCTTGAGTGAGGTTTGTAGTCTCTGGCCCCCTAGACTGTACTCCGTCTGCGGTCTTCTTTGCCCTTCCCCAATCTTCATGACTTTGCACTTGGTGGGATTGAACTCCAGGAGCCAATTGCTGGACCAGGTCTGCAGCCTGTCCAGATACCTTTGTAGTTCTGCCTGGTCTTCGATCGAGTGAATTCTTCTCATCACTTCACGTCATCTGCAAACAGGGACACCTCAGAGTCTATTCCTTCCGTCAGGTCGTTCACAAATACCAGAAACAACACTGGTCCTAGGACTGACCCCTGTGGGACCCCGCTGGTCACAGGTGCCCACTCTGTGTGTGTGTGAGTGTGTGTTTGTGTGTACTCACCTAATTGTACTCACGTAATTGTGGTTGCAGGGGTCGAGACTCAGCTCCTGGCCTCACCTCTTAAATGATCGCTACTGGGTCCTCTCTCTCTCTGCTCCCTGAGCTTTGTCATACCTCGTCTTAAAGCTGTGTATGGTTCCCGCATCCACTACATCACTTGCTAGGCTATTCCACTTCCTGACGATTCTATGACTGAAGAAACACTTCCTAACATCCCTGTGACTCGTCTGAGACTTCAGCTTCCAATTGTGACCCCTTGTTTCTGTGTTCCATCTCTGGAACATCCTGCGTCTGTCCACCTTATCTATTCCACGCAGTATTTTGTATGTCGTTATCATGTGTGTGCGTGTGTGTACTCACTTAGCTGTAGTCACCTAGTCATGGTTGCGGGGATCGAGTCATAGCTCCTGGCCCCGCCTCTTCAACTGTCCGCTACTCAGTCACTCTTCGCGCTCCGCGAGTTTTATCATGCCTCTTCTTAAAGCTATGTATGCATCTTGCCTCCACTACATTACTACCCAGGCCATTCCACTTCCTGACAACTCTGTAACTGAAGAAACACGTCTTAACATCCCTGTAATTCATCTGAGGCTTCAACTTCCAACTGTGACCCCTTGTTGCTGTGTCCCATCTCTGGAACATTCTGTCTCTGTCCACCTTGTCTATACCTCTCAGCATTTTATATATCGTTATCATATCCCTCCTATCTCTCTTGTGTCCCAGTGTCGTCATGTTGATTTCCCTTAACCTCTCCTCGTAGGACATACCCCTTAGCTCCGGGAGTAGTCTTGTTGCAAACTTTTGCACTTTCTCTAGTTCCCTTACATGCTTGGCTAGGTGAAAATTCCATATTCCAATATGGGCCTAACATACACAGTGTACAGGGTCCTGAATGAGTTCTTATTTAGATGTCGGAATGCTGTTCTTAGGTATGCCAGGCGCCCGTATGCTGCAGCAGTTATTTGGTTGATGTGCGCCTCAGGAGATGTGCCTGGTGTTATACACAAACCAAAAGCTTTTTCCTTAAGTTAAGTTTGTAGGCTCTGGTCCCCTAGACTGTACTCCGTCTGTGGTCTTCTTTGCCCTATCTGAATATTCAGACTTTGCACTTGGTGGGGTTGAACTCCAGGAGTCAGTTGCTGGACCAGGTCTGCAGCCTGTCCAGATCCCTCTGTAATTCTGCCTGGTCCTTGTCCGATTGAATTCTTCTCATCAACTTCACATCATCTGCAAACAGGGACACTTCGGAGTCTATTCCTTCCGTCATTCGTTCCTATACAAAACAGTACCGGGCCCCTGGGGACTGAGCCTGGGGGCCCCCGGTATCCGGGCCCCCCACTCTGACACCTCGCCACGTACCATGACTCCTGTTTTTCCCGGGACAATATTCCCAGATCCATTTAGTCCCTCCCTGTTACCCCTGCTTGGTCCCCAGTTTTTGCACCAACTCTTGTGTGGAACTTTAAAAAACGCCTTCTTGCGTCCAAAAAAGCAATCCACCCCCCCCTCTCTCTCTTGTCTTACTGCTGTCACCATGTTATAAACTCCAGTAGGTTTGTGACAAGGATTTCCCGTCCCTGAAACCATGTTGGCTCGTTATGGATATTCCTTTCTAGGGGTTCCCCCACTCTTCTCCCCGATAAACTTCTCCCTGACTTTGCTACTATACTGTCAGTGTGTGTGTGTGTGTGTTGTGTGTGTGTTGTGTGTGTGTGTGGTGTGTGTTGTGTTGGGGTTTTGTGTGTGTGTGTGTGTGTTTGTGTGTATGGTGGTGTGTGTTGTGTGGGTGTGTGTGTGGTGTGTGTTGTGGTGTGTGTGTGTGTGTATGTGTGATGTGTTGTGTGTGTGTATGTTTTGTGTGTGTGTGTGTGTGTGTGTGTGTGTGTGTTGTGTGTGTGTGTGGTATGTGTGTGTGTGTGTGTGTGTGTGTGTTGTGGGTGTGTGTGTGTGTGTGTGTGTGTGTGTTATGTTGTATGTGGTGTGTGTGGTGTTGTGTGTGTGTGTGTGTGTGTGTGTGTGTTGTGTGTATGAGTGTGTGTGTTTTTTTTTGAGTTTGTGTGGTGTTGTGTGTGTGTGTGTGTGGTGTGGTGTGTGTTACTCACCTATTTTTACCCACCATTTGTGGTTTTTCCCCGGGGGCGATCCTAGTCCTGGCCCCCCCTCTTTACCGGGTTTCTCTAGGCCCCTCTCTCTCCCCGCTCCATGACTTTATCAAACCTCGTTTAAAAAATGTGATGGTTCCTGCCTCCACTACGTCATTTTCTAGGCATTCCACTGCCTGACAACTCTATGACTGAAAAATACTTCCTAAATCTCTCTGACTCATTTGTGTCTTCAACTTCCAATTGTGGCCTCTTGTTTCTGTGTCCCCTCCCTGGAACATCCTGTCTTTGTCCACCTTGTCTATTCCACGCAGAAATTTTATATGTCGTTATCTGTTTTTCCCTGACCCTCCTGTCCCCCATGTGTCTCAGGCCGATTTCCCTTAATCTTTCCTCATAGGACATTCCCCTTAGCTCTGGAACTAACCTTGTCGCAAACCTTTGTACTTTCTCTATTTCTTTGACGTGCTTTAATCAAGTGGGGGTTTTCCAAACAGGGGCTGCTTTACTCCAGTATGGGCCTGACATACACGGTGTACAGTGTCTTGAATGATTCCTTACTAAGGTATGGGAAATGCTTTTCTCAGGTTTCCCAGGCGCCCATATGCTGCAGCAGTTATCTGGTTGATGTGTGCTTCCGGAGACATGCTCGGTGTTATACTCACCCCAAATCTTTCTCCTTCAGTGAGGTTTGCAGTCTTTGGCCACCTAGCCTATACTCTGTCTGTGGTCTTCTGTGCCCTTTCCCCCTATCTTCATGACTTTGCATTTGGCAGGATTAAAATTTCGAGAAGCCATTTGCTGGACCAGGTTTCCAGTCAGTCCAGGTCTCTTTGAAGTCCTGCCTGGTCCTCATCAGATTTAATTCTCCCATAAAACTTCACATTATCTGCAAACAGGGACACTTCTGAGTCTAACCCTTCATCATGTCGTTCACATATACCAAAAATAGCACTGGTCCTAGGCCCGGACCCCTGTGGGACCCCCCCTCGTCCACAGGTGCCCACTGTGATACATCATTACGTACCATGACTGTTGTTCCCCTCCCTGTCAGGTATTCCTGATCCATTGCAGTGCCCTTCCTGTTAAATGCGCCTGATGCTCTAGCTTCTGCACTAACTCTTGTGAGGAACTGTGTCAAAGGCCTTCTTGCAGTCCAAGAAGATGCAATCAACCCACCCCTCTCTCTCGTGTCTTACTTCTGTTATTTTATCATAAAAACTCCAGAAGGTTTGTGACACAGGATTTGCCTTCCATGAATCTGTGCTGGTTGGAATTTATACTCTTGTTCCGTTCCAGGTGCTCCACCACTCTCCTCCTGATAATCTTCTCCATACCTTTGCATACTATACACGTCAATGACACAAGTCTATAGTTTATTCCTCTTTTCTGTCTCCTTTCTTAAAAATGGGAACTACATTTGCCGTCTTCCATACCTCAGGTAGTTGCCCAGTTTCCAGGGACGTGTTGAAGATTGTGGTAAGTGGCACGCACAACATATCTGCTCCCTCTCTAAGGACCCACAGTGAGATGTTGTCCGGTCCCATTGCCTTTGAGGTATCGATGTCCCTTAGCAGTTTCTTCACCTCCTCCTCATCTGTATGTATGTCGTCCAACACTTGTTGGTGTAAATTCCCTTTCTGGTGTCCCCATCTGGTCTGTCCCCCCCAGAGGCCTTCCTGTCTCTACTGAAATACTTCCTTAAATCTCGTGTTGAGCTCCTCACATACCTCTTGATCGTTTCTTGTGAGTTCTCCCACCTTCTT